>BKCH01000163.1:0-487976 GCA_008635985.1 Ficus erecta
AATTCCATCATCAGACTTATAGCCATCATCGTAGTCAACTAAATAGGTGTTGGCAACATCAAACTCATTGTTTACGCATCGCCTTGTTGTCACCACCGAGTTAAGGCACTACCAAGCACAAACATTTTTACCATATCTAATATTACTCTTATGCGGACAAGAGTTCCACAAGCACGACACGTAACTTCCATGATGTTGGTCCCATTCCTTAGTACAAAAAGTTCCTATCTATCACCATACCAGGGTGGGGTAGTCCCTTAAAAGCATCAGGGGTATCATCCTCTAGTATGGCCATTGATGAGACATGCTCAGTACGTAAGCAAGATCTTAACTAATTCTAACTAAAGGAAAATAACTTAACTTACTTGGGCACTTGCAGAAACGATGTGAAGCAAGGTGAAGTAGGTTAGCAAGATACCGCTTTGATACCATCTTTGTAATGACCCGACGACATAGGCCGTTACCGTGCTTACTTAAATTAAATCTTAATTTTAAATGATTAAACTTACTGAAAATTTCAGAATAATTTTTTTTTCCTTAAACACCTTATGAATAGTCTAATTCATATAGGTAAACTTTTCATGCTTACACATCACTTGTTTACCAAAATATAAAGTCATACATAATCCTTACATTTAACCCAAGTCTTTAAACGTCATATACATATTATAACACAATTAAATATATATGTATATATTTATAGTTCAAAAGAGTTTGCGGAAAAGTCTGTATAGTGGTATCCCACACCGCCCTTCACTTGCTGCATCGTCCTTTTAGCCCACCAATTATGTTGCAAGCTTCTTACCTATAGTATGAAACATACTAATGAGCTTACGGTCAGCAAGTACAAACTTAATCTCACAAAACATAGCAAATATCGTATAGCTTATGCATGAATCATTCATTGTCGATTATGGATCTCTTATGTTCCAATATGGACTTATTATCTTACTTAACATATGGCCCCTTTGTGTATGTACCAGATGCGCGCAATCCACAGAAAGCTAGGGTTTGCAAGGTCTTAACAATTTTGGGAATTTAAAAAAAAAAATAACCCTTCACAATCTACAGAAGGTGAACATATATAACCCTTCACGATATACGAAAGGTAATCATACGTAACCCTTCACGATCTACAAAAGGTAATCGTACGTAGTCCTTCACGATCTACGGAAGGTAATCATACGTAGCCCTTCACGATCTAAGATAGGTAAACGTACGTAGCCCTTCACGATCTACGGAAGGTAATCATACGTAACCCTTCACGATCTACAGAAGATAATCATACATAACCCTTCACGATCTACAGAAGGTAGTCATACATAAACATAATCATGGCATATTTGTAGAAACATGACATAAAAATGGCATATCATGTAAATTATGGCATATTGGTAGAAACATGACATTAAAATGGCATATCATGTAAATTATGGAATATTGGTAAACATATCATACTTGGAAATCATTTATTATTTTTCATACTGTGGGTGAGATTTGTACTTACAAATTGTCCTACGCTCTTGGTCTATCATTTCATCAAGGCACGACAACAGGTAATATTCGTGTTTCAAACATGGCATAAGATAAGAGTCGTTCTATCTTACTATAAACCATAACATATTAGATCGGTATCCAATCCGATTACCTTTGGTAATCATAGATACAAATCCTATCATAGTAAACCGATGTCCTATCCGATTACCATTAGTAACTTGACAAAATAAACCGGTATCCTATATGGTTACCATTGGTAAACATGGATGCAGGTCCTAACATAACAAATAGGTATCCTATCTGATTACCATCTGTCATACACTTGTTATCATATTTTTATGTTTTGATAATATCATAACTTTATAAACCAAGTATTTCTTACCATAATACTTGAAATTGTCTTTCATAAAACATAGTACGTTTTTAACAATCACTTGGGAAATTCTATTGGATTTAAACCTTTTAGCAACCATTGTCATAAAATCTCAGTCTTATTTTAAAGAGATCATAAAACCTTAAAAAATACTTTTAAACATCCTTTTAATTTACTAGAATGCATGTGTGCAGGAAATTTCATGTACCATGCACAGTTTTGAAAATCTTGTGTAGGAATTTCTTATACCTTGCACAGTTTTAAAAATCCAGTTTTATCATTAAATTGGTTTAAAATTTGAAAAAGTTTTCTTCATGAAAGTTGTAGATCACATCGAAACTTACAACTTTTTGTTTTTGTCCAAAACCTAAATCTGCCTTTAACTTACTTTTTTTTCCTTTTGAAAAATTATAGTCTTGTACACTATCTGTACTGACCGGCTTCGGATTTTGATAAAAACAGAGGCTTTTGGAGGCTTATTTTTAAAAACCTTCCTTGTATCCCCTAGGATTTTCAATTTTTTACAACTTTACAGTTATAACTTTTTCCAAATTCAACTTCTAAAGGCCTCAAAATTAAGTTTCCAGAAAACTGTCCAGTTAAATCTGAAAATTGGCAGTTTTGTATTTTGTTGGTTTTTACTTAAAAATTCGCACACACTACCTCAAACTGTCACAGCCATGAGCCTACATCAACATGCAGCGTGTCGAATACATATTTAACATTCAATCATACACTTTTTTTTTCTCTTGAAAAACACAAAGTTGATAGCCTCACTTGCTTACCAAGTTGTGTTTTTAGGTTAATTTTCTTAACCCACATATACATCATCATCATCATCATCATCATCATCATCATCATCTTCATCATTCATCATCATTCATAACTTTTCCTACTTAAACATGTGAAGGCATATTCACAAACACTTAATAGGCACATGTCACCCTAAAACTCATTCTAGAGCATAAACTCAAATCCATGCTTAAATATTAACAGGCAAGATAATCTAAGCTTAGATCAAGCATATAAAAACCATAACATGGCAAGATAAGAAGCATGAGCTTATGCTCTTACAACCCATAGCTTGAAATACACATGAATCCCAAAAACCAAAACTTAATCAAATTCTTAGTTAGATGGTTGAGATTATACCTCTAAAGCTTTGAAAGAGTGGTTCTAGATCCTTGCATGAGGAAAAATTTGCTCCACCACCCTCCATAGCAACCGGCCACCACCTCCCTCTCATTCTCTCTCTCTCTGTTTTTCTTTTTTTTTTTTCTAAGTCTAGAGAGCAATAGTTGATGTTGAGAAGGAACTAGAAGTTGGGAAGTTCACTAACCACCTCTATTTATAGGTGGAAATTTCCAAATTTTCCACAATAATTTTTATTTCTAAAATTCTCCTTAAATTGCATATTGGTCCTTAAAAGATAAAATATTTACCTTCTAGTCCCCCAAGTGGCCGGCCATGCATGTGTTGGAGCCAAAAAAAATCTTTTCAAACTTATCTCTAATTGGTTTCCTTGTTCCCTAAGGCCACACAATGTAACCGGCCTAAGAAAAATCCATAAATTCTATAAATCAAAAATTACATATTATTTCTTGGCCTCCAAGTATGACCATGTTTGACATTCCCCCTAATACGCAGTTTAATTTCTTGATAATCTAGATAGTGTCAATATTGTTATAGCTATCAACAGACCAGGAATATTGGACTACAATCCAAAATTTCTCTGCACTTAACTGGACCGCGTATAGGATTTTCTTAGGACTTGAGGCTAGTTAGTCCTTATTGCTCCAAATGTTATTCCTGATTTTTCTAGAGTGATCTCATTCCTTATTCTTACTTCTTCATCCATAATGACGGTCGGTCATAGTCTATTTTCAATACTGCTAACTATACTGCAGTACCATCTTATTCAAGTCATGGGTTATCCTAGTCATACATAAGCCAGAACAAAATCATTAATCAGGATCCTGCCTTTTTCATCAAAAGGCCTTACACTTAGCTTAATACACTATCAGTGAGTCTTATAACTTATTAATATAAGGACTCAAACATATTCTGATTAATCAAATTATGTATTTCACATAGGCATACACAGTACAGGCTTAGATTTCCATTGTATTAAATGAAATCACGAGTCTATAAAAAGATTGGTTATTACAGCACTATCACTACGGCTTGCTAAAAGGTGTTGAAGATTTAGAAGCTTATTAATCTCAATTGGTAGCTCAACCGACAAGGTATTTCTTACATCCAGTGTTTGTAGATTCAGTAGCTTGCCCAAAGACTTTAGATGTCTCTTCACTTTCGTAATCTTTAAGCTTAAGTACTTCAGGTGGAATAAATTTCCCACTTCTTCTAGAAGACGACTAAGTGGAACATTTTCGACATCCAACAATGTCAAAAGCTTATATTTTTGAAACACTGTGACCACCAAAGAGTTCTCCAAAGCACCAATATTGGAAAGAAAAACAAAACAAGCCTGACAGTCTTCAATGGTCTAGAGAAAATTTTTCTCAATATTACTAGAGATGGATAGGCGACAACTCTTTCCTCTAAAAATAGAGTTCTTACCATCTCTAATATGATAGAAACCAATCTCATCAGCCTCTTGTCGAACAAGCTCACACATCGACTCCTGGAGTCGGTAGAATCTCTCCAACCCATAAAACCCTTTGCACGCTTAATCAGGTTTCTCTAGACGAGCTCCTTTAAGTATTCTTCAGCAACTTCTTATAAGGTCTTTAGTCCCTTTGCTTGTACAAAATCCTCAGCAATCCATAATTTATATGTAAGTGTGTATTAAGACTGAAAAGAAAAATTCTTTATTTTTTTACTTTGATTAAATCAGTACAAGGCCTTTTACTTTATAGGAAAGAAGAAGAGGAATAAACCACTAAAATACTTTCTAAAAATAGCCAAAGAACAACTTTCCTAAAAATAAAAAACTCCTAAATTACTACGGACACTCCCCTCAAGTTGGTGCATAGATATTCATCATGCCCAACTTGCTTACAAAATACTCAAAAATTTTCCTTAGGAGCCCTTTGGTGAAGACATCTACAATCTGATAACTAGTAGGCAAGAATGGAACGCAAACAACTCCTTCTTCAAGTTTTTCCTTGATGAAGTGTCCGTCAATCTCAACATGTTTAGTTCTATCATGTTGAACTGGATTATTCGCAACACTGATAGTCACCTTATTGTCACAGAACAACTTCATGGGAAAGTTCAACTGGTCTGCGAAGTTCACTCAGAAGTCTCTTCACCCATTAAATCTCACATACACCTTGAGCCATCACTCGGTACTCAGCTTCAGCACTACTTCTTGCCACTACGCTCTATTTTTTGCTTCTCCAGGTTGCTAGATTTCCTCACACAAACGTACAATATCCAGAGGTAAATCTTTTATTAGTTATCGAACCAGCCTAATCTGCATCTGTGTAAACTTCAATCCCACGTTGACTGTTCTTCCTGAAAAATAGTCATTTCCCAAGAGTATCTTTCAAGTACCTCAGAATCTTGTACACTGCTTCCAGATGTTCCTAATAGGGAGCATGCATAAACTAACTCACTAGACTAACAGTAAATGAAATCTTTGGGCGAGTATGAGATAGATAAATTAGCTTCCCTACCAAGCGCTAATATCGACCTACATCTACTAGCACTCCTTCCTTTATTTCTCCCATCTTGGAATTGAACTCTATAGGCATATCTGAAGGCTTGCATCCTATCATCCCAGTCTCTTCTAGGAGATCCAAAATATATTTTCGTTGTGAGACCACTAACCCCTGTCTTGACCTTGCAATCTCCATGCCAAGAAAATATCTGACTTGACCAAGATCCTTGATTTCAAACTCAGAGGACAGTTCCTTTTTTAACTCTTCTATGCCTTCAACATCATCACCTGTGAGAATAATATCGTCCACATAAACAATCAACACTACCATCTTCCCTTCATGTGATTTCTTTATAAACATAGTATGATCTGACTGTCCTTGTACGAATTTCTGACTCTTCACAAACTTTGTGAATCTCTCAAACCAGGCCCTAGGAGACTGCTTAAGTCTATACAAAGATTTCGTAAGCCTGCAGACCTTTCCACCAAATTTGTGAGAAAAACCAGGAGAAGCTTCCATGTACACTTCCTCTTCTAAATCTCCATTTAAGAATGCATTTTTAACATCTAGTTGGAACAAACCCCATTCAAGGTTGATCGCAAGGGAGAGGATTACTCTCATAGTATTCAATTTGACAACAGGGGAGAACGTTTTTGAGTAGTCTATGCCATAGGTCTGGGTAAATACTTTAGCAACTAACCGAGCTTTATATCTTTCAAGAGAGCCATCAGCCTTATATTTCACTGTGAACTCCCATTTGTAACCAACCAGGGTTTTTCCTTTAGGTAGATTTGTAATTTCCCAAGTTTTGTTCTTTTCCAGAGCTCTCATCTCTTTAAGGACTGCTTCCCTCCATTCTGGAACACCTAGAGCTTCCTGTATATCTTTTGGAATAGTGACACAAGACAACTTTGAAGTAAATGTGTGAAATAAAGGGGACATATTCTTATATGACAGGAAGTTATAAAGAGGATGTTTGGTGCATGATCTAGTACCTTTCCTAAGGGCAATGGGTAAAATCAACATATGTATTTGACTTGACAAGAGACTCTAGATTAGACATAATTTTTGGTGGTTCGGACAGAGAATTACCTGACTGAGCTTCATTTTCCATATTTGTCATCGGTTCAGGCTCGTGGCACTACTTCGGATCGGGAACTCTATCTTCCTGTCTTGGATACATTCTCTTATAGACTTTCCCTTTAAACTCAATTCCACCTTGCCTCGCACACATCTCGTTCTCTTTCCGAGCGTCACTCCGTAATGGCATGGTTAGAGGACCAGTATCCCTATTTTCACTATTTAAGACATCCTTAATTGTTCCATCTATACTTCAGTATTATCACAATGTTCGGGCCCTCTTTTTTCAGAAACGGTTTCAGATTCTTTACGTTTATTAGATGTATCATTTTGACTCATAGAATGCACAAGAATAACATCATAAATTAACAAGTCATCGTTCGAATCTTCACTTGATGTCTCCCCCTGAAGATGAGTGTTTGAGATAAAAGGTTTGTTTTCAAAAAAAGTAACATCCATAGACACAAAAAACTTCCTTGTGAGTGGATCAAAACATTTGTATCCCTTTTGAGTGGAGGGATACACAACAAAAACACATTTTCTTGCCCGGGAATCTAATTTGCCCTTGTTGTGTCCATGAATGTAAATAAATGATGTACATCCAAAAACTTTAAGGGGAAGATCATAAGTGAGACATGAAGAAGGAAACCATCTCTTAAGTTGCTCCAGCAGGGTTTGAAATTTTAAAATTTTTGTAGGCATTCTGTTGATTAAATATGTGGCTGTCAGAATTGCCTCACCCCACAGATATTTTGGAACTGAGATTGAAAACATTAAAGACCAAGCAACCTCCAAGAGATGTTTATTCTTCCTCTCTGTAAATCCACTTTGTTGTGGAGTGTCAGTGCAGGAACTTTGATGAACAATGCCTTTTTCAGTTAAAAAAATCCCTAAGATCTGGTTAAAATATTCTTTACTATTATCACTTCTGAAAATCTAAATCTATGTTTGAAGTTGTGTTAATATCATGTTGTAAAAGTTTTTAAACACAGTTTCAACTTTAGACTTGTCATGAAGTAAGAACACCCAAGTAACACGTGTGTGATCATCAATAAAAGTAATGAACCATCTCTTTCCTATTACTATTTTAATCCGATATGGCCCCTAAACATCACTATGAATCATAGTAAAGGGTTTAGTGGCTTTATATGGTTGAGTAGAAAAAGAAGTTCGAAGATGTTTCGTAAATTCACAAATCTCACACTAAAATAAAGATGGATTTTTATTGATAAAAAGTTTCGGAAACAAATGTCTTAAATAATGAAAACTTGGATTTCCTAAACGATAATGCCATAACATTATTTTACTCGAATCAAGAACAGAAATAAAATAGAGTCCACCAACTTCCTTAGCATTGCCAATCGTCCTCCCCGAAGTCAAATCCTGAAACAGACAACCAGATGACGAGAAATTAGCTTGACACTTTTGATCATGAATAAATTTACTGACTGAAAGAAGATTACATGACAATTTAGGAACGTAAAGAACGTCATGAAGTGTAAAATTGGATGAGATAAAAATAGACCCTTTTCTCGGCCACTACCGAAAAAGTTCCATTTGCTATCTTGATTCTTTGATTCCCTGCACATGGACTACAGGAAGAGAAAAATTTAGAGCAGCTAGTCATGTGATCTGTAGCACCAGAATCAACTATCCAAGAGACACTTGACTCAACATTAAGACATCAGGACAAAAAGTGGTTACCCTTTCTTGCCACCTAACCAGAAGGATTAGGATTAGCAAGGTTTTGGGATTGAAGGATTTTACAGATCTGCTCTAGCTGTTCCTTCATGAATGGTTGCACTCCTAAAGAAGACTCATTCCCTGAATCAGTAACATTAGCTTGGGAATTCTAGTTGTCTCCTGTTTGTTTTTTCTTCCAATAAGCAGGCTTGCCATGGATCTTCCAACAAGTCTCACATGTATGCCATGGTTTCTTGCAATAATCACACCACAGTTTCTTGCTACTTCTTCCCTCACCATCACTACTTCTCGACCCAAGAGCCAACCCTTCAGATTCATATGCAGTCTTCCCAATCATCACTTTCCTTCGAGCCTCTTCTCTACGCATTTCAGAAAACACTTCTCTAAGTGAGGGTAGTGGCTTCCTTCCAAGAATGCGACCACGGACTTCATCTAACTCTTGGTTGAAACCAGCAAGAAAACTATACACATGCTCATTCTCTTCTCTTTTCTTGTGCTTAACATTATCAGCCGAGCACTCCCAATCATCGTCATTACACAAATCCAATTCTTGCCACAAAGTGACAATATTGTTGTAGTAAGTAGTTGTAATACCTAGTTTTTTTTCGACAATTATGATTTCTTGTATAAAATTCAAATTGTACCTTGAGGGTATTTATGAAAAAGCCCGGTTAAGGGTTTTTATGATGCTTTGTGAGTTCATATGATTTTATAAGACTCAAAAATGATTGCTTAGCCAAGCATATAACCTTTTAAGTAAAAAGGAGTGAAAATTGCCAAAATTTTATGTTGGTCAAAGTTTGACCAAAAACGCCGACGGTTGACCACGGAAGTCAAATCTTGACAAGAAAGTCAATGGTTGACAAGAAAGTCAATGGTGGATGAGAAAGCCAAAGGTTGACCCAAAAAGTCAAAAAAAAGAAAGACCGTACGATAAAATAATCCACAGTATAGAACCGTCTTTTTTACGGATAAGATAGTATGTCTATGACTCAAAACCACCATAGAAAAATCAAGCACATTAATTAGAATATCAAGGGCCAAGTGGCTTCAAGTTATGAGAAAATTTTTATATAGTTCGTTTTTACACAGATAAATTTTGGACTGTAGTTCAATAAAACAATACTGTGTATAAGTGAATCCAGTATTGGAAATATCTGTGTTAACTTAAAAATGGACTGTACAATAAGAAAAAGAGCCAAACAAATCCTAAAGAGGATTGCATCATCTTACTTTTTCTTTATGACATCATTATGGGATTTAAGGAATTTTTGGAAAGTATTTTTGGATCCTTCTAGTGCAAGGTGGCCGGCCAACTCATGGGGGCACATGAGTAAATAGAAACTTTTGAGGGCCATTTTCCAAATTCAAGAAAGTCCTCCCTCACCTATAAATAGGTGATCCCATAATTCAAAAAAATTAGAAAATCCCAACTAAACTATGTCAAAATTTTCCCTCACCCAAAACCGAAATTGAGAGGACAAAAGAGAAGGAAGAAAACCAAAATCCAAGAAGGAAAAAGCTTGAGGGAGTGGTCGGTTTTCTTGTGAAGCAAGCAAAAAGTTTGAAAAAAAAATTTTGGATACCCATTTCTAGGCCAAGGGCCGGTTGTGGGAACCAAGGGGAAAGCAAGAAAAAAAAAATTGAACCCAAGGGGGATTTAGGGTTTTGAGTGTTTGGATTTCCACCTAGAGCATCAACCAAGAGGTCAAAGGATTTAGGTGCCCAATTTGGCCAAAAGGCCAGCTGTAGGGAGGAAGAAGAAAGGAAGAGAAAAGTTTGTGTGGCCGGGTTTCTTTGAAGCTTGTGTGACCGGATTTTGGGAGCAATTTTGTGACCGAATTCTAGGGCAAGGAAGGCTGGAAATTTTGGGGACCAACTGACCAAAGTGGCCGGCTGTTGGTGAAGGAGAAGGGGAAGGAAAAGCCAAGCCAAATCTTGACCTAAAGTGAGGTATAAATCCCTTAAACCCCTAAGTTTTCATTTAAATTTCATTTGGGAAATTTAAATGTATTTCAAGCATGGTTTGTATGAGCATAAGCTCACTTTTAATTTCTGCCCTAGTTAGGAATTTTAGGATATATGCTTGATTGATTAGAGTTTTTGGTTAGTAGTTTAAAAGTTGCATGCTAGGTGTTTGTTTGTATGGCTAGAGTTTTCTATGCTTGATGTATGATGCTAATGTGATTTGCATGATGACAATTGGACGTTAGAAATGTGTTGCATGACTGTTTTAGGCTCCTGATGCGATCGGTTGAGGTAGAGTGCACGTATTAGGACGTAAAGCGAATTTAAAACCAAAAACTGTCATTCTGGGTAGAAAATGTCTAGTTTCTGGAAAAGCAGATTTTGAGGTCTTTAGAGGCCAAATTGGACAAAACCTAAAACATGAAAGTTGTAGAGTAGGGTGTTTCCTAGGGGGCAACGAGGATGGTTTTGCAAAATGAGGCTCCAATGACCTCGGTTTTCACTGAAACCCGAGCCTAACCGTGCCCAGAACCCATGCACGGCCAAGATTGGTTCAACAGGGGATATGATCATAATAATGACCGAAATAGGTTTTCCTCAAAATACGAAAGTTGCAGGGTTTTTCAAAAGCTAAAACTTTTGTGAAGAAAACTTTTTAAAAATCGGCTTTGATTTTAAACGGAATTGGATTTCAAAAACTGTACAGGAAATAGGGAATTCTTGTACATGATTTCTAGAAACAATGCAGAAAAAGGATAATTCTGCACTTGCATTAATAAGTTGGCATTGTGAAGTTGTTTCAAAGGTAGTTTCCAATAGTCAATAATTTTTACCAATCTTACTTGATGACTTCAAATTTTTAAAGTTAAACAAAAGACTTTTATACATAAATATAAGTTTTTCTAAAAATGAGATTTTGAAACCTAAAGTTAAAAACAATCCGATTAGGGTAGATTTAAAACCTAGGGTTACTCCATGTAACCAAGTAGGATGACGTAAGATTAAGTAAGTGCATATAACTAAGGTTATTTAAGAGTGTTGGTTATACTACCAACATTTCTAACCCTTACTTTTATTGGATAACATAATATAGTACGAGACAGTGTCCTATTGGGATTCAGCTCAATATCGGACACAGTGAACACAAACAAGGTAAGTACAACTCCGCCTACAGCATAGGCTTTGTTGTGTATACTTGCCTAAGTATGTTTGTAAAATGCTATGTGTTATAAAAGTTACCTGCTAAATGTTATATGCTTTATATTAGGAAATATTATGGAAAATGCTATGCTATATGCTATAGTATGTTAAGTGCTATAATATGTTATGGAATATACCATGCTATATATACTATGAAATATGAAATGCCATGATTGTATGCTATGGATTATAAAATGTCAAATGCTATGCTATATGTTAAGTAATATGTTAGAAACATGTTAAGGTTATGATATGCTAAAAATAAGATTATGAATTAATTGTGTGAAACATCACGATGAATGTTCACCAATTAACAAGAATAAGATTAAGTATGACATAATAAAAGTTATGATGGCAAGCAAGTTTGCCTGTGTCGTACCGACCCGCGTTAGGTCGGGTTGGACTATGGATTGAGTTGGAAATGGACTGGCCGCCCCAACCAATTCATAGTTGCGTGCCCGGTACGAACACTTACGTTATGGGGCCCATAAAATAAGATAAGATAAGTTAAGATAAAAAAGTTATGAATGAATAAAAAAGCATAATGAAACATAAATGGCTCATGTATATGCTAAGATAAGTTACGACATGTTATGGTTTATATTAAGTACGTTATGCTAGGATATGTTGTTTATATATGTTATGCTTTGTTGTGTCGCGGTATAGGATAGTTGTACTTGCTGAGCGAAAGCTCATTGTCTTACGTCTATGCTGTAGGTAAACAACCTGCTAGCAACTGTTGATACAAGATGGAGGGGCGTGGCCTGGCGTACTGTGAAATGTAGGAATCAAGCCGCCACACGTATTGTTATTTTTATGCGTTTTATTTATGTTTATTATTTAAACCCGAACAACTTTATTAAATATCTATTATGCTTATGTATGTATTTTCAAAAGTGTGCGAGTACGCAGTACATAAAAAAAAAAATTTCTGCTGTTTAAGTTAAGAATATAAGTACGAAATGTATGTATGAATGTATGGTAACGGCCTGTGCTAGGCGGGTCGTTACAGTAGTAACATTACGGCTTCCTTGCTTGGAACTCCATAGCCTTGTTTTCAACTCAAATATTTGAGATGAATTCTCTAGGTAAGAATACATCTCTCTAACCGCTTCCCAAACATCCTTAGCGGTTGGTAAAAACATGTGTGGTTTGGCGATAGATGGTTTCATAGAATTGATCAGCCATGTGATAACTAATGAATTTTCAGATTTCCATGTCACCAACCCAGGATCTCCAGTGGCTGGTCTCTCACGTTCTTCCGTTAAATAGCCAAGTTTTCCCCTTCCATCAATGGCTAGCTTTACAGATTGAGCCCACTCTAAAAAATTTTGGCCATAAGTTTCTGCCCTGTCAATTGAAAGGATGAGACAGAGCCGAAAAAAATCATGGCTACTGCCACTAGTGCTGCTGCTGCCATTGGGGATCAGGCCACCGTTGCCGCTGCTAGGGTTTCCTCCTCTTGTTGCCGATTCTGTACCGCCCTCAGATGCAATCGACCCATCTCCGGCAGTCGTGAAAGGCCTCTTTTGGCCGGTCATGGCCTGGTGGTAGCTCATCTATGACCAAATGTTTTCTGACCATGGCTCTGATACCATGTAAGCATGTATTAGGGCTGAAAAGAAAAACTCTTTATTTTTCTACTTTGATTAAATCAGTACAAGGGCTTTTATCGGAAAGAAGAAAAGGACTAAACCCCTAAAATACTTTCTAAAAATAGCCAAAGAACAACTTCCTAAAAATAAAAAACTCCTAAATTACTGCCGACATTATATAATTTTTCATTCGGAATTAGGTAGCCTTCAGGAAAGATGCTAAAATACAAGAAGCACATTTTTAGTTGGTAAGGTAGATCACGGAAACTAAGAACAAGAAGTCTAGAAATATCTTCCAAGTGCAGATTGGATTCAATCTCAAATTCAAAATTATCATATATTCTTTGCCACTCCGATCTTGTCTTCTCTTTCGTTGACAACACACCAGCTACGGCCTCAATTGCAAGTCGCAATCCTTGACACATCCTAAGAAATTCATGGGATAACTGCTCCAAACAATGCGCTTCGTGCTCATAGTGGAAAGCTCTTTGACAGGAAAGGTCCCAAGACATTGTTTCAATCAAAGGTTCCAGCAAGTGCACATGATCAAATGAATTTTCTTTACAAAAGGCCGCAACCGTGTCACGACGCATTGTGATGATTATTCTACTGCCTTTTCCATTATGAGGCAAAACACGTCTCATCACTTGCCAAAACTTTTCATGCCAAACATCGTCAAACACAATTAGGTACCTCTTCGACTGCAAATATTGATTCAGAGTATCAATTAACTCTTCCTTCTGCACATCACGGTTTCCTGCTGCACCGAACTGCCTTACCATGTCGATCAAAATAGCCTCTAGATCATAGGAGGCACTCACAGTAATCCAAGCATGACCAACAAAACGCTTACTAGCGCCTATATAGTCGTAGACCATACTTTTGTTTAAAAGTACGTTGTAAACTTTTTTAGCAAGAGTAGTTTTACCAACTCGCCAACGCCTACAAGTGAAAAAACCGAGCACCCCGATTCTCTATCCAGTAACAAGTCCATCAATTCATAAGCTACTGAATCAATGACAACAGTACTCTCCATCAAACGGGGGTCCGTCAATCCCACATGATATCTATATCTATCGGAAACTGTGGCGGCTCCGCCACGGGATACATGATTGCTTATGCCATGTCTTTGACCTCGCTCCTGGATTTCAGCTAACAATGCCCTGATGCTTTCAATATCAGAAGACAGTTTGTGGCGAATATTCGACGAGCCGGCTCTGCTGAGGAAACTAACAAAGCTGAGCTGAGACCCTGCTTGTGACGCTTTGAGAACGTACTTGTCCACAAAATCTTCGACCATTTCGGCCACTTCCTTGGCTTGTTTCAACCAGATCTTCACATCGTGACTCAACTCTTCTTCCACTGATATTGCACTTACATCCCTGATAAGAACCCAGATGATCTCCAGCTCTTTTTTAAGGCTTTCAATTTTGGAAATCTCGATTCCTCTCGAGAATCTGGATTCTTTATCCAGTAGAGAGACCAGCTTCTGAATCGTCCGAGACACCGACGCTTCACTCCCTCCGACCAAGTCCATTTCCTCCTTTGTACTGCTCACAATCTGACTACGTTGCGTTTCTGTTCTTCAGCACAAGAAAACATATATACCCAAAAAATTTAATTTAAAAAAAAAAAAAAAAAAAAAAAAAAAAAAAAAACCTTCAGTTCAATGTTTTGAAGAAAATAACAAAGCTAACAATAAAATGAAAAACTAATACGGGTAGAAGATTTATAATATAAAAAACAAAACAAAATTGCCAGCCACTAAAGCAAAACAAAAGATTAAACTTACTGTGGAAGAGCTATGGAGATTGTTATGCACTAAAGATTTCTTTGTGTGACACCATTTCAGTGAGAATTTAGCGTTAATGCCCCGAAATCGTCATTTTTTTACAACTTATTATCTAAATTTTTAATTTTCATAATTTGTCGCTTAAATTTATTAAACTGTAACAATATATCAACTATCAATTAATTTTCTGTTAAATTGATTATGAGTAACCCCTTATATATCTCATGTGAAGATCGAAAAAACTAATTCTCAATTAAAATTTTCCAAATATAATACAAATCTTAATACAAGTCTTCTAATTTCAAATCTTTAATTTAGTGTAAAATTAACTAAATAGTACATTGTAACAACATAACAAGTTCAATGGGTAAATTGTCGAAATTAAAAGTTGCTTAAGGGTAATAAGTTTAGGAGCATCTGTACTAAATACCTATGTTTAGATGGTGGAATAAAATAAATTTTTTTGTTCTCTTTTTCACCTTTTTTTCTTTTTGAAATTGTGTTTCGAGATAAATTGATTTGTGTTTCTAGAAAAATATAAAAATGCAAGGATGTCATTCTGCTTGTTTAAAAATTGTATGTATTTTTTTTAAGTATCTTATTTGGATCTTGAGTAGTGAAGTTATGAATTTATAAGTTTTTAAATTACAGTTAAAGTGAATTTTAAAAAAATTATATTTAAGTTATAAATAGTAAATCTGAGTTAATTTTTTTTTAAAAAAAATAATAATAATTAGAGTGGATGAACCAAACATATGCAAAGGAAATTTTTTTTTTTTTTTTTTTTTCTCTTTTCTTTTCTTTCAGGGGTGCCTCGCATTACAGAAGTAGAAGTGGGTAAAGTCACCGTGAAGTCAACCTTGGGCGAAATCATCAATGGCTTTTTCCACAAGGAATTAGGCTGCTGAATCATCTGGCATACCATAGCCCATCTAACACCATAGTGTTAGGTTTGAAATAAAAACTTTAAAAAATGTTATAATGAATTTATAAAAAAGGAAAATTGGTGAGTGTTTTTGTCGAGGATATTTTTGATAATTTATGTGGGAATTCACAAAATATGATGCGAGAAAGTTATAAAAGAAAGAATTAAAAAGTGATGTTAGCTTTGAAATAAAATTTTTTAAAATGACATTATAAATATTAAACCTTTAATTTAGTTTTAGAGAGATAAGATCAAGTTTTCAGGCACTTTTTGGAGGTTGAATGGGTGCTAAAAAATGTGTAATTCCCTAAGCCCTATGATAAATGCACAATAATGCACTTTTATTCTACATAATTATCAAATAAATTAAGTTTTAATTAAATATTTCTCATGAATTTAATTTAAAATATTTTTGTGTGGAAATATTTAGTTTTAATTTAATTTAATTTGTTTTGTACGAAGATAAGACATTTGGGTCAAAATTACAAGCAAAAATTAGTCAAACAAATCCCAAGAAATGAAGCTAGTCAAACAAATCCCAAGAAATGAAGCCCAAATGACCCAGCCACTGAGCCACACCGATAGCTAGCTGCCGAGCCAAGCCGAGCCGCCCAGCTCCTCCTAGCCACGTGTCACTGCCCAGACACGCGGGCCCCAGCTCCTCCTCCACGTGCTCGTTAGCCCGTGTGAAACCAAACCACTCACGCTTCTCATGCCCGCGATCCCAGCTCACGTGAAACCAGCCCACTCACACTTCTCAGGCCCATGATCCCAGCTTGCGCGATCCCAACCCGCGTGACTTTTGGGTTGCGCTTCTCAGGCTCGCAATCCCAGCCCGCGAGAATCTCGGGCCGAATTCTCAGCCAACTCCAGCCCAGGCCACCAATCTCCTCCAGCTGGCTTACCACGAGTTATGGGTCGTGTTCCCAGCCAAGCCTGCGCGTTTGGTGCCAACTCCAGCCCAGGCAATCAATTTCTTCCAGCTGGAATACCGCCTCTCTCCACTCAGCTTACCAGCCTAACAGCATGATTTTTGGGCCGAAAATCTCTCTTTAGATGCTGGACATTGAGGCCTATAAAAAGGAGGTTGTGCAGCAAGCATGGGACGCTTTTTTTCTAACCAATTTTTGGCTGAGTTTGGAGTGAAATTTTCTTCTCCTTACATTTTCATCTCATGTTTTCTTATCAGAATTTTGTGAGATGAGTTGAAAGCTAGGCTAGAGATGATCCTATTTGTGTAGTGAATTTGTTTGAGTTTTGATTTTCCAATGGTTTGTAAGGTTTATACATTCGAGTAAATAATTTTCTTTCATCTTATTTCTTTCTCATATCAATATATTTTGTTGTCAACTTTTATATGAATTTAGTCAAGCTCATTTTATGTGATTGTTGCACGATATGGTATATTGATAACATTATTTTATAAGTAGTCTTTTACTGCAGCATTGCTTATGGTATATTATCGCTTTTGGATTTCTTATAAAATAATTTTTGCTAGTTCTTTACGTGAGAATTTTATTTACTCAAATACATTTTAATTCACAAGTTCTTTAAATCTTTATTTTCCGATTGATTGTTTGGGATGTGAAATTTTTAATTGAGTTATTTTATGAATCAAAATCCAAATAGGTAAACGAAACATATAGGGGATTCTTGATGCTTTATCACCTTTCGATTATTGAATTTACTCTATTTTAAATTATATTGTCTTTAAATTTGTTTCAAAATCACAAAAATACTTCTTCCTTTTCTTTATTTGTTTGATTACTTATTTCTCTAACGCTTTTGTTCCGCTAATCTTTTCTTGTTTGTTTTTATCACCTCCTCGTGGGATCGACCGTCCTAATTGTGCTACAATTGACTGCTTGTTTTTGTACATGTTTGGGGGTAATCACCCTAGCACGGAATGCCGCTTTGAGAGGCTATAAAAAATTATAATAATAAATAAATAACGCGGCTTGGAAAGGGCCATTAAAGATAAAGCATCCTTATGAGTGGTGTTATTTTGGGTTTTAGAGTCCGACATTTGATTAATTGGAATTAAAAAGTATTAAAACTTAAGGTATGTTTGGAAAAAAAAAATATAAATATGCATGAATATTGTTCCGTTTGTCCAAAAATTTTATGTATATTTTTCTTTTAATTATCTTATTTAAATTTAAAATAGTGAAATTATAAATTTATAAGTTTTTAAATTATAGTTGAACTCAGCTTTAAAAAATTTGTATTGAAGTTGTGAATAATAAAATTGAATTAATTTTTTAAAAAGGATAAAAAAATAATTAAAGTGGATGACTAAAATGCAAAGAGTAAAGTTTTTTTTTTTTTTTTAGGGATTCCTCGCATTTCAGATGTAGGAAGTGGGTAAAGTCACCATGAAGTGAACCTTGCGCGAAATCATCATGGCTTTTTCCACAATGAATTAGGCTGCTGAATCATCTGGCATACCATAGCCCATCTAAAAAAAAAAAAAAAACCCTCTCTGAGTCCTGACTGAAGCAATTACCTTGTTCGTCGCATAGTCCCAAGACTGATTTGGTACGAGGAGGAGAATTAGCTTTGTATGGCGGAGATTGTGGTTTCGCTTTTATCCTCACCGGTGGAAGCGCTCACTGCTCAGTTACTGATACCTACAACAGCAGCAAAACTGCGCAAGGAGAGGGACAAAGAAGTCGAGAAACTAAAAGAGGAGCTGGAGTTCGTCAAAGTCATTCTGAAAGACGCATCTGCGAAGGGAGATCAAGAGTTGAGCGATGGCGAGAAGATTTGGGTGAAGCAAGTAAGAGAGGTGTCCGAGCTCATCGAAGATGTTGTCTATGAGTGCACTCTTGAAGCGACACAACTCCGTCAACAGCGCGGGTTCGTGAACTTGCTCAGTCGAACGGCTCGGTTGATTAGGACGTTGAATACTGTTCGTGACCAAACTTCTAAGATACAAAATATAAAGGCAACGTTGGATGAAATCATGGCTAGACGTCAGAGATATCAGTTAAGGGAGCACGGATCCGGCAGCAGAACCGCGGCAATTATCGATCGGTACCACTCTCAGTTTGTTTCTCCTTTTCTCGAGCAATGTATTACTGGTATCGAATCCACAGCAACTGAGTTGATTAAAAGAGTTGTAACAGAAGAAATTGCCAAGAGATCAATTATTTCGCTTGTAGGTGCGGGCGGAATTGGTAAAACTACGCTCGCAAGAAGAATATACAACGATGAAGTTGTAAGAGCAGCGTTTGACTGCCATGCTTGGTTCACTGTTCCTCAATCTAACGAGATAGTTGACCTGCTAAAGACCATGATAAAGAAGATCTGCCAGGCAGAAAAGCGGGATACCGGGGAAATTGACACGGCGAATAGGCAAGAACTGATCAGCATCTTATTCAAGTCTCTGCGGTCAAAACGGTATTTTCTCGTCTTTGATGATGTTTGGGAGGAAGATTTTTGGCAACTTTTGAAAGATGCTTTGCCTGATGATGAAAACGGCAGTAGAATAATCATCACAACGCGCAGTGAAGCGGTTGCTGTCTCTTATAAAGAAGCCTCATTTGACCTTGTTCACAAGCTGCAAACTCTGTCTGAAGAAGCCTCTTGGGATCTTTTTTGTCACATAACATTCCAAAATGAGCCCGAGCAGGTTTGTCCTCCAGATTTGGAGCAATTATCCAGAGCTTTAATCAAAATCTGCGAGGGCTTGCCTCTTGCAATTGTAGCTGTAGCGGGTTTGTTGTCAACCAAAGAGAAGTCGGTGCTAATTTGGCGAAGGCTACTCGACAATTTTAGTCTTGCAGTTGAATCCAGTCCCCAACTTACAGGTCTCTCAAAGATCCTCTCCCTAAGTTTCTCTGATTTACCTTACCATCTAAAACTATGTTTTTTATATTTTGGCATCTTTCCAAAAGACTCCTTAATTCCTAACGATAAACTATTCAAGCTATGGATAGCGGAAGGGTTTGTACAAGAACAGAGAGGAAAGACCTTAGAAAAAGTTGCAGAAGAATACCTGAACGAGCTCATCGATAGAAACCTGGTTCAAGCATTTGAGGGGTTTTATGGCTTAGAAAAATGTTGCCGAGTTCAGAGTCTGATGCATGAGATTTCCAGAGAGAAGGCCGATGAATTTAGTTTCTGTCACATTCGTGATGACAATAACTCAAGTTGTCAAGGAAAAAGCCGCCGTCTAGCAATGTACAATGATATTAAAGGCAATGTTTGGGAATCCATTGGAGAATCAAGGATTCGTTCTGTTCTTCTTTTCAACATTGGTGCTCTGAACAAGTCTTTCCTGGCTGCTTTGTTTGGAAGGTATAAGCTTTTGACTTTGTTGGATTTTGAAGATACGCCACTTGAAGATCTTCCATATGAAGTGGGAACTTTGTTGGGCTTGAAGTACTTGAGTTTAAAGAAGACGAAAGTGAAGAGGCTTCCAAAGTCTGTAGGTAAGCTACATAATCTACAGACATTGGATCTAAGTAACACCCTACTGTATGAGTTACCCATTGAGATCAACATGCTTCAAAATCTTCGACACCTCTTAGCTAGTCGCTCTGACCAAAATATCAGTTCGGAGTCAACCCAAGGTGTGAGGATAAAGGGCGACATTGGATGTTTACAGGAGTTGCAGACACTCATGATTGTGGCAGCAGATCTTAGCGGCATTGCGCTTATAAAAGAGCTTGGGAAGTTGAGGCAATTGAGCAAACTGGCCATTACGAGGTTGACTGCAGAAGCCGCAACTGCTTTATTTGCCTGTATTGAGGAGATGAACCATCTTGAATCTCTAAGTTTAAGCTTCAAAAATGATGGTGGAATATTGAATTTGGAGACCATTTCCTCCCCACCACCTCATTTGGAACGTTTGGTTCTGAAATGCCGATTACAAGTGTTGCCTGATTGGATTTCAGGTCTTCAAAATCTAAGCATGTTGTGCTTAAGTCTCTCAAGTTTGACCGATGACCCATTAAGGCACGTGGGTGTTTTGCCTAATTTAGTGTCTCTTTGGCTCTACCGGGCATATGAGGGAGAGCAACTTCATTTTGCAGTTGGTGGATTTCAAAAACTCAAGCTTCTTGTTTTAAGAGACTTGCAAGGACTAGAAGTGATGGAAATAGAAGAAGGTGCCTTGCCTCTTCTTGAAGAATTGAGGATTGGACCTAGCCCGCTACTGCATGAGGTACCCTCCAGCATCCAGCACCTACAAAGTCTCAAAGTTCTTTCATTTTACGACATGCCAAATGAATTTGTGAGCGGTATGCAACCAGACGGAGGCTCGGATTATGTGAAAGTCGAGCATGTACCTTCTGTCCTCTTCTGGTACAGAGTTCAGGGAAAAAATTATGTATCATATGAACTTGGTGAGTCAGACTTGTTGGACCGTTTGCAAGGCTTAGACACAAACAATATCAATGATGTTCTACAAAACAATCCTCGATTGAGTTTCTGTCCCAGTGACGATGAAGCAAGCTCAGCATCACCCTCAACCTCAATTGTTCCATGGGACCGTGATCGGATGAGTTCTTCCAGTGACCGGTTTAGTTTCTTCAGTGATGATATTGAGGACTGACCGAATGGCTTCAGGTTCATTCGATGACTCTATTTAAGGGCAAATCTCTTGTACTTTTATCCTTATTATGTCTATACTACCTATATTCTCTACTCTAGTAGAAATATTGTTGCGTTTTAGAGGATTGCAATTTTTGTTCATGTCATTATTTCCACTTCGAATAATAACCTTCTAAGGTTGCTCTGTTATTCTCAACATGTTAAACCTATAATTCTTTGGCACCTCTCTGACTACATCAAAGTCCTCTTCCTAACACTATGCCTAATGTTTTTTATTTTCCCTTTTACCGATTGAATTTTAGGCTTTTATGGCTAGCCAAATGCGTTGAGGATTTAAACTTACCGATGGCGCCGGAGTCCATATGTCATGAAAGCAATCATCCCGAAAAAAAAAAAAGAAAAAAAAAAAAGTTGCTACTCTACTTCCCGTGTGAACTTGCCGGATCGTTGTAGCTGATCGTGGCTTCGTTGTATTCTCCTTCAGTAATCTGATGCTTGTGCACAACATTAATACCATTGGTTGCCCAGATGTGATGACTATACAATACGTAGATTATGTCTGGTGGACAAACCAAATCCTACTTTGGTTTTGTGGTTATATTTTTCTACTTTTTTTTAACAGAACTTACCTTTGACTCTTGATGTTGTTAATGTTGAAGACAATGCTTTGTTTTTTGAATTTTGTTTGTGTTTTTTCTTCATCAACCATTGAATGTTCTTTTTTAAAAAATATTAACGCAAATTAAAAGGGGAGGGTAGAAGACTAATTTTGCATCAAATGGTTCAACCATTAATGTTATTTTTGTTACGTCGGTTGGGAATTTTAACAAAATGAGCATTTATCGAATTTTGAGAAATGAATATACGTTTTAAATGTCAAAAGACAAATTTTTATAGAATTATATTTTTGCGTTAAAATTTTTATAATTAATCCAAAATTCTAATTAGCAAAATGACTTTGAAAATGATACCTCACCGACCCACAACTATATGACTGCTCAGTGTAAAAATGAAAGAAGATCAATTTGTTGATTCACTTTATGTGATTGTGATTTAACCATTTTTCTGTAAACCCTATATTCAGAAATATGTGGCCAACTATAATTTTCTCTTATTTAATTGTGTATTTTTTTTATTTTTCATTTCTTTATGAGACTTTGATGCTATATGCTTGTTAGTCAAAATATGTTGGAATCAAAATAGGTAGACGTATTGAAAGCAAAATTTTTAGATGCTTGCTAAACTGTGAATAGAATTTACTATTGAGATTTTAAGGACTAAAATAGATGTACTTAAGTTGTTTGATAAGGAGAGAAAATAAAGAGTAGTGAACGACAGATTACCCAAGTAAGGGAAAAAGAGAAAAAGGAGGGAAATAACCTTTCTCTCATGATATTTGATTTGAAAAGAAGTAATACAAAATCAAATCGCAATGAAAATATTTTGTTTGTAAAATAATTATTTTATCTAAAAGATATAAACCCTTGAATAATCTCTCAAACTTACGAGGGGTTAAAATTGATATGTTTTGAAGAATGTCACTTGTTTAATCACTTTATTGCTATTAAACAACCAGAATACAAAAAATCCTTCCACCAGTATTGGATTAATCCCTCCATCCCTTATATTTTCCTCTCCCATCAAATGGGACTCTGAAATATGATGAGTTGGTCTGGTTTTTAAAAAGACAATTTTTTTAATTTATTTTATTTTTTATTTATTTTTTCTTCTTTCTCCTTGTTATTCATTTTATTGTGTTTTTTTTTTTTAATGAAACAGTACAATTAGTTCTAAGGAACTGCTTCTCTTAAACTAGTTCACAAATTTCAAATCTATCAGTAATTTCTAATCTCTTTAAAAATTTGGGCGTTGCATATGTTTCGCTCCTGACTAGCAAAATCCAGCTTTACGCAAGGACAAGATCAAAGTGTTCATACGCACTTCAAACCTCCAACTTCTTCTACGTTGTAACACTATAAAACAAGCAAAGTTGTTAATTTTTTTCCTTTTCGAGAAATATATAATCCACGGGAAAGACGATATGTTTTGCCACAGAAAACCATAGTATTTAAAGCCAACAACGTCAAACACAGCCAACATTAAACAGATCTCGACTCAGAAGGCATGTTCTGTTACAGAAAAGTTCGAAAGAGAACCACAAACCCAAAGAAGGATTTGGTTGGTGGACAACATACACTCGACATAGTTTACAATCATCACACTTCAACATTTTTGTTCACGCAGGCGCTGGTTTCGTTCCAGTGTTGAGAACAAGGAACAGATTACAACAGAAGCATAATACACGGGAAGTGACGTAACAAACCTTAAAACTAGCAAGACCGATGACAAAGGGACTCCGGCTTGGCCCACAAGTTTGAATCCTTGAGGCAATTCACTAGCCATAACAGTCTAAAATACAATCGAAAATAGGAAGGAAAAAAATAAAAGCATTGTGTTAGGAAAGAGGTGCAAAAGATTTTAAAGTTCAACGTATGAAGGAGAGCAGGGCAACCTTACATAGTGATCTGTTGCCGGTAACGTTTAAGTCCTTTTAGATGCATAACCTGTTACGAGGAACATTATTTAAAGCAGAAGGAATGAAACATTGAAACATTGAAAATGATCTAGTAACTATTAAAGTTAATATAGTTTTGAAGCTTGTCTCCAAAACCAGCAAGACACGAGAAAGGAATTTCATGAATCAAGGGAGCAGAATTAAGTGGCAATATAACAAGTGATGATTGTATTAATAATAGCGTGACATATTATTTCTACCAGCGTATAGAATGGTAAAGATGCAGATATTTCAGTAAATTGAAGAAATATCTTTTATTAGAGAAAAGGTCATGAAACAGAGGGAAAAAAAAAATGTAACATCAGGAATTAATAAACATCAATCAAGCAAACAAGGCATTTGAAGCGGAAATGTAGATATAATAATAATAATAATAATAAAAGTACCAAAGGCTTGCTCTCACACAGAGATAGAACGAACCTGAAGTTGTTCAATCAATCCTCGATATCATCACTGAAGAAACTGAACCGATCACTTGAGAAACTCATCATATCACGGGCCAACGTGTCATTCCATGGAACATTCGAAGTGGAGGACGACGCTGAGTCTGCTTCATCGTCACTGTAACAAAAACTCACTCGAAGGTCGTGCTGTACAACGTCATCGAAATTTGTGGCTATGCCTTGCAACCGCTCCAACAAGTCCGACTTACCAAGTTCATACAGTGCATAATTTTTTCCCTGAATTCTGTACCAGAAAAGGACAGAAGGTACATGCTCAATCTTCACATAATCCGAGCCTCCGTCTGGCTGCATATTGAGCACTAATTCATCTGGCATGTCATAAAATGCAAGAACTTTGAGACTTCTCAGGTGCTGGATGCCGGAGGGCACCTCCTTCAGAAGCGGGTTAGGTCCAATCCTCAATTCTTCAAGAACAGGCAAAGCGCCTTCTTCTATGTCCACCACCTCTAGACTTTGCAAGTCTCTTAAAACTAGCAGTTTGAGCTTGTGAAATCCACCCACCTCAAAACGAAGTTGCTCTCCCTCGTATGCCCGGTAGAGCCAAAGTGAAACTAAATTAGGCAAATGACTGATGTGTCTTAATGGGTCATCACTTAACCTTGAGAGACTTAGGCACAACATGCTTAGATTTTGAAGACTCGAAATCCAATTTGGAAACGTCTGTAATAGGCCTCTCAAAACTAGACGTTGCAAATAAGGTGGTGGAGATGAAATGGTTTGTAAATCCAAAATCTCATGGCTAGTCGTCGCGTGTAAACTTAGATATTCTAGATGGTACATCTTCTCAATAGAAGGGCAAAGAGCACTAACAACTTCGGCAGTTAGTCTCGTAATTCCCAACTTTCTCAGTCCCCTCAACTTCTCTAGCTCTTTTTTAAGATCAACGCCAGTTAAACTTGCCTCAACTGTCATTAATGTCTGCAAGCTCTCCAGATATCCAATCCCTTTCTTTATCCTCACACCTTGGGTTGAACCCATACTGATATTGCTGTCATAACCACTAGCTAAAAGGTGTCGAAGATTCCGCAGCATTTTGATCTCGACTGGTAGCTCAACCAGCAGGGTGTTTCTTACATCCAGTGTTTGTAGATTCCGTAGCTTACCCACAGACTTTGGCAGTTTCTTCACTTTTGTATTCTTTAAACTTAAGTACTTCAGATGGAATAAATTTCCCACTTCCTCTGGGAGGCGCTCAAGTGGAAAATTTTCAAAATCCAACAACTCCAAAAGCTTATATTTTCTAAACAACGAGACCAGAAAAGAGTTGTTCAGGGAGCCAAGATTAGAAATGAAAACAGAACGGACCCCGAAGTTTTCAATGGTCTCTAGAAAATTTTCCTCAATATTGTTAGAGATTGATAGGCGACGGCTCTTTCCATTAAAACTAGAGTTACTGTCATTTATAATCCGACAGAAGCTCAACTCATCAGCCTTTTGTCGGGCGATCTCATGCATCAAGCCATGGAGTCGACAAAACTTCTCCAACCCATAAAACCCCTTGCATACTTGAACCAGGTTTCTTTGTATGAGCTCATTCAAGTATTCTTCAGCAACTTCTTCTAAGGTCTTTCCTCTCAATTTTGGTACAAAACCCTCAGCAATCCATAACTTGAATAACTTTTCGTACGGAATTAGGGAGTCTGCAGCAAAGATGCTAAAATACAAGAAACACATTTTTAGGTAGTAAGGCAGGCCATGGAAACTAAGAGCAAGGAACTTAGAGATAGGGGAAAGGCGAGGATTGGATGTAAGCTCAGAGTGAAAATTATCGAGTAGTTTTTGCCACTCTGACACTGTCTTCCTTTTCGTTGACAACAAACCAGCTGTTACAACAATCGCAAGTGGCAAGCCTTGGCACATTCTAATTATTTCAAGGGACAACCGCTCCAACTCCGGAGGACAATGCCCTGCATTCTCAAGTGGGAAAGTTGTACTACAGAAAAGCTCCCAAGAATGTTCTTCAGACAAAGGTTCCACCCTGAGGACATGAGTTAAAGAGGTAGTTTCAAAAGAAGCAGCAACAGTGTCACTACGCGTTGTGATGATTACTCTACTGCCAGCTTCATTATTAGGAAAAACATGTCCCACCACTTGCCAAAATTCTTCTTGCCAAACATCATCGAAGACAAACAGGTACCTATTTGACAGCAAATATTGCCTTAGGGTAGCGATTAACTCGTCATCCTGCATTATGGAAAGATCCCGCACATCATGGTTTCCTACTGGACCAATCTCCCTAACCATATTCCTTAATAGGTGCTCTAGATTGTACGACTGACTCACAGTAATCCAAGCAAGGCAGTCAAAATGTCTTCTTATTACTCCATTATTGTAGACCTTTCGAGCAAGGGTGGTTTTACCAATTCCGCCAATGCCTACAAGTGAAATGATTGAGCGCCCAGATGCTCCTGCCACTAACCTTTGTATCAATTCATTAGCTACCGAATCAATACCAACTGTACTTTCGAAGAAAAGAGGGGCCAACAATCGTTGGTAATATGTGTCCTCAACTGCGGTTCTGTTATTGGATAGATGATTGCTTATGCCATAAATTTGACCTCGCTCTTGGATTTCACGAAACACTGCCGTAATGTTCTGAATATCAGAAGACAGTTTGCGGCGATTATTCAATGTGCCGATTAATCGACCAGCTCTCCCGAGGAAACTGACGAATCCACGCTCATATTGTCGTTGTGACGCTTTGAGAATATACTCGTCCACGATGTCTTCTATGAGCTCAGCAGTCTCCCCTGACTGTAACAGCCAAGCCTTTACGGCATCGCTCAACTCGTCCTCTGGCCTTGCATCTGCATCTCTGAGGAAAACCCGGATGACCTCCAGTTCGTCTTTTAGGCTTTGAACTTCTGATATGTCGACTCCTCTTATTAATCTTGTTTCTTGGGTTAGCAGTGAAACCAGCTTCCCAATCGCGCGGGCTGTCGACACCTCACTCCCTCCAACCAAGTCCATTTCTCCTAAGACAGCTTCACTTTCCCATGCTGCAAAAGTATGACTTCTTCAATCAGTAAGTTTAGAAGTGTAACAGAGTGCTAGATGGTTAAAATACCAACATGATTGACTAGGAGACATCAGAAACGAAGCATCAGTTGAGAATTAGTGCCCCAATTCTATATCACGAGAAAATAAACAATCACATAACACATTAATTTTCTTATTCACTATTAGGATCAACAAGTTTACAAGAGAAATTACACACCCTCGTAACTTTGTGTTTTTTTCCGCCTCTAAACTATAAAATTATATGCTGATTTTTATTTTTAAAGAAAAACTAGAACAAGAAATTTCATGTGTAAAATCCTTAAAATACCCTAAATAAATAAACTCTCAATACTTAGACCTTTCCGAGGGTCAATCCACGTACTGTTTTTGTGTAGGGCGTTGCTTTGTAGGACATTAATTAGGCTCTACATTTCATATTCCACTCTCTTCCTAAAATGCTCACTCTGTGGTTCTGTTGCCTTTCGATCATCGGTAAATGATAACATATACATTAGACTATATACACACACATATCAATGTTCTAAAGAAAATAACAAATCTCTGGATAAATCATTAAGGTCAAAAAAAAAAAAAAAAAAAAAAAAACCAAGATTGTTAGAAGAATAGAACTAAAATAAACTAACAACAACAAAAAAAACAGAGAAAAATCACCATCAACCCGAGTACCGATCAAGAACAACCTGGAAGAAACAATACAGACATATATATAAATAAACACACCCCCCACCCAAAACAAAAAAATCAGATACGTGCATAAACATATATATATATATATATATATACGCACATAGATGTGTGACAAAAGATTAAACTTACTTTGGAAATGTAATGGAGTAAGAGATAGTTAAGCAGTATGATTCACAGAGCTAAACCCAGACTGCTGATGAGAGATCTGAAACGCAAGCATCTTTCTTTGGACTTGCTTTTTTCCTAATCCTCTTCACTGTGTGATTTTGTTGACTTTGAAGGAGAAGTAGAATCAACAAAACAAAACAAAACTACACCGTTTTAGTGTTCTTTGAATACATATATGGAAGAGTGAGTGAGATTCTCTCACAAAACACTGTTCAAAATTTTGGTAAAGTAATTTTATCCTTTTTGATATTTTGTCATGTTCTAGCATTTTTTACTTTACTCTGTCTATTTTTTAATTTTTAAATGAGTTTGTTACTGTAGCTCATCTCACAAAACACTGTTCAAAATTTTGATAAAGTTTTTTCATCTTTTTGATATTTTGTCATGTTCAATCAATTTTTATTTATTCCTTTGTCTTTTTTTTTTTTTTTTTTTTTTTTCAGAATTCCTTTGAAGTATAATGTATTCCGCTTTTTTTTTTTTCAACGGCCGTTATGTTTTTTGGGTTCATGTTTTTTTCTTTTTTTTCTTTTTTTTTTTTTTGGTATTCATGTAGTTTATATATTGTAAATACCTAAGAGGTTGTATATATATTTTTTTTTCCCCTATTTCCCACTTTGTTATTTGTTTTCATTTTCTGTCCGTCAACTTTTTTTGTGTTTAATATAATTCATTAAGATATTCTTTTCAACTTTTTATGTAGTAAAATATTTTTTTTCTGAATATGTCCAAACATAAAATTCTTTTTTCATAATTATAAAAAAATTATTTTTCCTACTATTGTATTTATAAACGCTTTCTTTTTTGTAATTGCCTTATTGACTTAATTTTTAAAATGTTCCCCCTATTTAACATCTTTTTTTATTTTTAAATTTGTTTTCATGAAATACATTTTTTTTAAGTTGTTTTGTATTGGAATAAACTTAAATGTGTCCCTATTTATATATATGTTCTTGCAATCCTTTAAATTTTTTTTTTTTTTTTTCCAAACATGACCTTTGCCAATACTTGTCACACTTAAACGTATATGTCTTCTAGTCCGCTCAAATACTATTTTCTCATATAAATCCTAAATCAATTTTTTAATCTAAAACTCCTTTTATACGACTTGTTGTTTAATTGTTAGTCATTCATTATATATGGTTATACTAAACTTTTAAGAAAACAATAAATTAAAAAAAATAATATCCTTTAAAATATAAAAATTTATAGTTATGTTGTGAAAAAAATATATAACATATATATGATAAATAACATCAAAAATTAAATTCGCACACACATGAAACACGTGAGGTTTGCTGCACTCTTTTATTGGTGGCTGGTGGGGAATAAAGGAATATTTTTTCCCCTTTTTTGAAAGTGGGTAATAAAGAATTCACCTCAAAGCTTTGGCCTCGGGAAAAGTTTATTATCTTTACGATAAATAAGTAAATAATTGACAAAGATTTACAGTGGAGATGCTGAGGGGATACCGAGGGCTAGATTGAGGAAGATGAGAGAGAAAGTGATGGAGATGATGGGGAGAGTCATATATAGAAGGCATATACATAAATTTGAGAAGGAAAAAAAAAACATTCTATAGGCAAAAAATAAATAAATAAATAAACTTTCTTCTCTTTTTCACATTCTTTGGGTCTATGGGTTAGATTTGTGTTGCCGGCCGGTTTGAGGCCATGGAACTCCAGCTACGGTGTCCAAGTAATTATAGATTGTTGTTGTGTTTGTGACAGTTATTATTTTTTACAAAAGGATGGATAAGCTATGCAATCTCATATAATTTGAGAATGAAAATAAGTAAAGAAAGCACATCCCAATGGTATAAGACTTTTTCGGGTAAAATCCAATAGCGAAAACATGCGGGTATGAATCCAAATGAGACAATATCATATCAAAATGAGGCATGAGTCATTACAAATGATATCAGGAGGGGTAATTGTGATAGTTATCAATCTTACCCGTGCATTCTCACATTACTTGAGAATGAATATATGAAAGAGTTCATAAGTAAAGAGATCATCTTCTAACGGTATGACCTATTTTGGGGTAAAGCCCAATAGCAAAAACTGTATAGACACAAAGTACAAAGTAGACAATATCATATTAAAAGTAGGCATGGTTTGTTACAATGAGAAATTGGGGGAGGAGCATCATTAGGGAGAGAAGTGGGCAATTACATTTTTCTTTTATCAGAAAAAAACCATAAGAAAAATATTAAAAATTTCATGAGATAATAGCTTATTGATTTGAGTGGCAGTGGTTGATGAATTTTTTGACATGGGTGGTTGGATGAAGAAGATGGATTAGCTTCTTTGGGTTTTTTAGGACATAAAACCAATAAATCAATTTGGTTACCGATGACCATTTGCATGTGACCATTTATGCAACTCCACCATCTTTCTCATACGTTTTAATCTATATGACCCTAAAATTGAACTCTCTATCTTACACATTCTCCTCTGTAATAGGTGCATTTTGTTTCAACTCCTATACGAACTTTAATATATATATATATATATATAGGTTTATTAAATTGAGAAGTTAAATGATTCATGGTGATGTAGTCATGAATAATAATATAGGCAATTCATGTAGTCCCCACATACCAAATTGTGTGACATTTTCCACAATGCATGGATAAACTTCGTAAATTTTTTATAGGGTAATTTTATCATAAATATACTTCGTAAATAAATTAGTTATTGTAAATACATTTTATTTACAACAATACATCTTGATTATAGTAGAATGTACTCTGTATTTTTGGTTCTTTAATGACTTAAAGAAATACAGCATCTAAATGGGATGAGATTTCTTTTTATTCAGTTGGGACATGAGTTGTGAGTTTTGAATGGATTATGATGGTTGTTCAATTTCTTCTTGTTATTGTTAAAGTTGTTGGGTTTGCATGATTCGTGATGTATTGTTGTGTTGTGTTCTCGATGTGTCATGATGGGAGCGATTGATTGCACGAAAGTGTTCCTTCATTTCATTATGTTGTCGTTGATACTCATTATCCGTTAGTATCAAGTAGGAGATATTAGATTAGTCTTACATCAGGTATAAATAGTATCCGGCAATGTGAATTTCAGTTACTATAAATTTGAACTTCAGTTACTATAAATTTGAATTCATGCATATGGAAATGTAAAATCAGAATAATTCACATTCACTTTTATTACATTATCTTCTGTATGAATTCACATTTCTAGTAACAGAAATTCGCATTTTCAATAATTGAAGTTCACATTATCAGATACCATACTGTAACGACCCGACTTTTCGAACCGTTAACTAACTTGTTTTATTCTTATTTAATTTAGTCTTAACACTTATTTATATTCAGTTCTAAAAATACAGAATTTTTTTAATATATAAATCATATTCGTACTACAAAAGTTAGAATTACTTAAATTTTTAACTGAGGAAATTGAAAACCTCTAGCAAATAATTATCCTATTTCAAATTCGTATTTAAATAATATTTAAAAGCTATAACTTCATGTTAGTTAGAATGAAAGAGTCTAAAGTCTTTTTCTCGTAAAGTACTCATACTAGTTTAGTAGTATCAATACATTATAACATAGTTATAAATATAATCGTTACAAAATATTTTAAGAAGTCTAAATGCGGAAATTAAATTTGTGGTGGTATCCCACTCCCTTCCTTCATCGCCTCCGCACAGCCTCACCAGTCCATGAAATATCTAAGTAGCGGGCTGCTTACCCGCGTTACCTACAGCATGAACACACAATGATGAGCTTTCACTCAACAAGTTCATACAATATCTCATAATTCATTTTCATAAAATCATATCATCACATGTAACATCATGAATGATCAAAAATGCATGTGAACTATGTGTATTTAATTAGGCTTTATTATTTACATATCTTGTCTACTTAAGGCCCCCTATGTCGTACCCATATGCGCGCAACCAATGGGGAGTTAGGGGAGCGACCCTCCAACAGCCTCCAAGGTCATATTTTATAACTTTGGTTCTTATCATATCCTCTCACTAATTAGAGGTTAGTATGACACTTAATCATATCTTTTATTTGCCTCATTCTTATTAATTGTGACAATGTGTAGATTTACATGTCACTATGCATCTATCATTATGACATAAATATATATGAGGCATGCCGATCATATCAGTGCAAGAGAAATTATGCACATCAAATACTTAATCAAAGCAATACGTATAATTCATATACTCATCACATCATCAAGTCAAGTCATAGCAAACGTAGAGCATCAACAAAGAAAAACAAGTTGTTCCATTCTGTAGGTGAGATTTGTACTTACTTGTCTTATGTGGTTAAACTTCTGGAGTTGTATCTCTTACTTCGCAGATTTGAGATTTTGTCTTGATTAAACAATATCTCATTATTAGATAGAATTATAGTAATATTACTTTATTAATTAATTTATTTATTTTATAAACTATAGTGAACTTAATTTACTTATATCATAATTAACCTTAATAATTAATTCTTATTAATTATTAAGTGTTAAAATAAATTTCTACTAATTATTATTTTAGTAATTATCTTGATTAATTAATTAATCAATTGATTAATTAATTGATTAACTAATTAATTAAGTAATAGTTAATTATTACTTTATTTAATTGAGTAATTATAATTAAATTATATAATTATAATTGACTTATTAATAATTATCTTGTTAATAATTTAATTATGTTACTTAAATATTCTTTCTCATATAATAATTATTAATTATTAATTCTAATAGTAATAATTAATAATTTGATTAATTTAATAATTAATATTTGATTAATCTCTAGTTACTCATCCATAATTATTTTGATGATTATATTACTAATTAATAATTAATAATTAATTAATCTCTAATTAATCATGTATTATAATTATATAGTTATTCAACATAATAATTTTGATTATCATCTACTAACTCTTATAATTAATTAATAATTATTTAATTTATTAATTATATTTGGTTATGTATTTATTATTTAATTAATTAATCAAACAAGGTGACAATGAGTCACCTAAGTGTATACCTTTCTTCTATTATTGGGCTAGTCCAATCCCCTTAGTTATGTTCATTTCGTTGGGCTAAGGTAATCTCTTGGTATCTGCCCAGTAACCATCTAGTATACTTTATCTTGGCCCATTTAAAACTTGTGATTTAATTTTATAAAGTTAGGGTTTTCATATTATTTGATCATACACTTAAAATCAACTCATTTCATAACTAAATATGTTCATATGTCATGACTTACCCTTATGTCACATTTTAATGTTTAATCATTTTATCGGTGTAGGATTTTAACTTGTAAGATTTATTTCGATTTGAGTATAATCCCGTTTTGGACACTTGATGACTTGTTGGAAAGCTTGAAACATCTAGTTTCTGTCTTTATAACTTGGTTTCCAAGATTTCAAGCATTTCAAACATTAATATGGACGTTTTTCTAAGTGTCTTATGGTAAAATCACAGATTACCAGATTACTCTACCATCTTAAGGGATTTATTAAAATTTATGTACATATCCGTTTTAAACGAATGATATCTCATTTTGAAGCTTAAGATGTCTACTTTACAATGATAAAGTTATTTCCTTTAGTATTTGAGTGATTTATACCATCAACTTAGGTTTTGTTACTGTAATAACTAGTCTTTTTACAACTCATGATTTCCTTTTTGAGGAAATAAAGTTCATAATATGTATGTTAATGTGAGCTACTCGATATGATTTATTAGAATGATATTGAGTTCTTATAGTACTATAAGGCTCGATAATAGCCTATCTATATAAGTATAAGACCTTTTGTTGAGAAATGTGAGATTAGGGTTTATGATTTTATGTTGATCATGTTTGATCAATTTGACCTAGACGGTATTACGAGTATAATAACTAGTATGGAAAATTATACTATGAAATCCGTCATTACGTATGAATAAGCGGGAATAGGGTATGAGACCACTGTAGGAAAATCAAGCACGATATTTCGAGCAATAAGAATTAAGCAGCCTCAAATTCTAAGAAAAATCGAAACGTGATCCAATTAAGAATAGAAATTTGGATTGCAATAAGAAAGAGAGCCAAATGGTGTTTAAAGGTATGAGATCTCATCCTATGGTAAAATGGATGAATATTGAAAAATTTCTTGGCCACTAAGCACTCCTTATGACCGGTCACCTCATAGGGACCAAAGTGTAAATATTTTTATCTTTAGGGGCCAATGTGCAATTTTAAGAAAAATAAAATATTTGCGAATAAGTATGTAAAATTTATGAAATATTTTTCTAACTAAGCCTTCTAATCCAACTAAGCCAATGATTGGTTACAAGATTAGTTACCTTAGTTACATTGAAAACCAAGGAAATAAGTTAGGATTTGATAACTTGGTTTGGTCCAATCATTTTCTTCCATTTGGACACCCCATGGCCGGCCACCTCAAGGCTAAATGAGTAAATATTTTTCTCCTAAGGATCAACAAGCAATTAAAAAACTAAATAAATATATCTCCCAATTTTAAGATGAAGACACGTCATGCTAGTAGCCATGGTGAGCAAGCTCATAGCCTTGCTTACTTGGCTAGCTAGATTAAGCATGGTTTACCACCTTATGGCCGGCCATCACAAGGGAGAGACACCTCATGCTTCTAGCCTTGATGAGCCAACCATCTAGCTTTGTTCACTTGGCCATCTAGAGCATCCATGACCGGCCACCTCATGGGACTTGGAAGCAAAAATGTTGTCTATGGGAGCTAATAAGTAATTCTAGAAATAAAAGAAATTCTAAAGGAATTTTTCACTCACCTATAAATAGGTGGTAGTGTGAACAATTGTAAGCCTTTGGAAAAACCTTAGATTAACAGCTCACTCTCTGGTCTTTCTCTTCTTTAGGAGCCGAACCAAAGTGAGAGAGAAAAAGAAAAGGAGAGGTCGGTTTTGGTGAGGGAGTGTAAGAAAAATTTCTCAAATCCTAGTCTAGATTCACTCTTTCGGATCTTGAGGTAAATCTTTCACTCTCTAGTTCTTCAATTAAGTTGTGATTCAAGATTTAAGTGCATTTCATGTCAGAAAATGTAAGAGCATAAGCTTACCTTATGATTTCATGTATCAGGATTTTAGTAAGTGCTTGAATATGCATGGTTAGGGTTTTAGTGGTCTCTAATTAAGATTTGATGCATGTTTATGTTAAATTGTGCTAGTAAGTGTGTGATTATGTAAATGTTTACTGTATGTTTACTTTATGCCCTGCACATGCTTATAGATGATGTATTATGATTAAGCATGCAAAATGATGTAATATGTGCATTGAGGGTTTAAGAAAAACCCTAAAACCCTAATTTGGTTTGGTTTGCCATTTGGGTTGGCACAAAGATTTTATGAACAAAAAAATGAATGATTGATAATAGAAATGTTAGTTAACGCCCTGCATGCTTGACGTAGACTCACGGTTTAAACCGTTCGAGATAGTGTGCGCGTAATTTTACGTAAAAACAAACTAAAACGAAAATTGCCGATTCTCGAATTTTGGTAGACAGTTTTCTGAAAATAGGATTTTGAGGCCTTTAGAGGCCGAATTTAAAAAAATTCAAAACTGAAAAATTGTAGGAAATGGAAAATCCTAGGGGAATCATGGACAATTTTTAAAAATAAGGTCCCCAAGACCCCTGTTTTTATCAAAACCCGAGACCAAATTTTGTAAGTGGTGATTATGGTCAAAAATTTTCAAAAGAAGAAACAAGCAAGATAAAGTCAGATTTGGAGTTTTGACCAAAAATGAAAGTTATAGTTTTTGATGAAATCTAAAACTTTCATGAAGGGAACTTTGCCAAATTTAAAAAGGATTTTTAAAGAGAAACTGGATTCCCAAGATTGTGTAGGGTTTGGATAATTCCTGCTCCGAATTTTCAAAATAGCGCATAAACAAGCTTTTTTTTTTTACACATGCACTAACAACGGAATTTATTGAATTAAGATATTTAGAAACAAAGGTTATATGTTGAATCTCGGATTCAAGGTTACCATATGGGAATCCCATTTTAATGAAATAAGTTTGTAATTAGGGTTATATATGTGTGTTGGTTGGATACTAACATTAAATGTTATGGTTTTTAGTACGAAGGGATGATTCTTATATTATGATTTTCTCTGGTAACAGGAAGGTAACCTGTTATTAGGTTTGGGCGAAACATTGAATTCAAGAATTAGCATAACCGGTAAGTACAACTCCGCCTACAGCATGGATAAAATAATTGTTTTAACTGCTTGTATGTTTTCAAGCTCATGCATACATGATGAGGTGCATATGATTTATGCTATGTTGTTGTGACATCATGAAGCATGCTCACTAATGATATTCACATGATAAGAATGAGAACTCAGTTTCAAGTAAGAAACTGCTCATAAGTACGAAATGATTTCAAGTATGAAATGATTCTTCAAATATGTTTTAAAGTAAGAACAGGTTTTTAAGTATGATGGTAAGCAAGATGCTTTGTGTCGTACCGACCTGCACTAGGACAAGTTTGGTCCATGGTTTGAGTTGGACAGGGCTGGCCGCCCCAACTACTATATGGCTGCGGGCCACGGTACGTAGACTTATGTTAAGTAAAGGCCCAAAAAGTATGTTAAGCTAAGAAAGCATAAAACAAGCATAAACGGTTCATGCATTATGTTTTATGAATTGTTTTGCGGATTAGTAGTTGTACTTGCTGAGCGAAAGCTCATAACGTATTTCTATGCTGTAGGTAAGCACGCAAGTGTTAATATTTGATGCAAGACGGTGGAGTGGGGCAGAGCTAACTATGAAATAGTGGAATGGAGGCCGCTACGCATTTTGTTATTTTAAAGTTGTTAAAATATGTTGTAATTAAGTTAATGCTACAGTACTGATGAAAGTAAGTAAATAAGTAAATGAAAATATGCGTATGTGTATATATATATATATAAGTTTATACAGGGATAGACTTTTTTTTCAAGATGTTTTAAAAAATATATATATATATATATATATCAGTCCTTATTTTTATATGTTAAGTTATTATGTTAAGTAAGTATGGTAACGGCCTATATAAGACGGGTCGTTACAGTTACTGTTGGTTTCACATTTGAACCACAAATCCAGATTCATAGGTAAGATTAGAAAAATCATAACAATTTACTTACAAGTCCAAATAAGACAAAAGATATGTCATTTGAAAGGTTATAATGTCTATTTTGTATGATAAAAATAGTTTTGTAAAAAGTTATGGTTTACTAACTCAAAGTCTACAAAACCCGTGGCTAATACAGGGTTCCAGCAAGGATTTTCGGTTCATAGTCCAAACTTGTAAAATTTACCAAAATTTGCACATTTATCCGTTCAAGGCGTACGATACCTTGTTGGAAAGATTAAAGAATATAGCTTTTAGATCTATAACTTATAATCCAAAATTTTGAGTCCAAAGAGTTCGGAGTACAGAAAACCCGTGGCTGGTCTGTTCCCCAAAGATCCATTCTCTCCCTAGTTTTGTGTCACAACTTCAAATGCACATAACTTTAGACATATAAAAGCAAATCAAGTGATTACAAAGCCTAAAATGAAGCTTATCCTCTGTAGAATCTTAATAAATAATTTATTTTTCATTCTAAAGTATCTAATGCATGCTATATTACCACAACAACTTTAAACTTCAACAAGGTTCATAGATCTTACCGAAATGCTCCGGGGATCCTTTAAGATCTCGAACCTCCCAAGTTCTTCTCAAAACTTTTTTCTAGGTCAGAAGAAGTCTAACGTTAAGATCATAACTAAATATCATGCCTTATTTCTCCAAAAAAGACTAAAACATGAAGAATACCACTAGGTTACCTCTAGTAAAACGTCCTCTAACTCTGTCTCACACTTCTTCGATCTTGGTGACGGAGTTTCTTAGAGCTTGAAAATGGATGGAGGAGGGTGCTAGAGATGTGTTGGAGGTGGAGAATAGTGTTGGTGGTTCTTGTTTTTGTTTTGAGCTTGGTGGTGGCTAGAGAGTTAGTTTTTGAGCTTAACTTGTGTGAGAGCAAAATGAAGTGTTAGGGGCTTATTTTCAGCCAACTTTTACCTTAAGGGGAGCTGTCTTTTGAGGGGTAAAATTGGAAAATTTTTGGCTGAATCATTCCTTGTATTGCCGCCACTTTTGGGAGGGTTTGGAGTGAAAATTTGGTTCAACAAAGTTGAGACAAGGTGTCACTTTCACTTGTCTCTTCTTTGGGTCAACTTGCCAAAATAAACCATGTCATTTCTTACATAAGGTTGCATGCATGCACCACTTCCCTCTTTTTCTCATTTGTTCAACTTTCTTCTTGTTTCTTGAACCAAAAATCCGGATCCTCCCCTAGGCTTTCTCATTTTTATTTTGTTTTTCTTTCTTCCAATTTCCACCCTTGATCTAAGTTGTCATCTTCATTTTCATCCATTAGATCTTCCAACACACCAATCCTTACCCTAAGTTCTTATTAGTCACTTATCATCCAAAGTTTGGCCATTGATTTGCCTAGGATTCTTTAGCATCAAATTTACACCATTGATTCCAAACTTAAGCACAATTCTTGATCAATCTCCTACCTTTGGATTTTCTAAGAATAAATACTAATCACTCATCTTTTATCTATGTGACATATTAATTTCTCAATCATACTCTCTAAGCTTAACTATTGATATGATTAAAATAAATACTAAGATCCTTAAATTGACCTACTAATAAAAATCGGGATCCTTCCCAAAAATTAATATTATCCCTCTAATACGACATAATTAATTTTTCGTATAAATTTATATGTCGTTCATCTCATCTTTTATGTATTTAAAATTTCTCATTTAAATAGAGAAACTCAACATTGTTAAATCATCGACATCATCACACTGATGATACATATAATATCATTCATGATCTTGAAATTTAATATTCATCAAAATAATTTATTAGAAGCATATTAATGAAGAAAATCCATAATAATAATTCATAAATCAAGCTTATGAATGTCTAGGGCATCACACATACGATATCAGATATAAGAGTTGGAGGGAAATATTAATGACCAATTCGAATAAGAGATGAGCCTTTGTGACAATGTTAAGTGGAGCCCAGTGTATTAGCCCCTGGTTGTGTTGTTATTTTGTTTGTTGTTTGGTTCGCTAATGAAATATCATTTTATTAGGGAAAAAAATCCATTAGTATCAAATATTTTGATAGGGCATGCAGTATACTTTGTTAGAGTATTCTACTATCAGTGGTCGGAGCCGCAAACATCCGGTCATCTATGTTGAAATCTGAAAATATTCTAATTATTCTAGTAGAATACCCATAATATTCTATTAGAATATTTCGGCAACCAATGCCAACAGTCTAAGTCGGAGACATCTGGCCATCTATATTGAAAATATAAAATATTCTACTACAATGACAAAAATATTTTAGTAGAATAACTAAAACGTTCTACTAAAATATTTCGGCGATAGGCTCCGGCTGTCGGAGTCAAAGACATCCAACCAATCATGTTTAAAATTAATAATTTTTTAGTAAAATATCAAAAATATTCTAGTAGAAAATCCATAATATTCTACTAGAATATTCCATCAACCGACGCCGACAATCGGAGCTGGAAATGATTGGCCATCCATGTTGGATTTAGAGACATCTAACCAACTATGTTGAGAATTGATAATTCTTTAGTAAAATATCAAAAATATTTTAGTAGAATACCAAGAAATATTATACTAGAATATTTCAGCAAGCGACATTGACAATCAAAGTTGGAGATGCCCGGCCATCCATGTCAAAAAACGAAAAATATTCTAGTAGAATACCCAAAACATTATATTAGAATATTTTGACGAGCAACACTGGTGGCTCATGCCGGAGACGTCTGGCTATCCATGTTGAAAACACGAAATGTTCTTATAGAATTTCCATAATATGGGTAATTTGGTGTCTTCTTGATTTTTTTTTTTAATTAATATAGACAATTTGGAAAAAAAAAACCATATTACGTTGACCTTTGACCAATATGCTTTAGCCTTTGCCTAGTATTCTTAGATGGTCAAGAAGTAAAGTGTCCAAAAACAATGTCAAAAATGTAATGAGGTTTTGAAATAGTGACATTTGTGACATTACTAGTCTTATAAATTCAGGCGGCCCAGCCCGAACCTAACAAGCGGAGAGGGAAACTAGGGCTAGGCCCAGCTCGGCCTGAACAATTGGCAGGCTGGGTTGGCCTGTCCGAATTTTGAAATTATAAGCCCGGTTCGGCCCCAATGTCTGGCGGGCTTAAATTCGGGTCAGGTAAATGGGTTTTAAAAAAAAAAATTTGTTTTGTAGAAGATAAAATAACTAAATAAGACAAGATAAGTAAGTAATTGTAAAATCTTCAATTTTCATAAATGAAAAAAGAGTGCAACATTATTATTACATAATTAGACTTTTAATACTTAATAATAAAAAAAAAGGCCTAGTTGCCTACACTTCTCGCCTCAAGAACATCATCATTGAGGTATAAGTTCTCAAATTCTTGTATCAATTCTTGATTATGGGCTATGTGCTGCATTCGTTGAGCATGCTCCCAATCTCTAAGGGGTTGTTTGGTGAATAAGTTCGAACTCAAATTTTTGAGTCCAAACTCAACTTAGTGCATTTGGCATTTCAGTTCATCCTCAACTTCAATGTGAACCATTGCACAGTAGAAGGGAATGGATTTACTGTTCCCCTGCACACCCACGTGAAATGATTCTTGAACATCGGGAGCCCCCCACCGACAGATAAAGTTGTCTTCTTCCTCTTTCCCCACCTTCAAGCAACGGTTCCCAGCCCCTCCATTCCTAGCCCCTCCGGTGAGCTAGTGTGCCCCCCACCCACCGACAGTGATTTCTCCCCAACCGCCGGCAACCATCCCCTCCGGTAAGCCCACCCACCGTGCCCCCCCAACAACCCAGTTACGAACGGAGCTCAAAAATCGTGTAAGCTCCGGCATCCTCGTCGAGCTTGGCTTGGTCGACAACGGTAACCTCGAGAATGGCACCGCCGCGCAGCATTTGGACCATTCCAACTTTGATCGAGAATGGGTTCTTCTTGGTGTCTGTTATGGCACTGCTCCTTTGAGAAAACCGGCTTTCATGGACCGTTCGCCATTTTTAGCACCAAAAGGCTCCAACTTCAGCTCCCGCCAAACGGACGGCCCTTCCAAGACAAACCCATTTCCATTTCCGCCATTCGAAGCCGACCCAGAATCCGGATTCACCTCAAATCCCTGTCCCGAGACTCCCGGCCAGAGATCGGAAATCGGACCGCCGTTGTGGTTCGAAAGGGTGGTTTTTTGAGGGAAAAGTTGCCGCGCTGAGGGTTGAAGAGGAGAGAGAAAGTGAGGTTAGGGGAGGAGAAGGAGAAGTGGGCGGTGAAGACGAGAGGGGAGAGGCGAAGGGAGCCGAAGAGGCCGAGGCTGGCTTTTAGAGAGAGAGAGAAATGAGGAGAGAAAGAAGCGGCGATGGAAGTGGGAGAGTACGAGAGTTTGAGAGAAGGGCCGGAAGCGAAGTTGGAGGAGAGAGAAAGAGAGAGGTGAGAGGAGTCGGAGATGGTGGAGGAGATGGAGGTGAGGAAGGGGTGGTTGAATATGGAGATTGGGATTTTTGCTGTTACAACCGGGTTGAAATAATGGTGTTGATTTTGATTTTGGTTTTGGGTTTGGTATTCTTGGAGCTTCAGAGAGAGCTTCATCTTTTCGATTCTGATTTGTGTGTTGGAGATTCTGGTTTTGTTTAATCATCAACACCGCCCCCAGGGGGGGTAGGGGTCACTTGTACTTGCCGTCTTAACTTAATTGTTGTCGTTTATAGACAACAGCTGTATAAAAAAATTAAAGTATAAAAAATTAATTATAAACGAGGATGGATGCAATGAATCAGCTGAGAGATGTGCTGGCCGATGATATGTGGGACATATATCAACGAAATCCATGGTATAAATCCACTTAAAATTAAGGTCAGTCTTATCTATTTAAACCAGATTAGGGGGAAGATTTCATGTTTTGTTATTAGCACTTTTAGTTAGTAATTATGTAATTCTTGTTGTTGTATTTTATGGCTATGTAAGAAATATTGTAAAAGGATTCTCATATGTTGTTGATGTGTGTTTTTATTTTAGTTTATTTTAATTTTTCCATTTTTCCATTCACAACCTACTATGGAATGTTAACTTTGAGTTAAACTTTTAAACTCAAATTTTTTACATCCAAACAGGGCCCTAACTCAAGTTAAACTTTTCAACTCAAATTTTTTTACTAAACACTCAATAAAATTAAACTTTTTATATCCAAATACTCAACTCAAGTTAAACTTTTCAACTCAAATTTTTTACCAAACACTCAACTCTAACTCTCAACTTAATTTATTTTCAACTCAACTTAAAAATCTTAACTCAAATTTATTCACCAAACGGACCCTAAGACATGTTAAAACCTCCATCAAAACTTTGTTACTGTTGCAAGTCTTGCACCGGTCACATTTTCCCTTTTTATTTTTGGACATGGCTGTGATTGAGGGTCTCTACCCATAGTGCTCACTTTTCTACCACACAAATAGGATTGAAGGGCTGATGAAATGGATGGTGCATAGTCTATAAAATAGACATTCCCACTTTCTAGTTTAAACCAAAGATATATGCCTAAGAAAATATTTAATGTTCAAAGGGCATGATCGTAATTTTCTTATTTATAACAAATTAACACTTGCAAGCCCCAAAATTTTTTTCCCCAGTTCTTTAAGCTACAACAGTTGTCTTCTTCTTCTTCTTCTTCTTTTTTCAAATACCAATGAACTTTGAATTTCATTTTTCTGCAACTTTTTTTTTCAAATACGTCTCCGGGTATGACGTCGAACATGCTCTGGATCACGGCCAAGGTCTTGTTCGCCTTGGGTTAAAGCTAAGAAGCAAGTGTAGTTGAGTCGTGTCTGAACGGCTCGTGTGTGTTTTTGGGTAGGAAAATAGAGACCCAACTTTTAGAGGAAGAAAAAGAACACAGGTTAGAAGAAGAAAGTCATAAGGTCTGAACTTGATTTTCATGGTTTAAGACAATAATCTGAAAAGTTGGTGAAGATTTCTTTAACAAGTAAAAAATGGGTATGACTTAATTTCAGAAAAATGGTGGAGATAAGTGGGGGGGGTTTGGAGGAAGAGATAAGGAACGAGGAGTGAGAAAGAATACTAGAGGAATTTGAAAGAGATACAGTATATTTGAAAATTATATTTGATTTCATCAACTCCATTTGATCTCAGATCTGTTTGGCAAAATTTTTTAGAAAACCATTTCGATAGCAGTGTTGAACAGAGAGAGTTCATCTCTAGCGAGCCAAGCCGCTGAATCTCAGTCTTGTTCACGGTGGCAGGTTACGACGGGAAGGCGATGGCCGTCAGGCACGGGTCGAGGTCGGCGTTCTGAAGGAGTTTCGCTTTGAGAACCGAATATCCGTATTGGGGAATTTTTAAAAATCACAAATGCAAAATAAAATTACGAAAAACACCCTTAAATGTGTAAGATCTAGTACTAAACTGACCACATTGAAAGACCATCTAACGGTCCATATGAAAGAAGCAATAATTATTAACCATTAAATGGAACCCTTTGAGTAGTTGCATTGCTTTTTTTTTTTTTTGAAAGCAGTTCTTTCTTTTTCAAATGAAAGGCAAAATGTATCTATATTATATGAAATTTCTAATCATTATAATATAATATTAATATTTATTACTATATTTCAAAAAAAAAAAAAATTACAAGTTAAAAAAAAATATATAAATTACTACTGCATGAAAAAAATATAAATTACTATTTATTTCAAATGATTGAGAGTACAAAATTTACAAAGGCATCAATATAATATGTTATACAAAAAAAGGTGGGTTGGTGGGCCGGGTTTTGGGAGGCCCAACCGAGCGGGCTAAACGGGCAAGTCGGGCAGGGCCAGCCCGCCTGGCTCAAAACTTAGGTCCAACCTGACTCTAATGATTGCACCAGGCCAAAGACGAGCCCAACATGTAACAGGCTAGACGGGGTTCCCCCTATGGCCAAAATTACGAGCTTTGGATTGGCTCACTTAACCTGGCTTATATTTACAGCTCTAGCCATTACCCCTAAGGCCTTATCCAAAACTCTAATTAAAAGATCTCTAAAATTACATCTCAAAAACCTCCCGAAACGAACTCTTAGGTGATACTCATAGAAAAACACTATTTGGGAGAGTTAGGTTTAAAAATGTAATATTTTAGTAATAATAAAGCAAAAGAAAAAGTTAAGAGTAATTGGCTGAAATGATCCCTAAATGCTTTAAAAGTTGACGATTTGGTCCTTGTTTTTTCAATTTTAGCCGTGATAACCCTAAATTTTTATTTTCTTGGCAATTTACATCTTTTCCATCTGATTCCAACAAAAACCTCATGGAATGATTGATAAGTATGTTTTGTGCTTTTTGGAGTTGAATTACCTTTCTACCCTTGATTGTGAAATTGGGAGTATTGTTTATAGTTTTTCAGTTGGATACAAATTTGGGTTTTTTACAAGCAAAATAAAAAATAAAAAAATAAAAAACCAACAATTGAGAGCTTGCCCTCAAGGTCAATTCCACCATTGGGTATATCAATTACAACCGCTTGGAGAAGAAGACCTTGGAAATCAATCCCAAGTTGATCATCTACGGTGGTAGTGTTATCCTAGGGACTGGGATTACTAGCGGTTCAGGGCTGTTGCTTATAAGTGTGGCACGATTTTGCTTTGTGACATGGCTCACATCAGTGGCCTCGTCGCTACTAAGGTGAATTTTCTGATCTGGGTATTTTTGGTGTCAGATCTGTGTGTTTCCAGGTTGCATGTGGTTTTTGGAAGTGTTTGGTGAATAGGGTCTTGTAGATCTGCTCTCATTTGCTGGATCGGGTCAATCCATTTTTTGGTTTCTTTTATGGGTTCTTGTGTGTTTAAGTTAAAAGATCTGGGCTTTCGAGGACCTGGGGAAGTCAGAATTCTGATAATTTACTTCTCTACGTCTCTAATCTGCTTATTAGTTTTCTTGAATACAGTTGAAATTACCTATTTGACCTTCAAAAAGCATTAAATGTGCTTCTCACGTGATCATTCTGACGTTTTGATGGAATCAGACAGAAATAATGTTAATTGTCAAGAAAATAGGAATTTAAGGATATAATGACCAAATTTGAAAAAATAAGAACCAAATCAATCACTTTTTAAAAAATTCAGAGACCATTTTGATTAATTACTCAAAAAAAAAAAAACACAAAAAGAAAAATGACTTGATCAAAATTTTAATAGAGAAAAAAAAGGACTCTTCTTTTATATAAAAGTAAATGACAAATAATTAAATATATAAATAATTGAGTAAAACGTCACTAAATAATTTAGTTATATGTCACTGAATTCTTTAATAAATGCATTTTGCACCTTTTGTTTTTTTCCTCCTAATTGAATTCTTCATTTATTTTATATGGATTTGAATGGTCTCTCTTTTCTTTTCTTTTTTTTTTTTAAGACTTTCTTCACGTTTTTTAAGGGATTTTTATTTTATATTTTATCATACATTCTTTTTCATCTTATTAGATTTTTTTTTTTCTTTTGGGGGTTTTAATGAGGCACCAGGTCTATTGGATAGATCCTAAAAGATGTTAGCATAATAGTTGTTTTTGTGTTTTATCTCCTTTTTGAGGTGGTTTTTATTTTTATTCCAACTTTCTTGTTTTTAGATATCTTAATACACCTATTGATTTTAACATTATCATTATTTAAGTAAGAAAAAAATCTTAATTCAAATATGTTACTTACTTTCAATTACTTTTTTATCATAAAAGATTTTCAGAAAAATACCAATTATCTCTTAAGTACAGAAATAACATAATCAAATAGGAACTCTTATATTTATACAAGAATAATGGATAAGCTAGATAAATTTATTATTATTTTCCATAAAATAAAACAAATCGTGCAAGAAAATGGTGAACTCATTTAAAACAAAAAAAAGAAAAAAAGAAAAAAAAAAAAAAGAAAATGTTGAACTTAATAGGTCAAAGTCAAGAACTCAAGATACATTGTGTGCCTTGGCACGTGTGATGATTGAAGGCAGAACTTTACCCCAGTCGTTGTGAGCGCCAGTTCGGTTCTCCTCTGCCCAAATCTCCTCTCTTGATCTGTTCCTCATTACTCTTTCCAGGTATTTCCTTCGTCCTATTCTCTTAACTTCATCTAGTTGCTGCGTTGCTCTGGAGTAAACCTTCTTTTTTTTCTTTTTTCTTTTTTGTAATTCACTCAGTTCTCGGAAAATAATTCTGGTTAGAACTAGCAAGTAGCAACCATTAAGGAAAAGCCCAAAAAAAAAAAAAAAAAAAAAAAAAGAGAGAGAGAAAAAATTGCTATACAAATTAAGTACACTAAGTTCTCTGCTTAGCTGCATAGAGATGCTAACCTTGGATAATTTGACATGTAATGATTTAATGCCCTGTTTTTCAGCTGTCAAATATGAATAAAAAAACTGTGTTTTTCGGATTCGATTTTGATGTGATTTTGAACAGATCAAACCGTTAGAAATGTGTACTACGCGTATGAGGTCCTGCAGTATAATGACCCTGAAAAACAATTAAAAAGTTACTAAAGAAAGAGAATGAGTAACATTGGAATTAGTAGGAGTGGGATTTGACCCTTTTCTCCTAGTTTCATAGCAACATCTAATTTGTGCTTCAGCTTCCAAAGAAGCAAGAGGTCTATGCTCTCGGCCGGAGCTGCATCCGCTATTTGTCGTCGCTATCTGCTTTGTATTTGTTTATTTGCTCGTACCATGACTACTCTAAAGAGTTGCTTCTTTCTAGAAAGAACTAAAAACATTCATTCCATTCTAGTATCTGCAACATCATAACTGATAATGACACAATATGTATTAGGTTTGAACTCGATCTGGGATTTTATTTATTTTTTCGACACTGAATGGTCTAGTCTTTTCTGGTTTCTGTACTGAATGATCAGAGGATTAGGGTACACGCCACATGGTGGTTTTAATTCTTTCAAGCAAAAGGAAGTTGTAAATTATTTTGCTTTGTGTTTATACCCTTGCCAAGAAACATAATCAGATATTTCGGCCGTCTGGGCAAAGAATTGGAATTGAACTTTTCGGTTCAAATAACTTTATTGGAATGTTTGTGAAATAGAAATAAAACACTGTAGCAAAAAAGGGTTTGAACCTAAACACAGTCAAACTGTCTCTGAAAGTAGAAAACTAAGGATGATTATTTCGACTTTATCTGCTGTTCCTTAAATAAGTGGACTTTATGTATGTGCAAGCTTTTCTTGAAAAAGCTTTCTAAGAGACAAGTTTAATGTTTGTAGATAAAAATATGCAGAACAAAACAGGGGAAGCATAATTATGGTAAGTTGGCCAAAAAGAAGTACAGTAAGTCAAGCCAATCACATTAACCATTTAAAAAACTAACACATATTAGGACTTGGAGACCATGTTCAGACACAGAAAATTAAAAAACCGAAGAACCATAAAACAAAAGAAGGATTTGGTTGGTCTACTGCGCATATGTTCCACACATAACCACGTTCATTTTCACAAGCAATGGGAATTCAAAGGAGAACAAAGCAATGCCAGAAAGGAGCAGCAACAACGGTCTACGACAATCACATGGAAAGGCAAGGAGCAAACTTTATATCTCAGATGACTAATTTCGTTATCATTTCACTCCACCTTGGTCCAAAAGTCCGAGTTCTTAAGGTATTTGCAACTGAAAAAAATTATATATGAAAGAAAAAATTAGTCATGGATTTAGGAAAAGGGCGTGACAGTCTCAGAAAGAGTCGCAACATAACTCCGTCAACAGCGTGGGTTCTTGAACTTCCTTAGTCGAACGGCTCGGTTGATTAGGACGTTGGAAACTGATCGTGACCAAACTACTAAGATACAAAATATAAAGGCAACGTAGGATGAAATCATGGCTAGACGGCAGAGATATCAGTTAAGGGAGCACGGATCCGGCAGCAGAACCGCGGCAATTATCGATCGGTACCACTCTCAGTTTGTTTCTCCTTTTCTCGAGCAATGTATTACTGGTATTGAATCCACAGCAACTGAGTTGATTAAAAGATTTGTAACAGAAGAAATAGCTAAGAGATCAGTTATTTCGCTTGTAGGTGGGGGTGGAATTGGTAAAACTACGCTCGCAAGAAGAATATACAACGATGAAGTTGTAAGAGCAGCGTTTGACTGCCATGCTTGGTTCACTGTTCCTTAATCTAACGAGATAGTTGACCTGCTAAAGACCATGATAAAGAAGATCTGCCAGGCAGAAAAGCGGGATACCGGGGAAATTGACACGGCGAATAGGCCAGAACTGATTAGCATCTTATTCAAGTCTCTGCGGTCCAAACGGTACATTCTCGTCTTTGATGATGTTTGGGAGGAAGATTTTTGGAAACTTTTGAAAGATGCTTTGCCTGATGATGAAAACAGCAGTAGAATAATCATCACAACGCGCAGTGAAGCAGTTGCTGTCTCTTGTAAAGAAACCTCATTTGACCTTGTTCACAAGCTGCAAACTCTGTCTGAAGAAGCCTCTTGGGATCTTTTTCGTCACATAACATTCAAATACGAGCCCCAGCAGGTTTGTCCTCCTGAGTTGGAGCAATTATCCAGAGCTTTTATCAAAATCTGCGAGGGCTTGCCTCTTGCGATTGTAGCTGTAGCGGGTTTGTTGTCAACCAAAGAGAAGGCAGTGCAAATTTGGCAAAGGCTACTCTACAATTTTAGTCTCGGGGTTGAATCCAGTCCCCAACTTACAGGTGTCTCAAAGATCCTCTCCCTAAGTTTCTCTGATTTACGTTACCATCTAAAACTATATTTTTTATATTTTGGCATCTTTCCGAAAGACTCATTAATTCCTAACGATAAACTATTTAGGCTATGGATAGCGGAAGGGTTTGTACAAGAACAGAGAGGAAATACCTTAGAAAAAGTTGCAGAAGAATACCTGAACGAGCTCATCAATAGAAACTTGGTTCAAGCATTTGAGGGGTTTTATGGCTTAGAAAAGTGTTGCCGAGTCCAGAGTTTGATGCATGAGATTTCCAGAAAGAAGGCCGATGAATTTAGTTTCTGTCACATTCGTGATGACAATAACTCAAGTTGTCAAGGAAAAAGCTGCCGCCTAGCAATCTACAATGATATTAAAGGCAATGTTTGGGAATCCATTGGAGAATCTAGGATTCGTACTGTTCTTCTTTTCAACATTGGTGCTCTGAACAAGTCTTTCCTGGCTGCTTTGTTTGGAAGGTATAAGCTTTTGACTTTGTTGGATTTTGAAGACACGCCACTTGAAGATCTTCCATTTGAAGTGGGAACTTTGTTGGGCTTGAAGTACTTGAGTTTAAAGAAGACAAAAGTGAAGAGGCTTCCAAAGTCTGTGGGTAAGCTACATAATCTACAGACATTAGATCTAAGTAACACCCTACTGTATGAGTTACCCATGGAGATCAACATTCTTCAAAATCTTCGACACCTCTTAGCTAGTCGCTCTGACAACAATATCAGTTCGGAGTCAACCCAAGGTGTGAGGATAAAGGGAGGCATTGGATGCTTACAGGAGTTGCAGACACTCATGATTGTGGCAGCAGATCTTGGTGGCATTGCGCTTATAAAAGAGCTTGGGAAGTTGAGGCAATTGAGAAAATTGGCCATTACAAGGTTGACTGCAGAAGTCGCAACTGCTTTATTTGCCTGTATTGAGGAGAGGAACCATCTTGAATCTCTTAAGTTTAAGCTTCAAAAATGATGGTGGAATATTGAATTTAGAAACCATTTCCTCCCCACCACCTCATTTGGAACGTTTGGTTCTGAAATGCCAATTACAAGTGTTGCCTGATTGGATTTCAGGTCTTCAAAATCTAAGCATGTTGTGCTTAAGTCTCTCAAGTTTGACCGATGACCCATTAAGGCACGTGGGTGTTTTGCCTAATTTAGTATCTCTTTGGCTCTGCCGGGCATATGACGGAGAGCAACTTCATTTTGCAGTTGGTGGATTTCGAAAACTCAAGCTGCTTGTTTTAAGAGACTTGCAAGGACTAGAAGTGATGGAAATAGAAGAAGGTGCCTTGCCTCTTCTTGAAGAATTGAGGATTGGACCTAGCCCGCTACTGAATGAGGTACCCTCTGGCATCCAGCACATACGAAGTCTCAAAGATCTTTCATTTTACGACATGCCAAATGAATTTGTGAGCAGTATGCAACCAGACGGAGGCTGGGAATATGTGAAAGTCGAGCATGTACCTTCTGTCCTCTTCTGGTACAGAGTTCAGGGAAGAAATTATGTATCATATGAACTTGGTGAGCAGGACTTGTTGGACCATTTGCAAGGTTTAGACACAAACAATATCAATGATGTTCTACAAAACAATCCTCGATTGAGTTTCTGTCCCAGCGACGATGAAGCAAGCTCAGCATCACCCTCAACCTCAATTGTTCCATGGGACCGTGATCGGATGAGTTTTTCCAGTGACCGGTTTAGTTTCTTCAGTGATGATATTGAGGACTAACCGAACAACTTCAGGTTCGTTTGATGACTCTATTTAAGGGCAAATCTCTTGTACTTTTATCCTTATTATGTCTATACTACCCATTCGCTACTCTAGTAGAAATATTGTTGCGTTTTAGAGGATTGTAATTTTTGTTCATGTCATTATTTCCACTTCGAATAATAACCTTCTAAAACTGCTCTATCATTCTCAACATGTTAAACCTATAATTCTTTTGCACCTCTCTGACTACATCAAAGTCCTCTTCCTAACACCATGCCTAATGTTTTTTATTTTCCCTTTTTCCGATTGAATTTTAGGCTTTTATGGCTAGCCAAATGCTCAAGGATTCAAACTCACTGACCGTGCCAGAGTCCATATGTCATGAAAGCAATCATCCCCGGAGAAAAAAAAAAAAAAAAAGGTTGATACTCTACTTCCCGTGTGAACATGTTGGATCGTTGTAGTTGATCGTGGCTTCGTTGTGTTCTCCTTCAATAATCTGATGCTTGTGCACAACACTAGTACCATCGGTTGCCCAGATGTGATGACTATACAACATGTAGATTATGTCTGGTGGACAAACCAAATCCTTCTTTGGTTTTGTGGTTATCTTTTTCTACTCTTTTTGTAACAGAACTTACCTTTGAGTCTTGATGTTGTTAATGTTGAAGACAATGCTTTGTTTTTTGAATTTTGTTTGTGTTTTTTCTTTATCAACCATTGAATGTTCTTTTTTTAAAAAATATTAATGCAAATTAAAAGGGGTGGGTAGATGATTAATTTTGCATCAAATGATTCAACCATTAATGTTATTTTTGTTACGTGTCCTGTCGGCTGGGAATTTTAACAAAATGAGCATTCATCAGATTTTAAGAAATGGATATACGTTTTAAATATTAAAAGACAAATTTTTATAGAGTTATATTTTTGCAGTGAAAATTTGATAATTAATCCAAAATTCTAATTAACAAAATGACTTTGGAAATGACACCTCAATGGTCTGCTTTTACACAGTGCTACTGGATGATTGCTCAGTGTAAAAATGAAAGAAAAGAAGATCAATTTGTTAATTTCACTTTGTGTGATTGTGATTTAACCATTTTTCTATAAACCCTATATTGAGAAATATGTGGCCAACTATAGTTTTCTCTTATTTAATTGTGTATTTTTTTTTTTTTCATTTCTTTATGAGACTTTGATGCTGTATGCTTGTCAGTCAAAAGTTGTTGGAATCAAAATAGGTAGAAGTATTGAAAGCAAAATTTTTATATGCTAGCTAAACTGTGAATACAATTACTATTGAGATTTTAAGGACTAAAATAGATGTACTTAAGTTGTTTAATAAGGAGAGAAAATAAAAGGTAACGAACGATAGATAACCCAAGTAAGGGAAAAAGGGAAAAAGGAGGGAAAGAACCTTTCTCTCATGATATTTGATTTGAAAAGAAGTAACACAAAATCATATCAGAATGAAAATATTTTGTTTGTAAGATAATTATTTTATCTAAAAGATATAAACCCTTTGAATAATCTCTCTAACTTACGAGGGGTTAAAATTGATTTGTTTTGAAGAATGTCACTCGTCTAATCACTTTCTTCTTCAGAAAATTTTTCTCTGCTAGCAAACAACCATGAATATAAAAATCCTTACACCAATCCCTCCATCCCTTCCTTCTAATTTCCTCTCCCATCAAACGGTACCCTGAAATATGATGAGTTGGTCTGGTTTTTAAAAAGACAGCTTTTTTTTTTTTTCATTTTTTTCTTCTTTCTCCTTGTTATTCATTTTATTGTTTTTTTTTTTTTTTAATGAAACAGTATAATTAGTTCCAAGGAACTGCTTCTCTTAAACTAGTTCACAAATTTCAAATCTATCAATAATTTCTAACAACTTTGAAATTTGGACATTGCATATGTTTCACTCCTGACTAGCAAAATCCAGCTTTAGGCAAGAACAAGATCAAAGTGTTCATACGCACTTCAAACCTCCAACTTCTTCTACATTGTAACACTATAAAACAAGCAAAGTTGTTAATTTTTTTTCTTTTTGAGAAATATATAATCCACGGGAAAGACGATATTTTTTGTCACAGAAAACCATAGTATTTAAAACCAACAACGTCAAACACAAGCAACATTAAACAGATCTCGACTCGAAGGCATGTTATGTTACAGAAAAGTTCAAAAGAGAACCACAAACCCGAAGAAGTTTTTGGTTGGTGGACAACATACGCTCAACATAGTCTACAATCATCACACTTAACCATTTTTGTTCACGCAGGCAATGGTTTCGTTCCAGTGTTGAGAACAAGGAACAGATTACAACAGAAGAATAATACACAGGAAGTGACATAACAAACCTTAAAACTAGAAAGACCGATGACAAAGGGACTCCGGCTTGGTCCACAAGTTTGAATCCTTGAGGCAATTCACTAGCCATAACAGCCTAAAACACAATCGAAAACAGGAAAGAAAAAAAAAAAAAAGCATTGTGATAGGAAAGAGGTGCAAAAGATTTTAAAGTTCAACGTAAGAAGGAGAGCAGGGCAGCCTTACATAGATGCATAACCTGTTACGAGGAACATTATTTAAAGCAGAAGGAATGAAACATTGAAACATTGAAAATGATCTAGTAACTATTAAAGTTAATACCGTTTTGAAGCTTGTCTCCAAAACCAGCAAGACACGAGAAAGGAATTTAATGAATCAAGGGAGCAGAATTAAATGGCAATATTCCAAGTCCTGATTGTATTTATAATAACCTAACATATTATTTCTTACAGCGTTGAGAATAGTAAAGATGCATATATTTTCAGTAAATTAAACAAATATCTTTTATTAGAGAAAAGGTCATGAAACAGAGGGAAAAAAAAAATATGTAACATCAGGAATTAATAAACATCAACCAAGCAAACAAGGCATTTGAAGCGGAAGTTTAGACATAATAATAATAATAAGAATAAAAGTACTAAAGACTTGCTTTTACATAGAGATAGAACAAACCTGAAGTTGTTCAATCAATCCTCGATATCATCACTGAAGAAACTGAACCGATCACTTGAGAAACTCACCCTATCACGGGCCAACATGTCAATCCATGGAACATTTGAAGTGGAGGATGACGCTGAGTCTGCTTCATCGTAACTGTAACAAAAACTCATTCGAAGGTCGTGCTGTACAACGTCATCGAAATTTGTGGTTACGCCTTGCAACCGCTCCAACAAGTCCGACATTCCAAGTTTAAACAGTGCATAATTTCTTCCCTGAATTCTGTACCAGAAAAGGACAGAAGGTATGTGCTCAATCTTCACATAATCCGAGCCTCCATCTGGCTGCATATTGAGCACTAATTCATCTGGCATGTCATAAAATGCAAGAACATTGAGACTTCTCAGGTGCTGGATGCCGGAGGGCACTTCCTTCAGAAGCGGGCTAGGTCCAATCCTCAATTCTTCAAGAACAGGCAAAGCGCCCTCTTCTATGTCCACCACCTCTAGCCTTTGCAAGTCTCTTAAAACAAGCAATTCAAGCTTGTGAAATCCACCCACCTCAAAACGAAGTTGCTCTCCCTCGTATGCCTGGTAGAGCCAAAGTGAAACTAAATTAGGCAAATGACTGATGTGTCTTAATGGGTCTAGTGCTGGGAATTTTGGGCCGGGCCAAACGGGTCGGCCCGCGGCCCGTAATTCAGGCCCGGCCCACGGCCCAACCCGGCCCGTATTTTATCGGCCCGGTAAAAGCCCGGTCCTAGAGTAATAGGCGGGCTGGGCTCTCCTCTTAGGCCCAGCGGGCCGGGTCGGCCCGGCCCGAATATTTAGGCCCGATGGGCCGGCCCGGCCCGCCCGTTATTTAAACTTATATATATTAATTTATTAAAAATTTAAAATTTTTAATTAAAAAATTATATATATTAAATATTAATATTATAAAATTATATTATATATATATTATATTTAAAAAAAAAAAGGAACCGTTGGAGGTCCAACGGTAATATGCCAATATACTTATTAGTATATTGCCGTGTGTGTGCAACGGCTATAATAGCCGTTGGGATTGGTCCCAACGGCTATAACAATTATAAAAAATTATTATAATTATTAAGTATTAACTAAGCAATTATAATATAAATATAAATATAAAAATTAATAGAAATAGTATAATAAATTTTTTTTAACAAAGTATAATTTTTTTAATTTTTTATCTAAGATAAAATATTAAGATAAATTATTAAATTATAAAAAATAATAAAATATACAAATTTATTCAAAAATTTCAAATAAAAAAATTTAAATAAAATTTTTAAAAATTGGGCTAGGCCCGCCCGGCCCGCACTAAGCCCATGGGCCGGGCTGGGCTTATGTTTTAAAAAACCGGGCGGGCCCGGCCCGGCCCGGATTTGCATTAGGACGGGCCGTCCCGGCCCGGTTTTTTGAAAAAGCCCATCGGGCTTGGGCCGGGCCGGGCCGGCCCGCCCAAATTCCCAGCACTAAATGGGTCATCACTTAACCTTGAGAGACTTAGGCACAACATGCTTAGATTTTGAAGACTCGAAATCCAATTTGGAAACGTCTGTAATAGGCCTCTCAAAACTAGACGTTGCAAATAAGGTGGTGGAGATGAAATGGTTTGTAAATCCAAAATCTCATGGCTAGTCGTCGCGTGTAAACTTAGATATTCTAGATGGTACATCTTCTCAATAGAAGGGCAAAGAGCACTAACAACTTTGGCAGTTAGTCTCGTAATTCCCAACTTTCTCAGTCCCCTCAACATCTCTAGCTCTTTTTTAAGATCAACGCCAGTTAAACTTGCCTCAACTGTCATTAATGTCTGCAAGCTCTCCAGATATCCAATCCCTTTCTTTATTCTCACACCTTGGGTTGAACCCATACTGATACTGCTGTCATAACCACTAGCTAAAAGGTGTCGAAGATTCCGCAGCATTTTGATCTCGACTGGTAGCTCAACCAGCAGGGTGTTTCTTACATCCAGTGTTTGGAGATTCCGTAGCTCACCCACAGACTTTGGCAGTTTCTTCACTTTTGTATTCTTTAAACTTAAGTACTTCAGATGGAATAAATTTCCCACTTCCTCTGGGAGGCGCTCAAGTGGAACATTTTCAAAATCCAACAATGCCAAAAGCTTATATTTTCTAAACAACGGGACCAGAAAAGAGTTGTTCAGAGAGCGAAGATTAGAGAGGAAAACAGAACGGACCCCAGAATCTTCAATGGTCTTTAGAAACTTTTCCTGAATATTATTAGAGATAGAAAAACGACGACTCTTTCCTCTAAAACCAGAGTTATTTTCATTTCTTATCCAACAGAAGCTTAATTCATCAGCCTTTTGTCGGACAATATCATGCATCGAGTCATCAAGTCGGCAAAATTTCACCAAACCGTAAAACCCTTTGCATGCTTGAACCAGGTTTCTCCGTATGAGCTCATTCAAGTATTCTTCGGCAACTTCTTCTAAGGTCTTTCCTCCCACCGCTTGTACAAAACCCTCGGCAATCCATAACTTGAGTAACTTTTCGTACGGAATTAGAGAGTCAACATCAAAGATGCTAAAATACAAGAAACACATTTTTAGGTAGTAAGGCAGATCATGGAAACTGAGAGCAAGGATCTTAGAAACACGTGAAAGGTGATGATTTGATGTCAGCTCAACATGGAAATTATCGAGTAGTTTTTGCCACTCTAACACTGTCTTCTCTTTCGTTGACAACAAACCAGCTACCGCAACAATTACAAGTGGCAAGCCTTGACACATTCTAATTATTTCTTGGGACAAATGCTCCAACTCTGGAGGACAATGCTCTTCAAGCTCATGTGGGAAAGCTGTACTACAGAAAAGCTCCCAAGAATGTTCTTCAGACAAAGGTTCCACCCTGAGGACATGAGTTAAAGAGGTAGTTTCAAAAGAAGCAACAGTTTCAAAATTACGCGTTGTGATGATTACCCTACTGCCGGCTTCATTATCAGGCAAAGCATGTCCCACCTCTTGCCAAAATTCTTCTTGCCAAACATCATCAAAGACAAACAGGTACCTCTTTAACTGCAAATATTGCCTTAGGGTAGCAATTAACTCGTTACCCCGCATAATGGAAAGATCCCACACATCATGGTTTCCTGCTGCACCAATCTGCCTAACCATAATCCTAAATAAGTGCTCTAGATTGTACGACCGACTCACAGTAATCCAAGCAAGGCAGTCAAAATGTCCTCTTATCACTCCATTATTATAGACCTTTTGAGCAAGAGTGGTTTTACCAACTCCGCCAATGCCAACAAGTGAAATGATTGAGCGCCCAGATGCTCTTACGACTAACCTTTGTATCAATTCATTAGCTGCCGAATCAATACCAACTGTACTTTCCAAGTAACGAGGGGTCAACAATCGTTGGCGATATCTATCATCAACTGCGGTTCTGTTATTGGATAGACGATTGCTTATGCCATAAATCTGACCTCGCTCTTGTATTTCACGTAACAATGCGGTTATGTTCCGAATATCAGAAGACAGTTTGTGGCGATTATTCAATGTGCCGATTAATAGACCAACTCTCCCGAGGAAACTGACGAATCCACGCTCATATTGTCGTTGTGATGCTTTGAGAATATACTCGTCCACGATGTCTTCTATGAGCTCAGCAGTCTCCCTTGATTGTAACAGCCAAGCCTTTACGGCATCGCTCAACTCCTCCTCTGGCCTTGCATCTGCATTTCTGAGGAAAACCCGGATGACCTCCAGTTCGTCTTTTAGGCTTTGAACTTCTGATATGTCGACTCCTCTTAGCAATCTTGTTTCATGGGTTAGCAGCGAAACCAGCTTCCCAATCGCACGGGACATCGACGCCTCACTCCCTCCAACCAAGTCCATCTCTCCTAAGACAGCTTCACTTTCCCGTGCTGCAAAAGTATGACTTCTTCAATCAGTAGGTTTAGAAGTGTAACAGAGTGCTAGATGGTTTAAATACCAACATGATTGACTAGAAGACATCAGAAACGAAGCATCAGTTAAGAATTAGTGCTCCAATTCTATATCACGAGAAAATAAACAGCCACATAACACAAAAAAAGTTTTTATTCACTATCAGGATCAACAAGTTTGCACGATAAATTACACACCCTCGTAACTTTGTGTTATTTTCCTTCTCTAAACTATAAAATTATATGCTGATTTTTTTTTTTTTTTTTTTTTTTGGTAAAGAAAAACTAGATCAACAAATTTCCTGTGTAAAATCCTTAAAATACCCTAAATAAATAAACTCTCAATACTTAGACCTTTCCGAGGGTCAATCCACGTACTGTTTTTGTGTAGGGCGTTTCTTTGTAGGACATTAATTAAGCTCTACATTTCTCTTCCTATAATGCTCACTATGTGGTTCCGTTGCCTTTCGATCATCGGTAAATGATAACATTTACATTAGAATATATATAAACACACATATCAATGTTCTAAAGAAAATAACAAATCTCTGGATAAATCAATAAGGGGGAAAAAAAAAAAAAAAAAAAAAAGTTTGTTAGAAGAATAGAATTAAAATAAACTAATAAAAAAAAACAGAGAAAAATCATCATCAACCCGAGTACCGATCAAGAACTACCTGGAAAAAACAATACAGATACATACATGCTTCTTTCATACCCCCCACTCCCCCCCCCCCCCCCGCCCCCAACACAAAAAAAAAAAACAGATACGTGCATAAATATATATATATATATATATATACGCACATAGATGTGTGACAAAAGATTAAACTTACTTTGGAAATGTAATGGAGTGAGAGATAGTTAAGCAATATGATTCACAGAGTTAAACCCAGACCGCTGATGAGAGATCTGAAACGCAAGCATCTTTCTTTGGGCTTGCTTTTTTCCTAATCCTCTTCACTGTGTGACTTTGTTGACTTTGGAGGAGACGTAGAATCAACAAAACAAAACAAAACTACACCGTTTTAGTGTTCTTTGAATAGTCTATTACATATATAGAAGAGTAGTGAGATACTCTCACAAAACACTGTTCAAAATTTTGGTAAAGTAATTTTTTCCTTTTGGATATTTTGTCTTGTTCTATCAATTTTTATTTTTCTTTTTTAAATGAGTTTGTTACTGTAGCTCTTCTCACAAAATACTGTTCAAATTTTTATAAAGTTTTTTCATTTTATTTAATTTTTTGTCATGTTCAATCAATTTCTATTTATTCCTTTGTCTTCTTTTTTTTTTTTTTTTTTTTTAATTCCTTTCAAGTGTAATGTATTCGGCTTTTTTTTCTTTTTCAACGGCCGTTATGTTTTTTGGGTTCATTTTGTTTCTTTTTTCTTTTCTTTTTGGGTTTATATATTGTAAATACCCAAGAGGTTGTTTTTTTTTTTTTACCCCTATTTCCCTCTTTGTTATTTGTTTTCATTTTCTGTCCGTCAACTTTTTCTGTGTTTAATATAATTCATTAAGATATTCTTTTTAACTTTTTATGTGGTAAAAATAATTTTTTCTGAATATGTCCAAACATAAATTCTTTTTTCATAATTGTAAAAATATTATTTTTCCAACTATGGTATTTATAAACGCTTTCTTTTTTGTAATTGCCTTAATGACTTAATTTTTAAAATGTTCCCCCTGTTTAACATCTTTTTTATTTTTAAATTTGTTTTCATGTAATACATTTTTTTTTAAGTTGTTTCATATTGGAATAAAATCTTAAATGTGTCCCTTTTTATATATATGTTCTTGCAATCCTTTAAAAAATATATATATTTCCAAACATGACCTTTGTTAATGCTTGTCACACTTTAACGTATATTTCGTCTAGTCCGCTCAAATACTATTTCTCGTATAAATCCTAAATTAATTTTTTAATCTAAAACTCCTTTTTATTCTACTTGTTGTTTAATTGTTAGTCATTCAGTATATATGGTTATACTAAACTTTTAAGAAAACAATAAATTAAAAAATAAACAATCACCCTTATAATATAAAAATTTATAGTTATGTTATGAGAAAAAATAAATAACATATATATGGTAAAATAACATCAAAAATTAAATTGGCACACACATGAAACACGTGAGCTTAGCTGCATTCTTTTATTGGTGGCTGGTGGGGAATAAAGGAAAAAAAAAAAATTTCCCCTTTTTTGAAAGTGGGTAATAAAGAATTCACCTCAAAGCTTTGGCCTCAGGAAAAGTTTATTATCTTTACGATAAATAAATAAATAATTGACAAAGATTTACAGTGGAGATGCTGAGAGGGATACCGAGGGCAAGATTGAGGAAGATGAGAGAGAAAGTGATGGAGATGATGGGGAGAGTCATGTACAGAAGGCACATACCTAAATTTGAGGGTGGGAAAAAATCAAACTTTAGGCAAAAAATAAATAACTAAACTTTCTTCTCTGTTTCACATTCTTTGGGTCTATGGATTAGATTTGTGATGCCGGTCGGTTTGAGGCCATGGAACTCCAGCAACGGTGTCTAAGTAATTATAGATTGTTATTGTGTTTGTGACAGTTATCAATTTTTATAAAAAGATGGATAAGTTATGCAATCCCACATAATTTGGGAATGAATATAAGTAAAGAAATCACATCCCAATAGTATGAGATTTTTTCGTGTAAAACCCAATAGTAAAAAATGCAGGTACGAATCCAAATGAGATAATGTCGTATCAAAATGAGGCATAAGTCATTACAAATGATATCAGGAAGAGTAATTGTAATAGTTATCAGTCTTACCCATGTATTCTCAGATCACTTGATAATGAATTAATGAAACAGTTCATGAATAAAGAAACCATCTCCTAATGGTATGACCTATTTTTGGGTAAAACCTAATAGCAAAAACCGTATAGACACGGGGTATAAAGTGAACAATATCATATTAAAAGTAGGCATAGTTTGTTATAGTGTTATATTGCCACTGTTAGAGAAATTGGGGGAGGAGCATCATTAGGGAAAGAAGTGGGCAATTACATTATTCTTTTATGAGAAAAAACCAGAAGAAAAATATTAAAAATTTCATGAGATATTAGCTTATTGATTTGAGTGGCAGTGGTTGATGAATTTTTTGACATGGGTGGTTGGATGAAGAAGATGGATTAGCTTCCTTGGGTTTTTTAGGACATCAAACCAATAAATCAATTTGGTTACCTACAACCATTTGCATGTGACCATTTAGGTTTATTAAATCGAGAAGTTCAATGATTCATGGTGATGTAGTCATGAATAATAATATAGGCAATTCATCACTACTACAAAATGTGGATTCCACGACGGAGCTTTCACGACCGTTTTTTAAAAAAAACCGTCGTGGAAAATGCGACAAAAACACGGAGCGGAACAGAGTTTCCAAAAACTGTCGTGGAAGCCGAAGCTTCCACGACGGTTATAAAAAACCGTCGTGGAAGATCATGCTTCCACGACGATTAATTGCAAAAGCAAAAAAAAAAAAAAAAAAATTAGCTTCCACGACCGTTTTTCAAAAAACTGTCGTGGAAAATGCGGCAAAAACACGGAGCGGAGTAGAGTTTCCGAAAACCGTCGTGGAAGCTTCGACTTCTACGACGATTTTTGGAAACTCTGTTCCGCTCCGTGTTTTTGCCGCATTTTCCACGACAGTTTTTTGAAAAACGGTCGTGGAAAGGTCTTTTTTCACAAATTTTTTTTTAAAATTTTTGGACTCTACCACGACGGTTTTTTGGGAAAACCGTCGTGGTATGTTCACATACCACGACGGTTTTCCCAAAAAACCGTCGTGGTAGGTACTAAGGCGGGAATTTTGAAAAATTTTGAATTAAATTCAATTTTTGGAGCATGTATTAAAACCCAAAAAAATACCCTCTTTCGCACCTCATTACATTCTGAGCCTTTTTCACTCTCTAATACACACTCTAACTCCATACCCAAAGCCACCCAATTTCGTCCCTCGATCTATTTCTTTCTCTCCGCTCCCTCCCTACTTAAAATCTCCAAAAACTCGCTCTATCTCACCACGCCTCCTCTCTCTATCTCACCTCTCAAATTTTTTTTCTTGGCTCCATTCTATGATGGCCTCCTCTACCACTCACGTGGCCTCCTCCATTCTCCTACGGGTCCACCAAGGAACTCACGCGGCTTTCTCTCTCTCTCTCTCGCCGCACTCCGCCCGTACCCACGCTTGACAAGCCGGTAAGTTGTAATGTATATTGCTTGGGTAATGCACGAATTTGGGAATTTTTCGTCCAAAATGTTGATTTTGTTGATTGTGGTTGTTGATAAAAGTTTCCATCCAAAATGTTGATTTTGTAGATTGTTGAGTTGGGAATATTCCGTCCGAAATGGCCAAAATTCGTCCCCTACATTTTCGGTGATTGTTTATTGTGGTTGTGTTTTAGATTGAATTAAATTGGTTGGGTAAGGCACGGATTTGAGAATTTTTCGGAAAAAAAAAGTGTTGATTTTGTGATTTAAATATTTTTGGGAAAATGAAACGAATTCGTAAATTTTTTTTTTTTTTACCTACCACGACGTTTTTTAGAAAACCGTCGTGGTAGGTTCGCAATTTTTTTTTCGTTTTTACCTACCACGACGGTTTTTTGGAAAAACCGTCGTGGTAGGGGGACCTACCACGACGGTTTCTCAAGGAAACCGTCGTGGAAGATTACCTTACCATGACGGTTTTTTACGTAGAACCGTCGTGATATGTTCTTAAATGTTCGTATTTAGGCCCTATTTTTTTCCATTCCACGACGGTTAAAAAAAGATTCCACGACCCTGGATTCCACGACTGTTAGAAAACCGTCGTGAAAATATTACCACGACGGTTTTTAACCGTCGTGGTATCCACATTTTGTAGTAGTGCATGTAGTGCCCACATACCAAATTGTGCAACATTTTCCACAATGCATAGATAAACTTCGTAAATTTTTAATATAGTAATTTTATGATAAATATATTTTGTAAATAAATTAGTTGTTGTAAATACAATTTATTTACAACAATACATTTTGAGATAACTTTGTTGCAAACATACTTCTTAAATTCATTATTTATCATGAATATGCTATTTATCATAACCCTAAAAAGTTTTCTACTATTTATGTTTATTACCTTTTAACACATGCGGCACGTGTGTGAAAAATTTATTAAAATTTGTTTGAATTTAATTAAGAAGAATATTTAGGCATAAATATAATTGAAAAAACATATTTTTAAGCATAATAAATCATAAAGAACAAGTATTTGAATAAGGCATAATTTAAAAATATTAGATTTAAAAAAGTATTGAAATCATGGGAAAAAAAAAAAGAATGAAAAAGTGATGATAAATATTTGAAAACAACATAGTAGCATGCATTTAGTGCACGGGTTTCAATTGAGTTTTTCGGGTTAGATTTGAATTTTTTGATGTACGGGTTTGAATCGATAAAGTTAAAAATTATAAAACTTGAAATGTATTGAGGAAAAAAAATTAATATGCAGCTCATTTCATTTATCTCAAAATTCTATACAATGAAAAAAAAATTATCCCATTTGAACTTGTATAGGCAATGTTATGGAATTTTAAGATTGAGTTACAAAGTTGTAATAATTAACTGTAAATAGTGAAATTGAAAAAAAAAATTGGATTTAAATGTAATTGGTATATCAAACACTTGCTTAATAAGTTAATATTAAAAGAAAAAAAAGGATATGGTTTAAAATATGATCAAAATAAATTGATAAAATACTTCAATAATATAATTTAATGAAATTATTATATATAAAATTAAGTTGGAAATATAATAAAGAAAATGGTGTTTAAACATGGTCATGTTTGTGAAAAAAATTTAGGGCAAACTAAAAAGAATGTTGTCTTATATGTTAGAATATTTAAAAAGAAAACACCAAAAAGCACAAAAAGGGCAAAAACAAGAATAAGTTCAGAGAGAGAGGGAGAGAAAGAAAGTAGGAAGCAGATAAAGACAAAAGCAAGGAAAAGTAAATGGCAAAAACTAAAAAAATAATAAATAAATAAAAGAAGATTGATATGTGAAACAAAAGCAAGGGAAAGAGGGAGAGAAACAAAATGGGGACTAAAGCTTTAGTACACGTGTCAACAAATAAGAAAGTTATTAACACATTATATATGTTAAGATAAGATTAAGATTAAAATTACTAGAGGTCTATGACTTATTTTTCCTCCTTCGTCCTATATTGTAAGAGAGAAAATATAGTAAATTATAATTTTATGGCAAAAAAAAAAAAACAATGTTCTAAAAAAGTTGTAGCAAATAGTAAATTTATTAGATAAATAGAAAATTTATTGAGTGAAAAGCAGATTTATTAGGTAACATATTTATGAAAGCTAAATAAATTATTTAATTGATCAATTTTATCTAAATTTTTCCTTAAAAAAAAACTATTAAGATATCACATATGTCAAAATCAATAACGATCACCCACATTGCTGGTTGTGCTAATTAAAAAAAAAATTCTGATGACAGCATGTGCTCTTTAACTATTTAATTATAGTAGAATGTGCTCTCTATTTTTTATTCTTTAATGAAAAGAAATAACAGCATGTAAATGGGATGAGATTTCTTTTTGTTAAGTTGGGACATGAGTTGTGAGTTTTGAATGGATTATGATGGTTGTTCAATTTCTTGTTCAATTTCTTCTTGTTATTGTTAATTTATTAGAGTTGCTGGATTTGTGTGATTCGTGATGTATTGTTGTGTTGTGTTCTTGGTAGGTCATGATGGGAGCGATCGATTGCACGAATACGTTCATTCACTTATTCATCATGTTGTTGCTAATACTTATAATCCATTAGTATCAAGTAGGAGATATTAGATTAGTCTCATATCAGGTATCGGATAGTATCCGACAATGTGAACTTATTCTCTTCTTTATTCTCTTCTCTCTTACCAAACAACCATAATTATTAAAATTCGTCCACCAATCCGTCCACCCCTCCCCTTCCTTCCATTTTTCTCTCCTATCAAACACACACTTATGCACTAATAATCCATCAGCGATACACATATCGTATCCAATCAAATAATCCATCATTAGGATCATTAAAAGAAATGATCATTTTTCTAATTAAAAAACTTAAGATATTTATTAACAAATAATTAAAAATATCATCTTTCAATACACCTCATTGTGTTTTAGCAGCTCTAAGACCATTTCCAATGCATTTGTGTATGCTATTGTTATTATATTTTTTATAAAATAGTGTGAAAAATAACATTAAATTACTCTATATTTCAATGCATTATGTTATTTCTACTGCTATTTATACTTTTTATCATTATGAGTGTACTTTGAAAGTTATAAAAGTGAACTTTTAATATTTAAATAAATGAAAAATAAAAGTATTGTAATAATTACTTGAGACAACAATCAATAAAAATCAAAAGTGAAATTTGACATTAGTAATAAGTTGAGGTAAATTTGTCACAAAGTTTAACATATGACAAATTTGACATGAAAGATAGCACTACATTGGCGAGTAATTTTTTCATCCAAATGCCAAAATTTACCATTGGCACACTTATTTAACATTGCATTGGAGATGCTCTATGTAGACCAGTGGTGAATAACGATCAGTAACCAACGAAATCATTGGTTTCGGTTTACCAACCAACAACGTCGATCTCAGGGGTAGAGGAACCGAGCACCGAACCGTGAAACAGAAAAATCGCTCAGTGAACTGATCGTTGGTGTTGGTTTCTGGCATTGATTTTCATTTTTTGATCTGATTCTTAGACAGGTGAGAAACATCAAACTAGAGAGATAAGAGGGACCAAAAGAGAGAGAGAGAGAGAGGGAGAGATCCATGTTGCTGATGAGCCGAGTTTATACTGATGATTTGAATGTGTTCATCTTGATGTATTGCTAGTTTAAGAGTTGTTTTTAGTGTATTTAAGCATGTTAGGAAATAAAAGATCTTTTCGGGCAAATCATGTGGACTTGGCAAAATTTTGTTTGAAAATGAAGAGAGATAAAGGCAAATTGTCAAGGCTGTAGCTTTGGACTTAAGGCTGCAGCTCTCAAAGATCAGGTAAGTGTTTCCATTTCCTTATTTGCTCATGACATTGGGGACAATGTTCATCTTAAGTTTGGGGGTGGATGACACTTGCAAGTTTATTTTATCTATCTTTATTTTCTTGTTTTTGTTTGATTGTTTTGAGCACCGATGGAGTTTTACCACAAAAGTCGATGATATGAGCATGATTGACCTTTTTGTAGCTTTTGGGAAGTGATGAATATTTTCTTGTATGTGTGCTTGGTTTCATTGCCACTTTGCTTTGTTTTCAGATTCTTTAAACACAAGTAGTTTTGATCACTTTGCCACCATGCATTATATTTAGAGAACGTTTATGTGGATTTTAGTAAATTTTAGATCTCATTGAACTCTAGAACTTGTTTAATTGTCATTCAAAGCGAAATCCTAGATAATACAACGCTAAGGATATGATTTAGGCCTTTTTTAGATCGTTTAAGCCTTTCGAGCCTACCTGATGAAATAATTTATCCCTAGTTTGCCCCTTTTGAGCCAAAATTAACTTTTCTTTGTTAACCATTATATTAGCCTAGCTTGAAAATAATTTCTTACCCTTCAACCTTTGCCCTTAAGCACATGGATTGGTCTAGGAATACTTTGAGTTATGCAAATGAATGGGGAGGATGGGTAGAGGGTGAGAAATTGCTTGTGCAAATTTTAGGTTTCCTTCAATTCTCTTTGTTTTTTTTTTTTTTATAAAAAAAACAACAACAAAAAATGAGAAAAGAAAACTAAAAGAGAGAGAGAGAGAGAGATGAATGTTTCACCCTTGTCTACTAGATAAAAACAAGTTGAGGGTGTGATAATTCAAAAAACAAATAATTATAATAAATAAAGAAAAGGAAGGGGGAAAAAACAAGAGAGAGAATTGGAAGAAAATAAAGTGGTTTACACAAGAAGTTGAATAAGTTTGGGGGGAGGTTTACTTTGGGAAGAGTTTTTGGCAACATAACGTTCCTAAAATAATTGTGCTTTTGGATGATTTTGAGCTATAATTTTTCCATATATCCTACCTTGACCTAAGCCACACATTACAAGCCTAACGAAGTCTTATTGATCCTTGAAATTGTGTTGATTGAAATTAGTGGAGAGTGACATGAAAAGTAGGCTTATAGAGTTCACAAATTTCTTCATTTAGAGATCCATCATTACATACTTGTTTGCGTAAACTAATCAGAGTTACAGGAGGTTAAGCATGACGAGTTAATCACACACACACTTGAAGAATCTATAAGGAGGTGGGGTTGGCAATGGAACTGAAATTCTAGACCCATTTAATGTTCAGAGCTTCCCTTGACTTATAAATTATATAAAATCTTTGAGGCGTGTTTTGTGAGTCAAATTGAATCACTGCTTGTTGATAGGTTCTTGTGTTGTTTTGTTTATGGATTGTTATCCATTTTTTTTTTTCGTTTCCTTGATTTGTCACTCTTTTGCTCGAGGACTAGCAAAATGTTAAGTTTGGGGGTATTTGATGAGCCAAGTTTATACCCGTGGTTTGAATCCATTCATCTTGATGTATTGCTAGTTTAAGAGTTGTTTTAATATTTTTCGAGTGGTTTTTAGTGTATTTAAGCAGGTTAGGTGTTCGGCAAAAACTAAGTACGCAAAAATACTATGCAAGTGCACGTAATCGAACAAGTAATATAATAGTAAGTAGAGTATCGTATCCATAGGGATTATATCACCAAAAACTCAATTATAGAAAACAATCAGTCTAAAACAAATTGGAAGTTGATTTGAAAACTAAAATTATAAAAACTAAATATAAACTAATGGGTGTAATTAAAAATGCAAGCAAAAGGTAAAATGTGGCAATGTCAAAGGATTAGGCTGTGAATCAATGATGGGTAATGACTAGGATTACTGAAAGATTTATGCCTTCAGTTCTTTAAACCAAAATCAACATATTCCTATGCATTTCAGTTTTCCAAACATAAGATTAAGCACCAATTTATTGGGTTGTACAAGGTATTAATACATTCATATATCATACACTTATAATATTCAAGCTAGATCCAACCAAAATTAACCTTCCTAAAATTAATTCTAGTTTGTTTCTCCCATAAACTGCAGGCTAAACAATAAACAGAGATTAATTACTCAACACACTTGAATAAACAGAATCACAAATTACTAAGCATTCAACATAATAAGCAAATCTTCATTACAACCTTGGTTCCATCAATAATCCTAGCTAAAGAAATTAGTTCATGCTTCGTTCAATGAAATCAAAACCAAAAGAATCAACAAGGGAAATCATGGTTCACAGAGAGAAAAACAAGAAAATCCCAAAAGAAATCAGATAATTAGAATGAGAAAATCAAGGAGATGGGCATGTGTGAAGTGATGAATTCCTCTCTGCAACCAATAGCTCACGGCGGCCTTCAAAATTCTCCCAGTCTATCTCCGTGAATCTCTTTCTCCTCTTTTTTCTCTAATTTTCTCACAGCTCTCTTTCCACCAAAAATGGTGTATTCTGGCTCTCCTTTTTTTTCTTTTCCCGAAACGGCTCCCTTTCTCCAATTGTTAACTTTCCCTTTTATCCCAATACTCCCAAAGATGCCCTAGCTGCACATGCCCTCTTGATAGCTAGTATTGGTGGCCTTTTTACAGCTGTCGTGCACAGAAAAAATGGGCAAATGAACCACTGCCAGCTGTAAAGCAAAACTGGGGTCCACATGTGCTTTTAATTTAATTCTTCACTGCTATAACTTTGCTGTGACATTATTATAGCATTTATGCAGCAAACTGATGCACTTCAACTGCCTATTTCATCATCTCCTCTAATCCAGTGGGCCTCCACCTTTTTGGCACCGTGGGCTCCAGCTGTAAGGCAACGCAAAATTAAACTTAAAAATATGCTAAAAGCCAAAATTATCTACAACTCTTTACCCTTCCTTTAACTAAAAAAAAAACTAATTAGTATTATATAAAATACTAAAACTAAGGCATATAATCTTGAAATATCAACAATTAATAAGCTTATAAGCATGTTAATTAACTCTATTTCATAGAGTTATCACACCCCCAAACTTAAATCATTGCTTGTCCTCGAGTAATGCCAAAATAAACACAACACACAAAAAGAAAACTCAAAACACAAAACAAAAAAAATTGCTCTGGTTGCTAAACAAGTTGATTCTCCCATCTCATAAGTGCTTCTTAATTTTCAGCTCATGGTCAGAATTCATTAAATATCAGCCTCTATTCTAACTGAACTCACTCCTAAATAAGATTCCTTTAAAGGTGTATGTGTGTGACTAAAGCTAAGCATCCTTTGAATTACTCAGGTCATTCAAACTGAGATCATTGAGTCTAATTAATGATTCAATAGGCTGACTGCAAAACTCCTTCTCCACTAATAGCAGTTTACCAAACACCTGGGATTAAACATGTTCCCCTGATTATTGCTTAAGGCTTTGTACAGGTTTTTTTTTTTTTTTTTTTTTTTCAATCTTCATGTCATTGTTACCTTTTTACGCGAATGTCAACATTGATGATGAAGACACCTGGTTACTCAGCAACGTCACCAATCAGATTTGCTATAGCCTACTCATATTTAGAACCACTTTTTGATGCAAAAGTACACATAGGGCTCATGTTACTCTTGGTTACTAGGCAATTCCAAATAGCGGAGCAGGTTTTTTTTTTTTTTACCCTCAAATAACAACCCTTTTTGAAATATCCATACTCTAAATACATATCAATTCATCCCAGAATACTTGGCTTCCTACCGTTTTGCCTCAAAGGTTTCATACAATCAGTTCTCAAATCCCAAACTCTCACAGTGATTTAAAATTTCCTAAGCTTTTCAAAAGAAACACAAAGCTATAGTGTAATGTGCATCATTCAAGCAATCTCATTTAAGGAGTAAACCAATAATAAATGTAACGCCCCAGCCATCTACGTAGGGTCAACTACGTAAACGTGGGCCGTTACTTTTCTTACTTAACTTAATTCTTAATTTATTTGCTTGAAACTTTTAGAAAATTTCAGAATAAATTTTTTTTTAACTGTAAAAGACTTTATTTTAAACTCAAACTTAAACTTGACTTATCATTATACATATTCATATGTACTCACTTGAGTACTGAGCTTTCATTTGAAAGCTATCATATTCATACCGTGGACCAAACCCGACCTAGTGCGGATTGGTACTACACGAGGCAACTTGTTGCCATTATACTTAAAAACTTTTCCTTACTCATACCATTACTTCATTATAGCGTAACATAACATATAACATAATATATCATATTTTACAAACATATTGAACAAAACTATTTTTCCAAAACTCGCGGCGGTGTCCATCCCACATTTCACAGTTGTAGTGCCAACCCTCCACAGTCCTACATCAAGTATTACCGGTAGGTTGCTTTACCTATAGCATGAACGTAAGTAATGAGCTTATGCCCAGTAAGTACAATGTTCAATCCGCAAAACATTTTATAAAAGAATGCATGAACCGTTTATGCTTTCTTATGAATCAATTATGCTTTCTTATTTTAACTTAGTACTGTTCCTTTATATGTCATACGTGCACGTACCGTGGTATATAGCCATGGAGTGGTTGAAGGCGGCCAGTCCAATCTAACTCAAACCATGAAACAAATCGTTTAACATGGAGTGATTGAGGCAGCCAGTCCAGTTCAACTCAAACCATAGACTAAACCATTTAAACCCGCCCTCGTGGCAAGTCGGTACGACACAATAACATTAACTTGTCTTATCTTATCTTAAAAACATGTTCTTACCATGTAGTTTAATATTAGTGAACATACCTCATGATGTCACTATATCAAAACATATATCATAATAACAAACCGTAACATAAAACACCATAACATAAGACATCATAGCATAGACATCATAACATAACATCATAGCATAAATCATCATAATATAAAACATCATAACATATAATATCATAGCATAAAATATCATAACATAACCCATCGTAACATATGTAACTCATGTAAATCAATACATGATTTCTTGAAAACATGCCATGCAACAAAAACGTTTTGTTCATGCTGTAGGCGGAGTTGTACTTACCTCTTGTCCTATGCTCTTGGTCTATCGTTCCATCGAGGCACGATAACATGTCATATTCATGTTTCAAACAGGACGTAAGATATGGATCGTCCTATCTTATCATAAATCATAATCATTAAATGTTGGTATCCTAACTAATATTCATGAGTAACCTTAGATATATGTCCCCCATATCTTCTTATGATAACTCATTTGGTTACTTACCGTAACCCTAGGGCTCATGGCCCATCATGCTTAAATAATATCTCGTTAGGTTACTTAGAGTAACCTTGGGTACTAAGCCCAATCATATTTGAATAGTATTAGGTTACTATTCGTAACCTTGGGCCTAAACCCAATTACTTTTAATTCCTATCCCACTAGGTTACTATGGGTAACCCTGGGTTTTAGGCCCAACTAATTTTAATTAAATACCCCATTAGGTTACTATTGGTAACCCTAAGGTAAGGCCTAATCATATTTATTTTTTCTCTTTTCTTGACAAAACTTTGTCAAGTTTTCTTTAGAAAAATCTTCTTGTAAAACTTTATATTGTATTCTTATAAAACCGTAACTTTTAAATAAAGATAGTTTAAAACTATCAAGCTTTGAAAGCAATATTTGAAAATAATTTCTTAATTTCAATTATTAGTGCTTGTGTAGGAATTTCCTGCTTTTGCACTGTTTTCTGAAAATCCTATGCAAGAATTTCTTATTTCCTGCACAGTTTTTAAGATCTAATTTTATCTTAATAATCTGTTTATAATTTGGAAAAGCTTTCTTCATGAAAGTTGTAGATCTTAAAAAATACTACAACTTTGGTTCTTTACTAAAAACTCGGTTCTGCCTTTAACTAATCCGTTTTCCTTGTTGAAGTCCCCAGGCCGTGAGCACAAGTCTGACCCACCCAGGAGTTCCCAATCTCGGATTTTAATAGAAAGAGAGGCCTTTGGAGCCTAGTTTTTAAAATCTATCTACGTTTCCCACTAGGAAAAACCATTCTCTACAACTTTCATGTTTTACGTTTTTCCAATTTCGACCTCTAAGGGCCTCAAAACCGGTTTTCTAGAAAACTGGCCAGTTTGTATCCGAACTGGCAGTTTTCTTGTTTTAGGTTGGTTTTACGTCCTAATCATGCACTTTACCTCAATCGGCAGCAGCCGAGAGCCTAAGACCAAACATGTAGCGCATTTCTAACGCAAAGCCTTATCATCAAACATAATTGGGGACATACATCATCATCATACATTAAGCAAGCAAACCCTAATAATCATGCAAGCATAAGCATAAAATCATGCAAGCTCATAATCCAAACCACCCCTAATCTAATCAAGCACATAACCTAAATCAAATCTAGGGCAAGAACTTAAATTGAGCTTATGCTCTTACAAACCCACTTGAAATACATTTAAATTTCTCAATTGAAACTTGAATTGAGAAGCTTAGAGTTCAAAGGGAATTACCTTGATTTAAAATCAAGAGATTGGCTAGGCTTTTTGGATTTTCCCCCTTTCCCTTTGGCTCCACCTAGAACCGGCCTTCTTGGCTAGTTGGGTTCCAAACTTTTTCAACCACCCTTGCTCTAAACTCCGGCCACCTCAAGCTTCAAAAATCCGGCCAACCTTAGCTTTTCTCTTCCTTTCTTCTTCCTCCCCCACAACCGGCCTCTTGGCCAAAATGGGTCTCCAATTTTTTTTTCAAATCTTTGTTGGTGTTCTAGCTAAAAATCTGGTCACTCCAACACACTCTTGCTCTTGGTTTTGCTAAATTTTCTTTCCTCCTTTCCTTCTCAAGTTCGGTTTTTTTGAGAGAAAATTTTGGCAAAATTTGGCTAGGTTTTCTAAATTTTGTGAACAAGAGCTCACCTATTTATAGGTGATGGAGAACTTTTCAAAATTGCTAAAAAGTCCTTGAACTAGGATTTAATTATTTTTCTAAAATTGCATATTGGTCCTTGAAGCAAAAATATTTTCTAATTAGTCCCTACATGTGGTGGCCGGCCATTTACTCCCTTGGTGTCCAAGTTTTGCTTACCTCATCATGATGACATCATGTGCTTACATCATCATATTTTTCAAAATTGTACTTTTTGCCCCTAAAGACAAAAATATTTGCAATTTGACCCTCCAAGTGGCCGGCCATGTTGGGTGCAAGGTGGCAAAAATTTTGATTTCTTTACACCATTTTTTTTTCTTTTAATCCAAAAATGATGTCATAAATCTAAGATAGGGTGATGTCATCATAAGGCCTTGTTTGGCTTGTCTCTTAATATGCAGTCCACTTTTATGCTAACACAGATATTTTCAATACTGCTATTAACTAATAACAGTATTTTACACTGTACTGCAGTCCAAAATTTATCTATGTAGAAATGGACTGTATAAAAATTTTCTTATAACTTAAAGCCATTTGGCCCTTGATATCCTAATTAATGTGCTTGATTTTTCTATGGTGGTTTTAAATCTTATCCTTGCTATCTTATCCATAAAGACGGTTTTCGCAGTATATTACCCATACTGCTTAACATATTGCTGTCCAGTCAAATCTTTGACCATTCCTAGTCAACCTTTGACTTTTTGGTCAACTTTGACTTTTTCGGTCAAACTTTGACCAACATAAAATCATATAGTTTTTCTTCTCATTTTACTTAAAAGGTCACATGCTTGGCTAAGCAAACTGCTTATTGAGTCTCATAGTTAATTAAATGAGAACTCAAACATTTACTGATAAAATTATGAATTTCACATTGATACTCATAATTTTCATGAAACATTACATAAACACATAGTACAGACTTAAATTTCTTTACCTATGTGAGTCCGTAAAAATTCTGGATATTACAATAAACATCAACAATACTCAACTCATGTCAATTCATTCCATACTCTGAGAATTTCAAAACACTATTACTCTTCATAGAATTTCCTCAAACTAACCTTACTATAGCAAAACCAGAGCAAACAACACATACTAATTTGTAAATTTTTTTTTTCAGAGAAAAACAAAACAAAATCATACCAAACAAATCAAGCTCCCTACCCCCAAACTTAAAATCCGCAGTGTCCTCACTGCTTGAACAAAATAGCACAACACCAAACAAAAACAAGAGACAACAAAACAAAGCAAAATAGACAGAGCAAAACCACAATACATAACACAACACAAAGCAGGACATTGTAAAAGTAAGAAAAAGAGAAAGTTAAAAACTCCCTGATTTGGTGGGTGCTGGTGGAACGGCGAGTTAGCGCTGGCACAATCTACTGGGTCAGTTTGAACAGTTCGCTGGCAGTGAGGTGGAGTCGATTGGCTGGTTTGGTCGACTGCTCAGGCGATGAAATGGGCAGGTGGCTAGCTCCCTGGATTGAGTCGGTGAATTGGCTTTAACTTGGCTGTTTTGTTCCCTTGCAGTTTGCTGGCGCTATGTGGGCTGATTTAGCGCGACTGGGTCGGTGGCAGAATTGGTGGAGTGGTGGCGAAACAGTGAGGTGAGTCAGTGGCTGCTATGGATTGGGCAGTCGGTGTGGCGGCACTGTGTATGCTGGGCAGCTAGCAATCAAATGAAACAGTGGGCTGGCACAATGGCTTCTATGCGGCTGGCAGGATCGGTGGCTAAAACGGTGGAGTGGTGGACTGGTTGGTCGGCGGCAATGGTGGCTTTGTTGCTTTATTGATGGCGCAGAAGAAGAAAACAAAAAGAAAGTGGGGCCTTATAGGGTTTTAGAATATCTACCTATATATATAATTTTTATTTTATTTTATTTTATTTTGAAATGTTGCAGCAAAACTGCAGCAATTCAATGTAGATTCACCCCCCCCCCCCTAAGTTTCTTTTTTCGAAATGCTACAGCAAACCTGTAGCATTTTAATACAAATTTTCTCCCCAGTTTTTGCTTCTAAAATGCCGCAGCAAACCTGCAGCATTTCAATACAGATTGTTCCCCAGTTTTGCCCTACTTTGCTGCAGCTTTGCTGTAGCAAACTGATTCATCATAAAGAACTGATGTAGAAAAATCACCAGAATCTGTTGCAAACCCTACACCAAAGAAAGAAAAAAAAATTAAAACTCAAGAACAGAGTGGAACAAGAATTAAACTAAAAGCAACAAAAATAGCAAAACAAATGTAATTAAAGAAATTGAGAATATATGGTTGCCTCCCTCAAGTGCTTGTTTTAGAGTCTTCAACCTAACTATGTGATATTTCAGGCATCTTCTAGCGAGATGGACGTTTTATGATGGCTGAAACCATCACCCTAGTAATGCTTAAATCGCTGCCCAGTAACTTTGAAAGTTCTCTCTGAGTTTTCTGTAGCATTCCTTTATGACAAATAATTTTTTCTACAACAAAACCTCCAAAGTGCAGCTGATGTCTTGTGAATCCATTTTTTTTTTCGCCTTTTCTTTTTGCTACCACTATCCCTCAAGTGTGTAGGTAGAGGTTTTAGTTCCAAAGTAGGTGGTTCTTCAACAGATGATTTATGTGATTTGAGGGTCCTTTCTACTAACTCAAGGGACTCAAATTGCTTCCCAACTCTAGCTGATGTATGCTTGTTCTCCATCCAGAATACTTGATTATGATTGGTCCCCTAATCTGCTTCAGTATTAGCCAGGACATCTTCCTTTGTCATTTTTGAAGAGCATTTCTTCTCAAACTCAGTAGCCACTAATGAATCCAGAACATTGATGGCTGAACACTCCTCAAACTCAGCAAAACGCATAGCCTTGAAGACGTTGAAGGTAACCTGTTGATCGTGAACTCTCATGGTCAATTCACCCTTCTGTACATCTATCAAAGTCCTGCCAGTAGCCAAAAATGGTCTTCCCAGTATAATCGGCATGTCCTTATCTGCTTCATAATCTAGCACAATAAAATCTGCTGGAAAAATGAATTTGTCCACTTGCACTAGCACATCTTCAATTTTTCCTTCCGGATGAGCCAAGGACCTGTCTACCAATTGCAAAGTGACTGTAGTGGGTCTTGCTTCCCCAATTCCCAGCTTTTTGAAGATAGACATGGGCATCATATTTATACTTAACCCCAAATCACATAGTGCCCTTCCAAAGTACCGGTTCCCAATGGAGCATGATATGGTGAAACTGCCAGGATCTTCCAGCTTAGGTGGCAGCTTGTTCTTCAATATCGCACTGCACTCTTTAGTTAGTGCCACCATCTCGAACTCACCTAGCCTTCGTTTCTTTGAAATAATGTCCTTCATGAATTTAACATAGCTAGGCATCTGTTCCAAAGCTTCCACAAGTGGAATGTTGATGTGCAGCTGCTTAAACACGTCTAAAAACTTTCTAAATTGCTTGTCCTACTTTTGATTCTGAAATCGTTGCGGAAATGGTGGTGGAGGTCTCTCTGTTCTGCTTTGCTGGAGCTTTGCTGTAGCATTTCGCTTTACTACTGCATCATCCTGATCTTCTTTAATGATGCTTTGCTGTAGCATTTCGCTCTGCTGCAGTTTCTGATTGTGGATTTGGCTGATTTTGGATTGAAGAGGGTTCTACTTCTTTAGCAGATTGTCGAATTGGTGGATCAACTTTTCTGCCATTCCGAAGTGTAATAGCCTTGCAATGCTCCTAACCATCTCTTCTGGGGTTCTCCGTATCGCTAGGAAGTGATCTTTGGGGCCTATTGTTCAAAGCATTAGCTAGCTGCCCCACCTGATTTTCCAAAGTCCTCAATGATGCTGCTTGACTCTGAATAATGGCGGATTGATTCTGAATGATAGCATCGTTCTTTGCCATGTACTCCTTGAGTAGTGCTTCAATGGAATTTGATTGCTCTTGAGGTTGTTGCCTTTGGTGTTGATGTTGTTGAAAACCTGGGGAGTGTGTTGGTTTGCTTGGCCCTGCTGAAGAACTCATTCCCTGATTTGCCCAAGAGAAGTTTGGATGCTGCCTCCACCCTGGGTTGTAGGTGTTGGAATATAGATTATTATTCTTACTAAAATTATTCGCATAACACACCGATGCTGGGTTGGCTGGGCAGTTTTCAAATAAATGACCCTCGCCACAATAAACACATGCAACATCTACAACCTGCACCGAACCTGCTCCTGCTGCCGTGTTCATGATCTTTAATATGTTGGACAATGAAGAAACTTGAGCTGTCAATGCTGTCACAGCATCCACTTCATGAACTCCAGCCACACGCCTCCCTGTACCAACTCTCTCCGTAGGCCATTGGTACTTATTGTTGGACATTCTCTCCAAGATCTCATAGGCCTCGTTGTAAGATTTCACAAGAAGAGCTCCATTAGCTAATGCATCCACAATACATCGGGTTTGAGCATTGAGTCCATTGTAAAAGGTCTCCATTTGTATCCAATGGGGAAGTCTGTGGTATAGACACTTTCTTAGCATCTCTTTAAAACGCTCTCATGCTTCATAAAGAGCCTCCCTATCCATCTACTGAAATGATGTGATGTCATTCCGAAGTTTGGCATTTTTGTTCGGAGGAAAATATTTCTCCAGGAATTTCTCAGCCAAATCATTCCACATTGCTATCGAATCTGGTGGTAAAGAATTCAACCAGGCTCTTGCTCTGTCCCTTAGAGAATAGGGAAATAACTTGAGTCGAAGAGCTTCTTCAGTTACACCCTATAGCTTGAAAGAATCACTCATTTCCATAAACAATCTAAGGTGCAGATGAGGATCTTTAGTTGGCATCCCACTAATTGGCCCACTGTTTGGAGTATCTGAAACATAACAGGCTTCAACTCAAATTGTTGGGCTTGAATTTCCGGTCTAACAATGCTTGGATGTAGCCCGTGCAACATAGGTACAGCATAATCTCTGATTGCTCTGTCTCTATCATCTGCCATTGTTGCAGCATTATTGAAATTATTATTCACTATTGCTCCTTCAGCCATTTCTTCTATTCTTGCAGCACCCTGTTGATCTCTTCTTCTTGCTCTGAAAGTCCTTTCAAATTCTGGATCTAAGGGAACTAAATCTATGTCTCTCGGCCTGTTCATACAAGAAGATCACACCTGCAAAGAAACAACTAGAATTTATTAAAATTGAGAAAAGCAAAATAAATGAAAAAAATTTGGTCTCTATAATATTAATTTTCGATAATCATAATCCCCAGCAACAACGCCAAAAACTTGTTCGGCAAAAACTAAGTATGCGAAAATACTACGCAAGTGCAAGTAATCGAACAAGTAATATAGTAGTTAGTAGAGTATCATATCCACAGGAATTATATCACCAAAAACTCAATTATAGAAAACAATCAGTCTAAAACAAATTGGAAGTTGATTTGAAAACTAAAATTATAAAAACTAAATATAAACTAATAGGTGTAATTAAAAATGCAAGCAAAAGGTATAACGTGGCAATATCAAAGGGTTAGGCTGTGAATCAATGATGGGTAATGACTAGGATTACTGATTTCTGCTCGGTTGTAAATCTGACTGCAAATGCTATTGGAATGCTATAGCAAAGTTCATTCAGTCAACTAAAAATTCAACACAATCCTCTTCCGAATGATTTATGCCTTCAGTTCTTTAAACCAAAATCAACATATTCCTATGCATCTCAGTTTTCCAAACATAAGATTAAGCACCAATTTTAATGGGTTGTACAAGGTATTAATATATTCCTATATCATACACTTATAATATTCAAGCTAGATCCAACCAAAATTAACCTTTCCAGAATTAATTCTAGTTTGTTTCCCCCATAAACTACTGGCCAAACAATAAACAGAGATTAATCACTCAACACACTTGAATAAACAGAATCACAAATTACTAAGCATTCAACATAATAAGCAAATCTTCATTACAACCTTGGTTCCATCAATAATCCTAGCTAAAGAAATTAGTTAATGCTTCGTTCAATGAAATCAAAACCAAACGAATCAACAAGGGAAATCATGGTTCACAGAGAGAAAAACAAGAAAATCCCAAAAGAAATCAGATAATTAGAATGAGAAAATCAAGGAGATGGGCATGTGTGAAGTGATGAATTCCTCTCTCCAACCAATAGCTCACGGCTGCCTTCAAAATTCTCCCAATCTATCTCCGTGAATCTCTTTCTCCTCTTTTTTCTCTGGTTTTCTCACAGCTCTCTTTCCACCAAAAATGGTGTGTTTTGGCTCTCTTTTTTTTCTTTTCCCGAAACGGCTCCCTTTCTCCAATTGTTAACTTTCCCTTTTATCCCAATACTCCCAGAGATGCCCTAGCTGCATGTGCCCTCTTGATAGCTAGTATTGGTGGCCTTTTTACAGCTGTCGTGCACAGACAAAATGGGCAAATGAACCACTGCCAGCTGTAAAGCAAAACTGGGGCCCACATGTGCTTTTAATTTAATTCTTCACTGCTACAACTTTGTTGTGACATTGTTATAGCATTTATGCAGCAAACTGATGCACTTCAACTGCCTATTTCATCATCTCTTCTAATCTAGTGGGCCTCCACCTTTTTGGCACCGTGGGCTCCAGCTGTAAGGCAACATAAAATTAAACTTAAAAGTATGCTAAAAGCCAAAATTATCTACAACTCTTTACCCTTCCTTTAACTAAAAAAAACTAATTAGTATTATATAAAATACTAAAACTAAGATATATAATCTTAAAATATCAACAATTAATAAGCTTAAAAGCATGTTAATTAACTCTATGAAATAGAGTTATCATTAGGAAATAAAGGATTTTTTCAGGTAAATTGTGCGGACTTGGCAAAATTTTGTTTGGAAATGAAAGGAGATAAAGACAGATTGTCAAGGCTATATCTCTGGACTTCAAGACTGTATCTCTGCAGTTCAAGGTTGCAGCCCTCAAACGGATTCACATGCTATATAGACAATGAAGGCTGTAGCTCTAGATTTCAAGGCTGCAGCCCTCGTTTGAAATTTTTTATTTGAAAGTTGTCCTTTTTGGAACAAGTCTATAAGTATGAGAGATTAGGGTTAGTTTAGGTGTCTTAGGTTGTTCTTCTAAGCCGACAAACTTGAGATGGAAAAGAAAAAAAAGAAAAAAATTATTATTTGTTAAGATTTACTTTTTAAGAATTTTAATTTTAGTTTTAGTTTTTAGGTTTTGTTTTCTATGAAGTATGAGAGATTGCATTTTGAAGCATCAAGAAGAGAAGGATAAGAAGTTTAGAGAAAGATTCTTGGAGACTTGTGACAACTCCAAAAAAAAAAGGGGTTTTTCTTCCTATTTTCTTATCTTTTTATTTCTGTAATTTAAGAATGCTTGAACACTTATTTTATAGATTTTTATTTTTATTTATGAATTAGTTTTCTTTTTCTGGGATTGCAATTTGAACTCAACATGTAGTTTGAATTTATTTACTTTCTCTCTTGATTTTAGTAATTGATATCAGATAGTTTGTTCTATCTTGTGCTTAATGCTTCTAATTAATTGGTCACTAATTAGATTGATTTGGTAACCCTAATAAACTTGAAAAAGGGAATTTTGTGTTCAGCCTTAGATAGAATGACATATGATTTATGTGCGGAAGCCTTGAGTTTATGTCAGATAAGAATATATATATATATATATATAACATGTCTAACCATGGAGAGAGCTTATACTTAATGAATCTTTCTTAATCTAATTCTTATATGAATATAGTGAGTTAGTTAAAGGGGGTATTTCTATCTGATTATCGGAAGAGGCTTTTAGATAACTTAAGACTATCGGTTAACAACTCAAATTAATTAATTTATCAAGGGAAGAGTAGAGAGATTCAAATGAAGTGTTAAGTGAAGATTGTAATCCTAAATTTTTTTCTTAGTGGTTTTTTTTATTTTTATTTTGCTAAAGTTTGTTTTCTGTTTATTTTCAATTTATTCAATTAAATTTATAATTTATAAAATTTTGGTAATTAATAAATAATAACTTACAGAGGAATGATACTTTATTCATCAGTTTATTATTTGTTCGTGATACATGCACTTTCGTCGTTATAAAATCAACAACCGATGCCGATTTGCAGTAATCCATGGAGAAGATGCCACATATTTATTGTTGAGGACACCAGCGTTAGAGAATAAGATGTCTGAGTGGTCAAAGGCATCGCACAGATTTGTTTTGCTGCAGATGGGGTCTTGTTTGCTACAAAATATGGGCTTTAAGAAAGTAGGGTTATAGTAATGTTTGTTATTGGGCTCATAATAAGTTAAAATGGAGAGGGGACATGCCACAAATAGAAAAGGGTGGATTGATTTTTACCTTCAATTAAAAAACTATTGTAGAAAATTCTATATTGATGGTGTCATATTTAATTTAAAAATTATTTTTAAAAATTTCTTTATCTCTCTTCCCAAACCCTGTCTCTTTCTCCACTGCCCCACGTGAGCCCCCCTTCCCCTCTTTCGCATTCTCATCCTTCCCTTCACAACCTGAAAACGAAGGTAGTAACATGAACGGGTTTAATTAAAAATAAATACGCAATTAAAATAATCGAGTAAATTAAACACATAACATTCTGAAATTCACCCACGTTCTTATGTAAATTTTTCATTTTAACCTTATTCTAGAAAACATATCAGAGTTGGATCAAATAATAATTTGTCCTAAAGTTTACTAATGTTATATTAAGAAAATGCCAGGTTGCTTTTTAATTAAAATAGTGAGCATCCCGAAATACTAAGTTTTCCACTTTAAAAAAAAAAAAACAAGTTTTAAAATCCAACCTCCGGTATCATCACACAAACAACAAAAATAGGAAATGAAACACCGACATCCAAACCCAGTTCAAAAGAGATAGTATTTAGGTTTATAGACCTTGAAAATAAAAGACTGAAAATAAAATACAGATAGGTAACCACTGGACCGCAGTGGCCTTGTAATACTCCTAACTAATTGGTGCTACTTCCAACACGTCCTTGGAGGGGGGAGGGGGGAGGGGGGAAGGTGGGTTAAAACAAAAAAAAAAAAAAAGTGAGCTATTAGCCCAGTAGGATATAGTTTATTCATTTTAAAATAAATAGTTCAAAAAAGTTTAGCTGGGATAGATAAAACGGAAATAAGGCCAAAATAGTGCGAAGTAAAAAAAATTATGCACAAATAACAGATGTAGAAAATAAGTAAATAACTTACGGGTGCTAGCCTAACACAATCAACTGATTGACAAGACACTATTTCAACATCTAACAAGGCGAACAAGCAAAACTATCAACCGCTGATAGCTAATCAGACAACGTTTGAAATTTCAATTAACATACTCAGACAATTATCGTCCCAAGTCTCAAAACATCTCACATAAGTCTCTCACAAATAATGTATCTACATATATAATTTTGACCCAATACATTTGATACATATATACTCTCGTTTTAAAAGCATTTCATAAATCATGTGATTTTCAAACTGATTTTTAAAATAAAAAATTCATAGCAGCAGTTATAAAAATAGGTCTGGGTATCCTAAAATCATTTTAAGAAAAACAGGAAGGGGAGTGTATCCTATCTCGAAAGCAAAATAAGTTTATCAATAATTTCATGGATACTAAGACTCCTGGCTCCAGTCACCAAAACCTTAAATCAAACCACACCGCAGAAGACAAATCTTAATTGAACTAAATATCAAGTCAAATTATTGTGCTTTTGCGGTACCATATTAAAATATTATTAGTTATTTTTTTTTCAAAATTTCCGTTTTACCCCCAAAATTATGCAAGACTCTACACCGAACTTCACAAATTATTTAAGGTAGGATTGGAGGCTCAGGTGGCTGGAACTGTGGAGCATGCAAGCTCTCTGTGCTTGTCCAGTTGATCAAACGTGGCTGTCCAATTGACCGGACGTCACAGCGGCTGGGAGTCCAGGCCAAAACTCATTAACAGATCCTGTCAAAACAGTTCCAGAGTACCAGTGACGTTCGAAAATCATAAAACATTTCATTTATGGTTTTAACTTAAACTTGTGAAATCTCACACACGCAAACACGAAATTCAAGCAAAATATCTCGTATTTCGACAAACCAGCATTCAAGCTGTTTCTACAAAAATTAAAACCAGATTTTTGAAGCTTAAAAATTCAAAATAGTCAAAAATTTGGAGAGTTTGTACCTCAGATTTTAGGTGACAGATTCACCCCTTGAACTCTATGTAGGCTAAGTAAACAACTTATTCGAAATCAAAATCTTCCTTCTAAGTCCTACCAACTATAGTTACTTATAAGTAAACTCACAACGTAAATAAACTTTAATTAAAATAAGTAAAATAAAAAATAGTGTGTTAAAAAAAGATACATATTATTTTATTAGAAATTTTTTTTTACCTATTCTAAAAAGTTTATAATTAGTAAGTAATTATATAATGTTAGATAAATAAAATAAGATATATGGAGTAGTTTGACACAAATATTGAAGATCATGGGATATTTTGACACAAAAACAAAGATTAAGAGGCATTTTGACACAAAAGCAAACGGAAAAAACTAACGGAAGCTAACTGTGGGGACAACTTGACATACATGTCAAAGTTCAAGGGATAACATGTATATTTTATAGTTCAAGGACATATTGATACTAATAACATAATTCAGAGGAAATTTTATAAAAGTTTTCCTTTTCTTGATTCCAAAGTGAGGAAGAAGATTGAAGTTGTTTTATAGTCGAAGTCGAGGAGGGGACAGTAGTGTCCAGGTGCAATGAGGGTTTGGTCACACTAAGACCATAACCTTCGACTCCGAACCCGGCTTCTACCTCTAAATCCAGTTACAAGTTTCTTTTTTTCATTTTTTTAATTAAGAAAAACAAGATTAGTATTATTCATATATATATTTTAAGTTTTAAACATAAAGTTTTTAATGAATTCATGTTGAAATTATATAAAAAAAATGAAAACACTTAAATTAGGCGGGTAGTTTTTTTTTTTTTTTTTTACCATTCTTTGAAAAAAAAAAAAAAAAAAAAAAAGCCAAACTTAAAATTTTTTTAAGGTAAATGGGGGGGCGCCGGGGGGTGTTTGCTGAATTTTTATAATAATCCCATCAATAATGTACCAATGGCCTGATACGTTATTACTTTATATTGCATAATCACACAAATTCATCAGTCATGCCCAATCAAATAATCCATCATTAGGATCATTAAAAAATATGATCACTTTTCTAAATTAAAAAACTAAAGATCTTTATTAACAAATAATTAAAAATATCATATTCCAATATACCCCATTGTGTTTTAGCAGCTATAAGTAGACGTAGAAGGAAGAATAAAATTGAAAAATCAAAAAATTCCGAAAACCAAAAAAAAAAAGTCACTTAACTAATTATTTTAATAAAAGTATTTGCATTTATTTTGACTTTTTAGCAGGGTGGCCGTTCCCCCGCCTAATTTCTCAGTACCATAACAAAAAAGTCAAAAAAAGGACGGAAAAAAAGTCAAAGCACTCACACAGGGCGAGCAAGAGAGGAGGAAGTTTTCCCACACAGACTACCATTGCAGCACTTCCAAACTTCCCATCAGCGAAGCTTTCCGAGGAGAGATGGACTTTGTCGGAGGGAGTGAAGCGACGGTGTCTCGCACGATTCAGAAGCTGGTCTCTCTGCTGGTCGAAGAATCCAGATTCTCGAGAGGAATAGAGATTTCGGAAGTCGAAAGCCTTAAAAGCGAGCTGGAGATCATCAGAATTTTCATCATGGATGTAAGTGCAAGGTCAGTGGAAGAAGAGTTGTCTCATGAGGTGAAGATCTGGTTGAAACAAGCCAAGGAAGTCGCCGAAATGGTCGAAGATTTTGTGGACAAGTACGTTCTCAAAGCGTCACGACTACCGGGGCCTCGGCGCAGCTCCGTCGGTCAGTTGATCGACACGTTGAGTAGTCGACGCAAGCTGTCTTCTAATATTCAGAGCATCAAGACATTGCTACGTCAAATGCATAAGCGAGGTCAAAGACATGGCATAAGCAATCATTTATCCCATCGTGGAGCCTCCGCCACGGTTTCTGATAGGTATCGTTCTTATATGAAATTAAGGAACCCGAATTTCCAGGAAAGTACTGTTGGTATTGATTCGGTAGCTTATGAATTGATGGACTGGTTTCTCGATGGAGAATCGAGGCGCTCTGTTCTTTCGCTTGTAGGCGTTGGTGGTGTTGGTAAAACTGCTCTTGCTAAAAGAGTCTACGACCTGGATTTAAATGGAAATATGTTTTACAATTATACGGAGAAAAGAAAGCGTTTCGTTGATCATGCTTGGATCACTGTGAGTGCCTCCTACGATCTAGAGGCTGTTTTGATTGACATGGTTAGGCAGTTTGGCGCGGCAGGAAACCGAGATGTGCGGAGGGAAGAGTTAATCGATACTCTGAAGCAAGATTTGCAGTCGAAGAGGTACCTAATTGTGTTTGACGATGTTTGGCACGAAAATTTTTGGCAAGTGATGAGACGTGTTTTGCCTGATAATGGAAAAGGCAGTAGAATAATCATCAGAACGCGTCGTGACACGGTTGCGGCCTATTGTAAAGAAAATTCGTTTGATCATGTGCACTTGGTCGAACCTTTGACTGAAACAATGTCTTGGGACCTTTTCTGTCAAAGAGCTTTCCACTATGAGCACGAAGCGCAATGTCCCCCAGAGTTGGAGCAGTTATCCCATGAATTTCTTAGGATGTGTCGAGGATTGCCACTTGCAATTGTAGCTGTAGCCGGTGTGCTGTCAAGAAAAGAGAAGACGAGATCAGAGTGGCAAAGGATTTATGATAATTTCGAATTTGAGATTGAATCCAATCCGCACTTGGAAGATATCTCTAGACTTCTTGTTCTTAGTTTCCGTGATCTTCCTTACCGACTAAAAATGTGCTTCTTGTATTTTAGCATCTTTCCGGAAGATTATCTGATTCCAAATGAAAAGTTATTTAAATTATGGATTGTGGAGGATTTTGTACAAGCAAAGGGACTAAAGACCTCGGAAGAAGTCGCTGAAGAATACTTGAATGAGCTCATCCAGAGAAACCTGGTTCAAGCATGCGAAGGGTTTTACGGATTGGAGAAATTTTGCCGAGTTCATGACTCGATGCATGAGCTTGCTCGACAAGAGGCTGATGAGATTGGTTTCTGTCAGATTAGGGATGACAAGTACTCTAGTTTTAGAGGAAAGAGTCGCCGCCTATCAATCTCTGGTAAGATCGAGGAAAATTTTCTAGAGACCCTTAAAAGCTCTCAGGTTCGTTCTGTTTTTCTTTCCAATATTGGTGCTCAGAAGAACTCTTTTGTGGTCACATTGTTTCGAAAACTTAAGCTTTTGACGTTGTTGGATTTTGAAAATGTTCCACTCGATCGTCTCCCGGAGGAGGTGGGAAATTTATTCCACCTGAAGTACTTAAGTTTAAAGAATATGAAAGTGAAGAGACTTCCAAAGTCTGTGGGTAAGCTACATAATCTACAAACACTGGATGTAAGAAACACCCTGCTGGTTGAGCTACCAATCGAGATCAATGAGCTTCTAAATCTTCAACACCTTTTAGCAAGCCGTAGTGATAGCGCCATCAGTTTGAGTTCAAGCCAAGGTGTCGGGATAAAGGAAGGGATTCGGCATCTAGAGAACTTGCAGACACTAACGACAGTGGAAGCCCGTCTCTCCGGCATTGGCCTTGAAGAAGAATTGGAGAACTTGACGGGATTGAGAAGGTTGGGAATTTCAAGATTGACTGCAGCGGCCTTAAATGCTCTTTGCCCTGCTATTGGGAAGATGAACTACCTAGAATATCTAAGTTTACACTCGGTGACTAATAACGAAATGTTGGATTTGTCCACCATTTTATCCCCGCCACTTTTTTTGCAAAGTCTTGTTCTGAGGGGCCAATTACAGAGGTTGCCAAATTGGATTTCGAGTCTTCAAATTCTAAGCGTGTTGTGCTTAAGCCTGTCATGGTTAACTGACGACCCATTAAGACACATCTGTGCTTTGCCTAATTTAGTGTCTCTTTGGCTCTACCGGGCATATGAGGGAGAGCAACTTCATTTCGTGGTTGGTGGATTTCGAAAGCTCAAGCTGCTTGTTTTAAGAGACCTGCAAGGACTAGAAGTGGTGGAAATAGAAGAAGGTGCCTTGCCTCTTCTTGAAGAATTGAGGATTGGACCTAGCCCACTACTGAATGAGGTACCCTCCGGCATCCAGCACCTACAAAGTCTCGAAGTTCTTGCATTTTACGACATGCCAAATGAATTTGTGAGCAGTATGCAACCAGACGGAGGCTCGGAATATGTGAAAGTCGAGCATGTACCTTCTGTCCTCTTCTGGTATAGAGTTCAGGGAAGAAATTATGTATCATATGAACTTGGTGAGTCAGACTTGTTGGACCGTTTGCAAGGCTTAGCCACAAACAATATCAATGATGTTCTACAAAACAATCTTTGATTGAGTTTCTGTTACAGCGGCGATGAAGCAAGCTCAGCATCACCCTCAACCTCAATTGTTCCATGGGACCGTGATCGGATGAGTTTTTCCAGTGACCGGTTTAGTTTCTTCAGTGATGATATTGAGGACTGACCGAACAACTTCAGGTTCGTTCGGTGACTCTATTTAAGGGCAAATCTCTGGTACTTTTATCCTTATTATGTCTATACTACCTATTCACTACTCTAGTAGAAATATTGTTGCGTTTTAGAGGATTGCAATTTTTGTTCATGTCTTTTGCACCTCTCTGACTACATCAAAGTCCTCTTCCTAACACCATGCCTAATATTTTTTTATTTTCCCTTTTTCCGATTTAATTTTAGGCTTTTATGGCTAGCCAAATGCGTCGAGGATTCAAACTCACCGACGGTGCCGGAGTCCATATGTCATGAAAGCAATCATCCCGGAAAAAAAAAATTTGTTACTCTACTTCCCGTGTGAACTTGCGGGATCGTTGTAGCTGATCGTGGCTTCGTTGTGTTCTCCTTCAGTAATCTGATGCTTGTGCACAACACTAGTACCATTGCTTGCCCAGATGTGATGACTATACAATATGTAGATTATGTCTGGTGGACAAACCAAATCCTTCTTTGGTTTTGTGGTTATCTTTTTCTACTTTTTTGTAACAGAACTTACCCTTGAGTCTTGATGTTGTTAATGTTGAGGACAATGCTTTGTTTTTTGAATTTTGTTTGGGTTTTTTCTTCATCAACCATTGAATTTTCTTTTTAAAAAAATATTTATGCAAATTAAAAGGGGAGGGTAGAAGATTAATTTTCCATCAAATGGTTCAAGCATTAATGTTATTTTTGTTACGTGTCTTGTCGGTTGGGAATTTTAACAAAATGAGCATTTATCGGATTTTGAGAAATGAATATATGTTTTAAATATCAAAAGACAAATTTTTATAGAATTATATTTTTGCGTGAAAATTTAATAATTAATCTAAAATTTTAATTAGCAAAATGACTTTGGAAACGACACCTCAACGACCCGCCACTAGATGATTGCACAGTGTAAAAATGAAAGAAGTTCAATTTGTTAATTTCACTTTGTGTGATTGTGATTTAACGATTTTTCTATAAACCCTATATTGAGAAATATGTGGCCAACTATAATTTTTCTCTTATTTAATTGTGTATTTTTTTTATTTTTCATTTCTTTATGAGACTTCGATGCTGTATGCTTGTTAGTCAAAAGTTGTTGTAATCAAAATAGGTAGACGTATTGAAAGCAAAATGTTAGATGCTTGCTAAACTGTGAATAAAATTACTATTGAGATTTTAAGGACTAAAATAGATGTACTTAAGTTGTTTGGAAAGGAGAGAAAATAAAAAGTAGCGAATGACAGATAACCCAAGTAAGGGAAAAAGAGAAAAAGGAGGGAAAGGGCCTTTCTCTCATGATATTTGATTTGAAAAGAAGTAACACAAAATCATATCGGAACGAAAATATTTTGTTTGTAAGATAATTATTTTATCTAAAAGATATAAACCCTTTGAATAATCTCTCAAACTTACGAGGGGTTAAAATTGATATGTTTTGAAAAATGTCACTCGTCTAATCACTTTCTTCCTCTTTTCTCTGTTATCAAACAACTATGAATATAAAAAATCCTTCCACCAATCCCTCCATCCCTACCTTCTATTTTCCTCTCCCATCAAACGGGACCCTGAAATATGAGGCGTTGGTCTGGTTTTTAAAAAGACAGTTTTTTTTTTTTTTCTTCATTGTTTTTTAATGATCAAAGTGTTCATACGCACTTCAAACCTCCAACTTCTTCTACATTGTAACACTATAAAACAAGCAAAGTTGTTAAAATTTTTCTTTTCGAGAAATATATAACCCACGGGAAAGATGATATGTTTTGCCACAGAAAACCATAGTATTTAAAGGCAACCACGTCAAACACAAGCAACATTAAACATATCTCGACTCAGAAGGCATGTTCTGTTACAGAAAAGTTCAAAAGAGAACCACAAACCCGAAGAAGTTTTTGGTTGGTGGACAACATACGCTCAACATAGTTTACAATCATCACACAAACATTTTGTTCACGCAGGCAATGGTTTCGTTCCGGTGTTGAGAACAAGGAACAGATTACAACAGAAGAATAATACACGGGAAGGGACGTAACAAACCTTAACACTAGAAAGACCGATGACAAAGGGACTCCGGCTTGGTCCACAAGTTTGAATCCTTGAGGCAATTCACTAGCCATAACAGCCTAAAATACAATCGAAAACAGGAAGGAAAAAAAATAACAGCATCGTGTTAGGAAAGAGGTGCAAAAGATTTTAAAGTTCAACGTATGAAGGAGAGCAGAGCAGCCTTACGTAGTGATCTGTTGCCGCTAGCGTTTAAGTCCTTATTGATGCATAACCTGTCACGAGGAAAATTATTTAAAGCAGAAGGAATGAAACAATGAAACATTGAAAATGATCTAGTAACTATTAAAGTTAATATCGTTTTGAAGCTTGTCTCTAAAACCAGCAAGACACGAGAAAGGAATTCCATGAATCAAGGGAGCAGAATTAAGTGGCAATATACTAAGTGCTGATTGTATTTATAATAACGTGACATAATATTTCTACCAGCGTATAGAATAGTAAAGATGCAGATATTTTCAGTAAATTAAACAAATATCTTTTGTTAGAGAAGAGGTCATGAAACAGAGGGAAAAAAAATATGTAACATCAGGAATTAATAAACATCAACCAAGCAAACAAGGCATTTGAACCGGAAGCGTAGATATAATAATAATAATAATAATAATAAAAGTACCAAAGACTTGCTCTCACATAGAGATAGAACGAACCTGAAGTTGTTCAATCAATCCTCGATATCATCACTGAAGAAACTGAACCGATCACTTGAGAAACTCATCCTATCACGGGCCAACACGTCATTCCATGGAACATTTGAAGTGGAGGATGACTCTGAGTCTGCTTCATCATCACTGTAAGAAAAACTCATTCGAAGGTCGTGCTGTACAACGTCAACGAAATTTGTGGCTACGCCTTGCAACCGCTCCAACAAGTCCGACTTTCCAAGTTCATACAGTGCATAATTTCTTCCCTGAATTCTGTACCAGAAAAGGACAGAAGGTATATGCTCAATCTTCACATAATCTGAGCCTCCGTCTGGCTGCATATTGAGCACTAATTCATCTGGCATGTCATAAAATGCAAGAACTTTGAGACTTCTCAGGTGCTGGATGCCGGAGGGCACTTCATTCAGAAGCAGGCTAGGTCCAATCCTCAATTCTTCAAGAACAGGCAAAGCGCCTTCTTCTATGTCCACCACCCCTAGCCTTTGCAAGTCTCTTAAAACAAGCAGTTTGAGCTTGTGAAATCCACCCACCTCAAAACGAAGTTGCCCTCCCTCGTATGCCCGGTAGAGCCAAAGTGAAACTAAATTAGGCAAATGACTGATGTGTCTTAATGGGTCATCACTTAACCTTGAGAGACTTAGGCACAACATGCTTAGATTCTGAAGACTCGAAATCCAATTAGGAAACGTCTGTAATAGACCTCTCAAAACTAGACGTTGCAAATAAGGTGGTGGAGATGAAATGGTTTGTAAATCCAAAATCTCATGGCTAGTCGTCGCGTGTAAACTTAGATATTCTAGATGGTACATCTTCTCAATAGAAGGGCAAAAAGCACTAACAACTTCGGCAGTTAGTCTCGTAATTCCCAACTTTCTCAGTCCCCTCAACTTCTCCAGCTCTTTTTTAAGATCAACACCGGTTAAACTTGCCTCAACTGTCATTAGTGTCTGCAAGCCCTCCAGATATCCAATCCCTTCCTTTATCCGCACGCCTTGGGTTGAATCCATACTAATATTGCTGTCATAACCACTAGCTAAAAGGTGTCGAAGATTCTGCAGCAATTTGATCTCGACTGGTAGCTCAACCAGTAGGGTTTGTCTAAGATCCAGTGTTTGTAGATTCTGTAGCTTACCCACGGACTTTGGTAGTTTCTTCACTTTTGTATTCTTTAAACTTAAGTACTTCAGATAAAATAAATTTCCCACTTCCTCTGGGAGGCGCTCAAGTGGAACATTTTCAAAATCCAACAACGTCAAAAGCGGATATTTTGTAAACAGCGAGACCAGAAAATAGTTGTTCAGGGAGCCAAGATTAGAAATGAAAACAGAACGGACCCTGAAGTCTTCAATGGTCCCTAGAAAGTTTTCCTTAATATTGTTAGAGATTGATAGGCGACGACTCTTTCCATTAAAACTAGAGTTACTGTCATTTATAATCCGACAGAAGCTCAACTCATCAGCCTTTTGTCGGGCGATCTCATGCATCAAGCCATGGAGTCGACAAAACTTCTCCAACCCATAAAACCCCTCGCATACTTGAACGAGGTTTCTTTGTATGAGCTCATTCAAGTATTCTTCAGCGACTTCTTCTAAGGTCTTTCCTCTCACTTCTGGTACAAAACCTTCAGCAATCCATAACTTGAATAACTTTTCGTACGGAATTAGGGAGTCTGCAGCAAAGACGCTAAAATACAGGAAACACATTTTTAGGTAGTAAGGCAGGCCATGGAAACTAAGAGCAAGGATCTTAGAGATAGATGAAAGGTGATGATTGGATGTAAGCTCAGAGTGAAAATTATCGAGTAGTTTTTGCCACTCTGACACTGTCTTCCTTTTCGTTGTCAACAAACCAGCTGTTGCAACAATCGCAAGTGGCAAGCCTTGGCACATTCTAATTATTTCAAGGGACAACTGCTCCAACTCCGGAGGACAATGCCATGCATTCTCACGTGGGAAAACTCTACTACAGAAAAGCACCCAAGAATGTTCTTCAGACAAAGGTTCCACCCTGAGGACATGAGTTAAAGAGGTAGTTTCAAAAGAAGCAGCTACAGTGTCACTACGCGTTGTGATGATTACTCTACTGCCAGCTTCATTATTAGGAAAAACATGTCCCACCACTTGCCAAAATTCTTCTTGCCAAACATCATCGAAGACAAACAGGTACCTCTTTGACTGCAAATATTGCCTTAGGGTAGCGATTAACTCGTCATCCTGCATTATGGAAAGATCCTGCTCATCAAAGTTTCCTGGTACACCAATCTGCCTAACCATATTCCTTAATAGGTGCTTTAGATTGTACGACTGACTCACAGTAATCCAAGCAAAGCAGTCAAAATGTCCTCTTATCACTCCATCATTGTAGACATTTTGAGCAAGAGTGGTTTTACCAATTCCGCCAATGCCTACAAGTGAAATGATTGAGCGCCCAGATGCTCCTGCCACTAACCTTTGTATCAATTCATTAGCTACCGAATCAATACCAACTGTAGTTCCCAAGAAATGAGGGGTCAACAATCGTTGGCGATATATATCATCAACTGCGGTTCTGTTATTGGATAGACGATTGCTTATGTCGTAACGTTGACTTCGCTCTTGGATTTGACGTAACAATGCCGAAATGTTCTGAATATCAGAAGACAGTTTGCGGCGATTATTCAATGTGCCGATTAATCGACCAGCTCTCCCGAGGAAACTGACGAATCCACGCTCATATTGTCGTTGTGACGCTTTGAGAATATACTCGTCCACGATGTCTTCTATGAGTTCAGCCACCTCCTTTGATTGTAACAGCCAAAACTTTACAGCATCGCTCAACTCCTCTTTCTCTGACCTTGCATCTGCATCTCTGAGGAAAACCCTGATGAACTCCAGTTCGTTTTTTAGGCTTTCAACTTCTGATTTATTGACTCCTCTTATCAATCCTGACTGTTCTGTTAGCAGCGAAACCAGCTTCTCAATCGCGCGAGCCATTGAGACCTCACTCCCTCCAGCCAAGTCCATTTCTCCCAAGACAGTTTCACTTTCCCAATGCTGCAAAAGTATGACTTCTTCAATCAGTAAGTTTAGAAGTGTAACAGAGTGCTAGATGGTTTAAATACCAACATGATTGACTAGGAGACATCAGAAACGAAGCATCAGTTAAGAATTAGTGCCCCAATTCTATATCACGAGAAAATAAATAATCACATAACACATAATTTTTTTTTATTCACTATCAGGATCAACAAGCTTACAAGATAAATTACACACCCTCGTAACTTTGTGTTTTTTTCCTTCTCTAAACTATAAAATTATATGCTGATTTTTATTTGTAAAGAAAAACTAGAACAACAAATTTCATGTGTAAAATCCTTAAAATACCCTAAATAAATAAACTCTCAATACTTAGACCTTTCCGAGGTACTGTTTTGTGTAAGGCGTTTCTTTGTAGGACATTAATTAGGCTCTACATTTCATATTCCACTCTCTTCCTATAATGCTCAATCTGTGGTTCTGTTGCCTTTCGATCATCGGTAAATGATAACATAAACATTAGAATATAAATATATATATATATATATATATAAACACACATATCAATGTTCTAAAGAAAATAACAAATCTCTGGATAAATCAATAAGGGAAAAAAAAAAAAAAAAAAGACCAAGATTGTTAGAAGAATAGAACTAAAATAAACTAATAACAAAAAAAACAGAGAAAAATCACCATCAACCCGAGTGCCGATCAAGAACAACCTGGAAGAAACAATACAGATACATACATGCTTCTTTCATACCCCCCAAAAAAAAAAAAAAAAAACCAGATACGTGCATAAACATATATATATACGCACATAGATTTGTGACAAAAGATTAAACTTACTTTGGAAATGTAATGGAGTGAGAGAGAGTTAAGCAATATGATTCACAGAGTCAAACCCAGATCGCTGATGAGAGATCTGAAACGCAAGCATCTTTCTTTGGACTTTTTTTTTTCCAATTCCTCTTCACTGTGTGACTTTGTTGACTTTGGAGGAGATGTAGAATCAACAAAACAAAACAAAACTACACCGTTTTAGTGTTCTTTGAATAGTCTATTACTCTATTACGTATCTGGAAGAATGAGTCAGATACTATCACAAAACACTGTTTAAAATTTTGGTGAAGTAATTTTGTTCTTTTTGATATTTTGTCTTGTTCTATCATTTTTTACTTTACTCTGCCTTTTTGTCTTTTTTAAATGAGTTTGTCACTGTAGCTCTTCTCACAAAACACTGTTAAAAAATTTGATAAAGTTATTACATCTTTTTTGAGGGAAATGTTGAATCAATTTTATTTATTCCTTTTTCCTTTTTTTTTTTTTTTTTCAACGGCCGTTATGCTTTTTGGGTTCATGGTTTTTTTTTTTTTTTTTGGTATTCATGTAGTTTATATATTGTAAATACCAAGAGGTTTTTTTTTTTTTTTTTTTTTTTCCCTATTTCCCTCTTTGTTATTTTGTTTTCGTTTTCTGTCCGTCAACTTTTTCTGTGTTTAATATAATTTATAAAGATATTCTTTTCAACTTTTTCTGTAGTAAAAATAAATTTTTTCAACTTTCATATGAATATGGTAAAAATAATTCGTTTGTTTGTTTTTGTTTTTGTTTTTTTTTTAATTGAGAAGTTTACTGGTTCATGGTGATCTAGCCATGAATTATAATATATGCAAAACAACATTTTTGAATTATTTTAGTCATCTACCATATACACAAATGGTTATAAGCATAGTATAATAGTAAATTTACACGTAAACACAAGATGTAATGTTTAATTTCACCCTCACGTTCAAAAATAAAAATAAAAATAAAAAACACGAACACATCTAAAAAAATTCATATGAAAGTCAACATAAATATATCCTTAATTTCAGTTTTTTTTTTTTTTTTGGCTTGAAATATCCTTAATTTTAGTTTATTTGGAAAAAAAAAAAAAAAAACCCATCTATTTTAGATCTTATCAAATATATTCCATGTGTTTTATGTTTGTATTAAATTTGTAACTTTGGGCGGTCAATATTAGATCTTGACTACACTACCCTTAAAAGGAAATATGGATTAGACATAAATTATTTAAGAGATACATGGGAAAACACTATTTCAGAGAGTTACAAGAAAAAGTGCTTAAAATACTATTTGAGGACATAATGGGAAATTATTTCGACATGAACAAATTAGAAGAAAAAGGCATTTTATTAAAGCATATTTAAAAATGTAAGATTTTAGGAATAATAAAACAAAGTAAAAAAAAAAACGTACAAAGAGACAAAATAACTTGATAAAAATTTTGGATAATAAAAAAAGTAATAGTTAATCAAATAAATATATAAATAAATTGGCTAAAACTTTATTAAACCCTTTAAAATGTGTATTTTGTACTTATTTTTTCTCTCTCATCTTATCCATCTTGATTCAAACATATTATTTACTTATCAATCAGCTTTAAAATACATTAGTTATCGTAAAATATTCAAAAAAAATGCTATATATCTCTTATTTATAAAAGTGTAATTTACCCAAAACAACTCGATCAAATAGGGCACGCTGATTTATATAAGTAATAGATAATTGATAGATAAGTAGATAAATAAATTATTGTTTTCCCTAAAAATAAAACAAATCGTGCAAGAAAATGGTGAAGCGGAATAAAACAAAAGGTCAGTCAGAGTGAAGACACAAACTATGCTTATCGTGTGCCTTAGCACATGTGAATGTGATGATTGGAAGCAGAAACTTTTACCCCCAGTTGTTGTGAGCACCGGTTTGGTTCTCTCCTCTGCCCAGAACCAAACGAAAAGTTCCTCTCTTTTGATCTGGTGTTCCTCATGTCTCTTTCCAGGTATTTCCTTCCTCCGTTCACTTCATCTCGATTTTGTTGTTTTTTGTTTTTATTTTTATTTTTGGATTCACTCTGTGGGAGAATACTTCTGTTTAGAACTAGCACCCATTAGGGAAAAGTAAGCAAAAAGAAAAAAAAAATGAAAAATTGCTACACAAATCAAGTACACTAAATTCTCCGTTTAGGGAGAGGGAAATTTTTTTTTTCTACTGTAGGATCAGAGGGAAGAAAAATAAAGAAAAGTAAACTATACCCGTAATGCTCTGTTCTTCTGCCGTCAAATTTGTACAAAAATATATTTTTTAGGATATGATTTTGAAGTGATTTGGAATAGATCTAACTGTTAAAAAGGTGGACTATCAGTATGAGATCCTTCTGTAGAATGACCCAAAAAAAAAAAAAAAAAGAAGGTAAAAGTAAACATTAATTCAGTACCAGCTAAATCAGTACCAGTTGACTTTTTTTGAATGTTTGTGAGATAAAAACACTGTAGCAAAAAAAGGGTTTGAAACATGAACACAGTCAAACTGTCTCTGAAAGTAGAAAACTAAGGATGATTATTTCAACTTTATCTGCTATTCCTTGAATAATTGGACTTCATGTATGTACAGCGAGTTGTATATCTGCATTGTTTCAAGTATTTCAAGATAGCAATTTTTGTATAGCCGGCAAATGGAAGGAACCAACCATGTTTCTCCTGATCAAGAGCAACCGCAAGAGGACTTGGTGGTCACTTTGAGAGGAAAATTACAGAACATGTCTCCGCTGCCCTCTGAATGTTGTATCTATAGGGTCCCGGCACGGCTACGTCATGAGAATGAAAAGGCCTATACCCCTAAGGTTGTCTCCATTGGACCGCTTCACCGTGGTGGAGATGGCTTGCAAGCCATGGAAGAGCACAAAATGCTTTACCTCCAGAGTTTTCTTGATAGAACCAATGTAAGCCTGGAGAATTACGTCGAGTTCATGAAGGGAAAGGAGCAAAAAGTGCGCAATCACTATGCCGAAACTTTTGAACGTATAGAAAGCAACCGATTCGTGGAAATGATCCTTGTGGATGCTGCCTTCGTAATTGAACTTTTGTGGAGGAACCACTCCAAAGATAGAGTTCAAGAAAATGACCGCATACTCAATAGACCGTGGAAGGTAGTTGATGTAAGGAATGACATGATGTTGCTGGAAAATCAGTTGCCATTCTTTATATTTGAAGATATTTTTGTCCTAGCCAAACTAAAGGTTTCTCTTGACAACATTAATGAGAGATTTTGCTTGAGTACTGAGAAAATTTCCCTCATCAAGCTGACCTTCGAATTCTTTCGCTTTAAAGCTTACTTGACGGGACTAGAGGACATCTTGAGAAGGGTACAATCCTCAAATGTCAAGCATTTTATTGATTTCTTCAGAAAATGTCACGTGCCAAGAGAGCTACCACCAAGAGGTGAAATTCAGACTCTGACCATACCTAGTGTGACGGAGCTGCATGAGGCTGGGGTCAAGTTCGAGGTGGGACCAGCTAAAAGGTTGTTTGACATCCAATTCTGCAGAGGAACTTTGGTGATTCCTCAATTGCGAATACGAAAGTCAACAGAGAGCTTTTTTCTTAATCTGCTAGCTTTTGAGCAGTGTCACTTGCTCGATTGTTACATCAATGACTATGTCTTCATCATCGACCGTCTCGTTGACACCACAAGGGCAGTCCAGTTGCTTGCTCGGAGCAAAGTAATTGAGAGTAAGCTTTCTGATAACAAAGAGGTTGTAACATCCATTAACAACCTCGTCCGAGGAAGTATCTTGCGCCGTAAGCATTTCTACTTCAACAATCTTTGTGACAGTTTGAATGATTATTACAGTAACCCCTGGAACACATGGATGGCTACCTTGGTTCATAAACATTTCAGCTCCCCATTGACCATTTTCGCTGTGCTTGTGGCTGCTGCAATCTTCATACTTACACTTTTACAAACTATTTGTTCATGTGGAGTTCAGTTTAAGTAGTAACGTTCCTCGTCACAGTTGGTTATAACGAGGGCAATAAGTAAAAGAAGAGGAAGAAAAGGATAAATTACCAATAACTACTCTCTTGGTTTCGATAGTTGTTTGATTTTTTTTTTTTTCTCGATTGTTTTAGAAACAATTTTGTGGGGAACAATTTTCGAGTGTCGTAATGTGTTGGTTTGGCATATATGTACAGAATTATTATGACTTGATGTTGTTATTTTCAACTATGCAGATTCTGCGTTAAGAATTCTTAAATAATCACTATCAACAGATCGCTTGGGGATTCGAGCTCAACACTTTGTGATGGAATCAAATTTGAAAATACCGATATGTTATGGCAACAATCACGAAACATAATTAAAGAAATGTAATAAATGTACAAGGTTTGTCTAATCAATTAAAAACCAACTAGTCTGCTACTATATTACTTGGTAAGGCATAATTAGAAATTGATATTTATAGCATAATTAGAAATTGATATGCAAATTATGTATTAAATATTGAATCAACTAAAACTAAGAAGTGTACCACTGTATTACTTGGCATCCAATTTTAATTTATTTTAAAAATAAATTGGTAGCGACTACATCTCTCTACCACAATGTCTACTCAAGGACAAGAATTCAAAGTGTTCACAGTGTCACATCCTTGGCTGATGGACGGAGCACGTTTTTACGCACCAAGTTGGCTGGATATCCTCTATTTGGGGCGACTCCAGTGCCGCGTGAAGGATGTAATTCATTGACGATTGCAGAAGGGGCTAGCCCACCCCTGCACAAACTGGTCGGGACTGGAGCGGTTCCCCTGAGGAGCCCAAGGCAGGGCAAACCAGTTGACAAGATGCGTTAGTGCGCTCATTGGTGAGACAGCTGGTCGCTGTGTCAGGGGCACCACATGGGACGTAGCTGAGCCTTTCGGTCAGTCCGTGACAACAGGCTATTCAAGCTTTTCTTGAAAAGCTTTCTAAGAGATAAGTTTAATATTTGTAGATAAAAATATGCAGAACAAAACAGGGGAAGCATAATTATGGTAAGTTGGCCAAAAAGAAGTACAGTAAGTCAAGCCAACCACATTAACCATTTAAAAAACAACACAAATTAGGACTTGGAGACCATGTTCAAACGCAGAAAATTAAAAAATCGAAGATCCAAAAAACAAAAGAAGGATTTGGTTGGTCTACTGCACATAAGTTCCACACACCGTACAATCACATAACCATGTTCATTTCACAAGCATGAGAATTCATAGGAGAACAAAGCAAGGCCAGAAAGGAGCAGCAACAACGGTCTACGACAATCAATGGAAAGACAAGGAGCAAACTTTATATCTCGGATGACTAATTTCGTTATCATTTCACTCCACCTTGGTCCAAAAGTCCTAGTGCTTGTGGTATTTGCAACTGAAAAAAAAAAATAATAGAAAAAAATTAGTCATGGACTCAGGAAAAGGGCGTGACAGTCTCAGAAAGAGTCGCAACATGATTTATTTTTAACAGTAAGACAAATGAGACAGATACTAGAACAAACCTTAACATTTTCAATCAGTCCTCAATGTCATCGCTGAAGAAACTAAACCGATCGCTGGAGAAACTCAACCGGTTGACATCATTCTGCTGAACAGTTGAGGGTGAGGCAGACTCTTCTTCTCGATCGCTAAAAAATAAACTTGACTCAAGGTCATGTTGCACGACGGCATCTCTGTTTGTTGGTAAACCTTGTAAATAGTCCAACAACTCCGACTCGCCAAGTGTTAACGAAATGTAACTTCTTCCCTGAACTCTGTAGAAGAAAATGACAGATGACACATGCTGAACCTTCGAGTAATCTGAGCCTCCATCTGGTTGCATATTGCTCACAAATTCAGTCGGCATGTCATAGTTGGCAAGGGCTTTCAGATTTCTTAGGTGTTCGATGCCGGAGGGAACCTCATTCAGAAGCGGGCTAGGTCCAATCGTCAAAGCTTCAAGATTAAGCAATGCTCCTCTCTCAATAGTTATCACCCTAAGTTCACGTAACTCCGTCAGGACAAGCTGCTTGAGCTTTTCGAAACTGCCTTCCGCGAAATGAAGTTGCTCGCCATCGTATGCTCGATGAAGTAAAAGAGATTCCAAATTGGGCAAACACGAAAGGGCTTCTAAAGGGTCAATAGTCAATCTCGAGAAACTTAAACCCAATATGCTTAGATTCTGAAGCCTCAAAATCCAACCTGGCAACTTCTTTAGACGACCCTTCAAGATGAGGCGTCTTAGTAAAGGTGGTGGAGTCGAAATGGATTCCAAAACCAAAGTTTGACGATCATCGGAAGAGTATAAACTTAGGGATTCAAGGAGATTCATCTTCTCGATGGAGGAGCAGAGAGGTTTCACAATGTGCGAGTCCAATTGTGAAATGGCCAAACATCTCAACTTTGTCAATTTCTTCAACTCTTTTATGACACCAAATCCGCTACTGCGTGCTTCCACTGTCATTAATGTCTGCAAGTTTTCCAGATAACGAATCCCTTCCTTAATCCTCGTTCCGCGGACTGAACATGAGCCTTTGCCATTATGAACACTAGCCAGTATGTGTCGTAATTTCCGGAGCTTCTGGATCTCGATTGGTAGCTCATTAATCAGTGTATTTCTAGTGTCTAAGGTTTGTAGATTGAGTAGTAGCGCGATGGACTTTGGAAGCTTCTTCACTTTTGTATTCCTTAAACTCAAGTACTTCAAGAACAACAGGTTTCCCAGTTCCGTTGGGAGGTCATCTATTGGAGCATTTTCAAAGTCCAACAACTCCAAAAGCTTGAATCTTTCGAACAAACTAACCAGCGAAGACTTTGTAATCACTATTTCATTGGCATCGAAAACAAAGGCAGAGTGAACCCTAGAGAGATCGACAGTGATTTCTAAAGAGTTTATCACTCCACCGTAGATCGATAGTCGACGACTTTCAGGCTCAACATTTGCTGTCCAGTCTCTCTCCTCAAATACCCGACAGATCTCAATTTCCTTGGCGTTTGCTACAAGAATTTCATGCATGAAACCCTGAACTGTACACATTCTTTCGGTGCCATCGTACTTCATAGGCAAGACTTGGACCAAGTTTCTATTTATGAGCTCATTTAAGTATATTTCTGCAACTTGTTCCAACGTCTTGCCAACCTCTTCTTTAACAAAACCCTCAGCGATCCACAACATGAATAATTTTTGATCAGGAATCAGAAAGTCTGCAGGAAAGATACCGAAGTACAAGAAGCAAAGTCTAATAGGGAAAGGTAGATCATTATAGCTACGAGAGAAAATTGTTGAAATTACTGAATTAAGTCTGGGACTGAGTCTAAAACCATCATGGAAATGGTTTAGCATCATTGTCCAATCAGACGATCCCGTAGACAGATAATCAGCAATGGCCTTAATGACAAGTGGAAAGCCGTGGCATCTTCCATTAATTTCTCGGGCCAACTCCGATAAATCATGGGGATGATTACCAGAATCAGAGTTACCGAATGCATGTTTACAAAATAACTCACAAGCCATTTCTTTGGAAAGAGGTTGTAGACACTTGAAAACATCACAAGAAGCAGCAGTTGCATTGTTGCGTGTTGTGACGATTATCCTACTACCATTGTTGCTATCTGGGAAAACATGATTCATGGCTTCCCAAAAATCAACTTGCCAGACATCATCGAAAACAATCACATACCTCTTTGTCAACAAATGTTTCTTCAAACGGCTAATTAGCTCTTGCTCTTCCATTGTGTCAAGTTCCTCCTCGCCAGAGTCTCCATCTTCACGGATCGTCTTCACTAGATGAACGAATAGATCCTTTAAGTGATATGATTGCGGCACATTGATCCAAGCATGGCAATCGAAGTGTTGTTGGAACTCTTTACTTTGGTAGATGACCCTAGCAAGAGTGGTCTTACCAACTCCCCCTAAGCCGACCAACGAAATCACCAAGCGTTTGGATGGTTCTCCAACCAGCAGGCTTACAAGTTCTTCCTTTTGTGATTTAATACCGACGAGTTCTTCTTCCTCGATGAAACTGTACGAGTTCTCCATGAATCTGAGATCATTACTCCTCCTCAATCCTTCTTCAAAGCCCACAATTGTTGAGTGCCCTATCAAACTGAAATCCGAACGCCGCATTCTAGATCCTCCTGGCAACAAAAAAAACCCTTGATCTAGACCCCAATTTTTCATCACTTGTATTGCTTTTATAATACGTTGAATCCCAGAAGCTACATCTCCTGGATTCAACTTTTTAATCGGGTTGTCGCCTTCCCGGAGAACCATATTATTAGATCCACGCCGATGTTGGTGCCCTGCCGTCTGAAGAACGTACATGCCCAAGATGAACTTGGTGCGCTGCGCTGCCTTTGTTGCATCCATCAACCATTCTCCTATGTTCCACTTCGTTTTGTCAATGCTTATGACCAAATGCTTGAGATCCTCTAGCTCACTTTTCAGACTCTGAATGTCTATGTCGGCCTCTCCGAACAAAACTGCTTCATTTGTTAAGCGAAGTGCCTTGTCAATGAGATTAATTGCTGTACGTGAATCTGTCATTTCTGGTAATTGCTCGGCTTCTTGAACGACTGGAGGGGGGGGGGCAATTATCTTGTTGCTTAAATCAGAAGAATGTCGGATCTGGAAATAGAATGAGATATTACACTCCCCCTTGACGTCTAAGATGGAACTTCCTAAAACTTTCCTCCATCTTTGTTTGTTTTCTCCACTGACTTTCCCCCTCTGTCGCTAGGAAGCCGCGTTGAAACCGCGTTGTATAGACTATCTTATTTATCTTAACTATATTAAAAGAGTATATATCTAGTTTTACCGTTCACTTTCGTAGTCTAAAACGCAAGTATTGGTTGCGTTTTCGTTTTGGTGTTTTTTTTTTCCCTCCTCCTCATAGCTATATATTTGACTAGACACTTACTGTTTCTTCATGAGCCACATATTGAGTTTTCTGCTTCAAGCAAACAATTGAGTTGACCCATCATATTTAAGTACAATTACAGTATTGCCATTAATTTAGTTCAAAAAAAAATTTCAGCCTCAATAATAACTAGATCTGTACATGTCAATTAGTACTAATAAAACGATTCTTATAATTTATCATTTTATAAATTTTGCTTTAATAATACCTCATTTAATCCTCTTAAACTCCCACTTCAATTTTGTTTTAATTTAACTAAGAAAAAAATATTTTCCATTAAAAAGAAAAAAAAAAACGTTTTCCCATTGAAAAAAGAAGTTTTTCTTGGGAAAAAAAAAAAGAAAAGAAAAAGGAAAGCAAACAGCACTACGTATTTGTTTACTTATTTATTTGTGTTTTTGGCTAATTGTTGTTTTAATTTAAGAAGAGCAAAATCTTTATACCACAAAAATTCAAGATTCACCATAGATTTAATAAAAACAAAATAAGATGAATGTAAAATACATAGAACTTTTATTCAAAAAAAAAACATAGAACTTAGTAATTTTTTTTCTTAAAAAGAATTTGATGGAGAAAATTTTAGAGTTTAAAAAATTGAAATTAGAGTTACAAAAGATGTGAGTGTACGTATGGATTTTGAAAAAATATATATTTTTACGAGTAATGTGGTATATGTATAATGGTTTATTTATTATAATAAAGATAAGATATAGTTAAGTGGAAAATTTGTAATTAAAGAGTGTAAATGGAATTAATTTTTAGATAATTGCATAACCAACCCTAATTGCCAGGAAAAGAAAAAAGAAAAAAAAAACGTAAAGCTTGAAGCCATAACCCAGTGTAACTAAAGGAGGCAACGGATAGTGTGTTGAAGAACTAAGAAGGGGAAAAAAATAATAATAAAAAAAAGAAGGAAAAAAAACGTAAAGCTTGAAGCCATAACCCAGTGTGACTAAAGGAGGCAACCGAGAGTGTGTTGTAGAACTAAGAAGGGAAAAAAAAAACAAATAAGCAAATAAATAACTCAATGATATAACCAATTCACGTTTAATTTTATTCCGTCAAATCATAAACAAAAGTCAGCCTCTATGACATCTCGCATCGGTATTCAAAATGGCTTGGCAGAGGAATTTTCAAGTTTGTTTTAAGACTACCGAACAATGAAAGTCTCAATTTAAATTTTTTTTGTCGAATTATTTTAATTTTAATTTAGTATGATGTACAAAGCAATGAAGGATGTAGGCACATATACTTTATGCGTATTTTTATAATTTTGAGTGGATATAGTAATTTTTATGTGATCATAAGTTACTTTAGATTCATGAGAAAATAAACTAAAACGTGATATTGAAGCAAGTGATAAGATGAATATTGCTAGTATTTCTTTTGAAATATGCTTTGAGTATTAAATAGAATGAAAATTTGATGGTTAAATATAGAAAAATTGTTACTTAACTACGGACACTAATTCTAATCCAAACTTTTGACTACCAACATATATTGTATATGAGTTATCTTATTATTATTATTATTATTATTATTGGTGGTAAGGATTTAAAGTATTGTCATATCTAAAAGCTTAACTTTCATGTTAATTGTCTATCATATATATTTTTTTAGAGATCTCTAATCTCATCTTTCTCATTGAAAATTTTAATTTTGTTGTTTGTGATCAAATTTGATTTCTGATTGCGATAAGTATTCTTTCAATTTTTATGATTAAATTTGTGCATTGTGTGTGTGTGTGTTTTTATTTATTTTATTTTTTTACTTCTACTATTATAATTGCATATTCTTGTTCAACTTCTAAATACAAATTTTTCTTTTATTTATCTATGTTAAGAAAATTTTTAATTATAACTAAGTACGTGTATCGCACGTACCTCAACTAATGGTAATAAAAATGCATTTCTAAAAAAATAATAATAATTCATGGTTGTGGAAAGGAAAAATAAAAATAAAAAAAGTCCTTTATATTTGCCTAGAGGGAAGATTGTGGTTAAGCGCAACGAGGAGCACTACCAGTAGTGATGTGCTCCAGCCAACAGTTAAAATTGATTGTGTGAAAAAATGAAACTACTCTAATCTAAAATGTATATAATGGTAATATAGTCTCATATACATGATCCTTTATTTTATTTCATATTTACAAATTTTTTAAATTTTTTTCCTTCCTTAAATTTTTGATCTGATCCTAAAAAAATATATAAAAATAAAAAAGATCTGACTCTCATTCAATCTGTCATGAGGTCGTCGACATTGTGACTCGACTTTCCGTCTCCCAATCACCGGCGAGTCCAACTCCGTTTTCTCAGTCACCGGCGGGTCCACCTCTATTACGAGCTCGTGAGGGTTTGCAAAGTGTCGGCTGGTCCAGCTCCTATACAGCTTGTGAGGGTTTGCAAAGCGCCAGCGGGTCCATCTCCGACACCAGCTCCGACGCCAGCTCGTGAGGGTTTGCATATGAGTCATTTCCGGTCTCCGCTGCCTTGTTTCCTTCTTGGGGGCAAGATTTGCTGGTTTGCATCTTAGGCTTTCTTTGGCAGCTTCTTTGGCGACCGAGTGTGGGTGAAGGCGGGGTAGACTTATAGGTTTTGGTTAAATTTTGGGTTTTTTTTCTTTTCTTTTCTTTTCTTTTTTTCATTTTAGAAAAAAGCTTTTTATAAAATATATATATATATATATATAGCCCAATTGTACATTAAAAGTTGTGCATTTTTTTTAATATTTTACACTGTTATATTTCATCTTAACAGTCTATAAATTGATAATTACTGGTAGTGCCTCTTAATGAGGCTCTACCACAGCATTCCTATTTGCCTATATATAAACTTTATAATTAGGGAATCAAATGGACCTTTTTGGGGATCGAGTGACTTGAACCCTCACGATTTTTAAAGGTGAGGGATTTTCCTCTTACTATGTAATGACTAGAAAATTCACGGCATTAATTTCTGAGTTAAACAGAAATTAAACCGTGATTTTTCTATAGTAAAAATGTAAATTATTGTAATTTTATGATACAATATGTCTCTATGCCACTAGTTATATTTTTCAGTAGGCAAGAAATTTGATTATTTACGAAATTTCCATAAAAATCATAAATAGATAAAAGTGATCATGAAAATCCTAATAAAGAATGCCAAGTCCATTATACAACTTTATCATGTAAAGAAGTGAAATTTACAATTATTTCTGAATCAAATTACAATAGTCAGAATTTAATTCTGAACTGTAAAAACTGATTAAAAAAAAGTGAAATTGTTTTAACAGTTTAAATATATATATATTTTAATATCAAAAGTTATTTGAACAGTTTAAAAATATATATATATATATATATTTTTCAGTGTAAAATTTACTATGTTGAATCATAACATATTGTAAATAACTGCTGAATAGGATAAGAATTAAAGTATAATTATCTTCAAGGATCAAGGGCTAAGATTTTATGGATTTTAATCTAATGGCCCGTACCTTGACAAGTATGGTTTAATGGATAAGGATTAAAAAAAAAAAAAGAAAGAAGAAGAAGAAGAAAAGTGATCAAATGCAATGATAGTATTGCCAGTTACGGTGAATGACAGGTTTTGAATAGGGCTCCGATCCCTTCACAAGGTGTAAGTTCAGATGTTTGGTTGCTTCCTCAATCGGGTTTTCTCAAGCTTAATATCGATGCATCGGTCTTTCCGAGTTCGGACCACATTGGTATCGGAGCTGTTATTCGTGACGAGAAGGGGTCAATATTAGGAGCTGTGGCTAAATCGGTAGAAGGGCCTTTTTCTCCTTTTGTGGCTGAGTGCCTAGCTCTTCGTGAAGGTTTGAGATTCGCAAAGGAGATCGAGTGTGTTAATCTTGAGGTGGAAACTGATGCTACTAATGTTATTTCAGTCGTTGTGGATAATCGGGATCTTTCTATGGAAGGTCCGATCCTGGAGGATGTTAAACAGTTGTTCACCCAACTGCGGATTACAGGTATTCACCACATTTACCGTAGTGCTAATCTTGTTGCTCACCTTCTAGCTAGATTTGGTTTTAATTCTAATTATATCAATGTTTGGATCAGTGAGACTCCCTTTGTAGTCTCTAATGCTGTTTCTATTGATGCTAGTGCTTTATAATATGATTCTTATTATTTCAAAAAAAAAAATATGCAATGATAGTAGAAAAGCAGGAAAAGAAGTTTTACTTATTATACATGTACTAAAAGGATGCTGCCTTTTCACTGTTACTTTAACAGTTTTGCAAAGTGATTTTTGCCTTCTTTTCTCCCTTATTCCTGAGCCTTCTACAGTACTGTACAGTACTTTTTCCCATAGTTGCTACAGCTGCTACAGTTATGTATAGTGTCTGATTGCTACAGTTTTTGGTCATTTTTGCCCCTCTAATTGTGTGGAGTGGAATGGGTTGTACAGTGACTTGACCCTTTTACCCTCAAACCCCTATTCTTGCCTTTCTTTTACTGTTGATGCCGCCTCTCTGCCTCTCTCTTGCTTTTGTGTTTAGCCTCTCACTATTCATTTCTTTTTCCTCTCTTTCTTCAGAACTTTTTTGCTTCCCAAAGTCTAGGTTTGCTTTTCTCTCTCTGGCTTTTGTGTTTAGCCTCTCACTATTCATTTCTTTTTCCTCTCTCTCTCTTGTCGTTCTTCTCTCTTTCTCTTCAAACCTTTTTGCTTCCCAAAGTCTTAATAAGTTTGCCCTTCTTTCTCTTGCTTTTATGTTTAGCCTCTCACTATTCATTTCTTCTTCCTCTCTCTCTTACCGCTCCCCTCGCTCTCTCTCCATACCCTTTTTGCTTCCCAAAGTCTAAGTTTGCCTTCCTCTTGCCGTTGCCGTCGCCCCTCTATTGATTTGTGTTTGTTGCCTCACTGTTTATTTTTCTCTAATTTTTTCTCAGTTCGCTGCTTTCTCTCTTTTTCTTCAGATTTTATGTATTTTTGGTTTTTTTGGGTTTCATTTTGGGGTTTTTTTTTTTTCCGGTGTGTATTTTTTTTTTGCTTTTTTGTTGTTGTATGATTTTTGTTTGGAGGTTTAGGTTTTGTTTTCTGTTTTGTTGGGGTAATTTTTTTGCCTTTTTTTTTTCTCCGCTGTAATTATTTTTGCGTTTTTTTTCCGGTTTTGGGGATTTTTTTTTTTTTTTTTTCGTGTATATGTATAATGGAATAAATATATAATGCAAGATTTTTTTTTAATGCTTTCTCTATTTTCTTATTTTTTGGATTTATGGTCTTCGAAATCTAGGGTTTTTTTTTTTTTTTTGCTTTCTTTTTCCGCCTTCGTCGGTTAACCTTTTGTTCCCATCTTCTTATATTGTTCAGAGCAAATTTTTTCTTCCCCCTCTGTGTGTTTGTATTATCAAAACTCTAAATTTTTATTCGGGGAATTTTTTCCTAATTATTGATAAGATAAATGTAGAGGAAACAAAAAAGGTATGTTTTTGTTTTCGCTCTATTTATTTTAGTAAAAATTTTTCAATTTTTTCTTCTTACATGTAATATAAATTGATTTTGATTTTGTTATTTGTTAATTTGTTTTTGTAGATTGGAATGGTAATTTTTTTTTTAGTTGTGATTGTGCTATTTGTTATAAATCTGTTACTTACAGTGTCATAATTGGTTTGACTGAGGTTTGTAACTTTGTAATTAATGCTTTTAATTTGTTTTAATTGTGTGATCTATTTTGTGTGTAAATGTGTGTTGTTTCAGATATTGTCTCTCTTCTTCACCGACTCTTTTTAAAAAAAAAAATTTATTATTCTTTTTGCTTGAAATTTTTTCTGCAAATAACTTTTTTTCCCTCATTTATTACATTACTCTCACACTTTACCATTAGTATCTTTCTACCACTCTCTCACTTGCTCCGGTTTCCACCTCCTTTATTTTCTTACATGATAACATTTATTCTGCTCTTTCTTACCTTCGGAGGACTAATTATTTTGGCATAATCATTTTTGTCCAAAGCTGTTGTTTTTAATCAGATACTATTCTTATTTATATGCTTTAATTACAGTTGATTGCTGTTTTATTGTATTATGATAAATTGTTGTTTTGATTATTAACGTTCTTCTTTTATAAGAATGATTAGTTTCTCTATTAATTTTTTTTATGCCTTCGTTTTTTTCCCCTATTTGTTTGAGAATTCTCTACTTTTCATTTTTTTTAGTTATGATTATTGTTATTATTATTAGTATAATGATATTATAGAGTATATAATTTTATTACCATATTGATTTATTTTTTCCCCTATTTTATGTTAATTATATTCTTCTTTATATAAGGTTTATAAAAATTTAGTACTTATAGTTGTGTATGATGTTACTTGATTAGTATTGTTGTGATAAGTGTTTTTCGTTTTTATTTTGTTTTCTTTTGTTTCTTTTTTTCTCTGTCTTTTGTATTGTTGTTCTTTTTTTTTTTCCCCCTCCTCATACCGTAAATGTTTTCCAAGAGAATTTTTGTAAAAAAATTGTAACTTGCTATGATGATCTCAGTTTACATATGTAATAATGCATATACCATATCTTTTAGTTAATTTGGTATATGGTGCTAAATATGATATCATTGATAAATATGATGAATAACTAAGATATACTATTTGACCGTCTTTATTGTTGCTATGGATGTTTGAGAATTATGATGTTTTTGTTCTTTTCCCAACAAAACAGTTTTGAGTATGTTACTGTTTTGGTTCATTGATTTAGTGTTGAGTCTCCTCTCATTTTTTTCCTTTCTGCCGTTCTCTGTGTCTTGAAATTTTTTGGGTTTATGCTCTCCTAATCCTACCTTTTGGTTTCCTATATTGTCTATACCGGTTATCCCTCATTTTTCACTAGCTCTTTTTATTGTTTACTCTTTTTTTATTCTCCTTTTCTTTGCCTGCTGTTTTTTGTTTTTTTTTTTTTTCTATTAGGGTTTTTTCTGACCGCAAATTCCCAAACATTTCACCTGGTAGCTATTAAAAGACAAAGTTGAATTATAACTTAGTTATTCTTTACAGATATTCTTATCATATAAGATATCTGAGCTCAGTCTAATAATTTTTAGTTATCTTTTATTTTTGCAGAAAATATTTATTTAAAATTTTTATAATATTTTTTATGCTATGTATATATTAAATTGTTTATTAAAATTAGTATATCAAGTTGACTATGTTGCAGGTTTTTTTTTTCCCCCCCGGCTATTATCTTATTGTTTTATTGTTATTTTCTCTGATTTTTTCTCTTTGTTACTTGATTTAATTTTTTTCGGTATTTATATTACCCGAGGGTTTTTTTTTTTTTCCTTTTTATCAGATTATTGAGATGTTTAAATTTATTATAACCATTTTTGTATAGAAATGTCTTTACAGTTAGTAACTATTGTAATTTTTATTGTATTCTTTAATTTTTTTCATTATGTAATCTGATAATGCAATACTAGATTTTTTTTTTCCCATATGCATTTTTAGTTTGTTTAAATTTGTATTAGAAAAAATGATAGTTTATAAAGACCATAAATGACGTAATTTACTTATTGTTTTATCTAATGAATATAAATTTTTATAAGAAAAAAAAATTAAAAAAATTAAAGTGCAAATTAACATCTTTATTAAGTATGATAAATTATACCTAATTAAATTTAGCCAAATAAAATATCATATTTGTGTATATACTTCCCAAAAATTCGTTAAATTTTTGGGCTGAATGATATAACATGTGTTATACAATAAAATTAATAACAAATTTAGACAAATAACTGTCATATACAAATTAAATAAAATATATAATTTCTAATTGAAACAATTTATTATATAAAAGTGTGAATTTATTAAATACATTTGACAAACCATAAAATTTATCACCCGAGACTTCAAGAACAAAAAATAAATAGAAATGATAATAAGTAGCAAAAAACAAACGAAAAAATTTTAGTTCTCAATTTACGAATAATTTACACACAAAAAAAAAACCCCTTTTCATATACTTAAAAATAAACTAATATAAGTAAATATGGCACTAAAAATAAATATCAATTTAAAATATAAAATTGGTAAAATAAAATATAAAATCTGTGAGTATAAGAGTTGTATATATTTACAATAAAATTTAAATAAAATTAAAAATAGAAAAATAAAAACTATAGATAAATAATTAAATGTTTATTCAATTATTTCCAATTAAAAAAATTATATACTTTAGATAATAGTTTAAAATTTTAAATTATTCAATAAACGAAAATTTAATAGGAAAAAAAAAAACATAATAATACATTTAAAGAATGAATTAATACAATTATATTATATTATTAAATATAAACAAAGTAAGTAAAAAATTTAAAATCAAATAATAATTTACAGAAATTTTAAAATATAAAAGGTCAATAAAATTACAATAAAATTAAAAATCAATCAATAATTTTTTTACTGTAATGAAACATAATTATAAAAAATGTGTACTTATAATTATTATAACTAAATTATTATTTATGTCATATATTAATATTATTCTTTACACATAATATATTTTTTAATATTCGATATTATTATTTTTTTACTTTTTGACTTCTTTTCTTTTTATCTTCTCTTTGTTTACACAAAATGTTCAATCAGTTTCTTTTATATTTATATCTATAATCTTTACAATAAAATTTTTAAAATATTTATTAATTTTACATTTATTTGTTAATTTAATTGGTTTTTCTTTTATTAAATTTTCTCCTCAACTTTTTTATCCCTATGATTTTTCAAATTTTTTTAATTTTATGTATCTGATTTCCAAAACTTTTCTTTGTAAACATATGTCCATATATGTTTGTTTGTGTATATAACTCTGACACTTTAATATAAACATGAATATATATACTTTAATATTATAACAGTAAATACTAAAAAAAAATATAATTAATGTATCTATAATCTTTATCTTAATCAACTGCTTTTATTATATAATACTTAGTTTTTTTAATTTATATTTTTTCTTCCTTCCCCGTGCAACACACCGGTAGTTAGGCTAGTCCTATTCTAAGCTAGAGGAACGGTGAGAGGGAGGTAAAAAAATAAAAAATAAAAAATAAAAAACAAGTTGTCTTCCACATAAGTTAAACACAAGGAGAGAGAGATAAGCAATTGCCTCTTCATCTCCAAGAAGAGACGTCTGGAGACCGAGAAGAAGAAGAGGAAGGGAGAAAAAAAAAATATTTATCCCTCCAAATCTTCAAGCTTGTTTCTCTAGCAAGTTTTTATTCAAGAAATCAAAGTGTTTAACAGTCATAAAAGGTAATAAATTTACAAAATTTTATGTTTTCTTTTAGTATTATTTTGAGAAATTTCAATTCTAAGAAATGGAAACTTTATTGTCTAGTCTCTACCATGAAACCAAAGGATTTTCAAGGAGGTTCAACTAAGCTAAATATCAATTTGAAGGAAGCTAGGTAAGATATTCAAATTTATTTTTTTAAGTTGGATTATGTGATAAAAAAAAATAATAATAAAGGGATGAATATATACATATATGTATATATATATAAATTATTTCATTGATGGACTTGGTTTAATGAACTATTTGGGAATTATGAATATGTATATGTTATGAAATCTCTCCATGCTTGTATGATTCGTTAATGTTGTGGTTTGAATGTTTTTAGCCAACAGTAATGAAGCTAATGAAGTATCATGTGTTTGGAATGGTCATGGTACAAGAACAAACTTTTTAAATAAAGTTTGTAGTTTAATAAATAAAAAGTTGATAACTTTTGTTGGGTGTTGCTCATGAATGGATTTTAGTGAGAAAGTTTGATGTATGTATATAATCATGGAAGTCTATTCTTGTTTTAGACTCTGGGATCCTTACAAAAGATGCATGTGATAGGAAAATGATTAGTGCAAATTTCATGTGGAAAAAGTGTTTGAAGAACACTTTTAAAAAGTGTTTGAAGAACACTTTTCGAAAAGAAATTGATAAAATGAAGTTAAAAGAGAAAGGTACACAAACAAGTTGTGGTTTTATTTTTCAATAAATGGATGGCAGTGAATTGCCATTGTTTTTTTCAAAGAAACCGAAAACAATAAAAATAAAAATAAAAAATAAAAAAATAAAAAAAATAGAGAAATAAAGAAATATTCATAAGAAGAATGGTCAGTTTAAAATACTGCTCTAACTGTTGGGTGTCGCTTAATCAGGACACGGTGCCGACGGTGTACTAGAGCGAGGTCGACTGACATAAAAATCCCAGATTATTGAATTCCTGTAAGTACAGATCTCACCTACAACATAAAACTATGAATGCTTGTTGTGTTGGTGTGCATATGTGGTGATTTATGTGCCAATTATGTGAATATGATTACGATGCCTCAATGTTTATGTTATTCAAATATTTTTTATGATGTTGTGACATGTCATATTTGCATGATCACTCACTAAATTATATGAGGCTAATGAAAGTGAAATGTTAGAAAAGTGTCGTACCAACCTCCACTCAAGTGAGGTAACATTTATGAACAATTTATGTATGACCTTGGATACAACCGGAGGGTTGCTCCCCCAACTCCCCAATGGTCGCGTGCACCTGGTACGTATACAATGGGGCCCAATAAGTTTTGAAGCAAAAGACTTTAGAATTGCATAAAATGCCATGCTAATTATTCATGCATTGTGAGATTTATATCTGTACTTGCTGGGAGAAAGCTTATTTAAGAAATTTATGTTGTAGGTAATATGGGTAAGAAACCCGTTATCAACTGAATGAATGAATAGACAAGACAGATGATGTGACAGTGGAGGAAGAGGGTGCATGGATATCACTTCGCTTAAAAAAAAAAAATTTCCGCAGCTTAAAAAAAAAATGAAATGGTTTGTAATATATGGTACTATGGTACTTCACTTATGCTTTTTCTCTAACTATGAATAGTTATCTAATAGATAATGAGTTGAACAAGTAACAAGTATTAAAAAAAAAAATCCCTGAATTTTTTGAAAAGTAAAATAATACAAGTTAAGTTTACGTACGTAATTGACGGCTCCTTGCTAAGGAGGGGTTGTCACATACTATAAATGTTATTGTTATCGATATTGACATGTAAAATGAGACTCTATCTTTATTCTCATCTGATTAATCCACTCTTCAAAAGGTCTATCATATTTTGATGGAGTAAATGATTTGATTAATGAATAGTTAACTCCTTTTTGTCAACTTAATAATTGACTTACAATCACTTAAAAAATTTTATTAACAAAAAAATAAATGTACAGCATGATACTTGTTGACAGGATGTTGGGTAATTCGGCATAATGTTCTAGGAAAGACCATTTGAACTCAGTCAGATAAGGGTGCCGCAAATCACAGAGATCGTGATGGGTACTGAATAGGTTCCCATGACATAGGGGACGCGATAACGGTTACGCGAAAACCGCAATGAAAAATGGGTAACAGCTGGGAAAATATTTGAATTATGTTAATTTTTATTCTTATTTATCATGAATATATATATATGTATGTAGGCCTGCGTGTCTCGCAAAAACCTTAAGGACTTCTTGAGTCCACATAAAGCAATATACTTTTGAGCTTTCTCAAAAAGTAGATAAGATGACACTTCCTGACTCCAAAGATGATTACTTTAATTTCACATGCAGTTGATTAGGTTAGCAGGTCACATATTTGACCCAGTCCTATTAAGCAGATTTTCACAATCATCAATACTTGGACTGAATTGATGTATGGTGCAAAATAAAGATGCCTTTTCTTCTTTTCTTTTTAAGATATTTTCTGATTTCATATTAGTTAGTCCTAATCAAAGACTGGTTAGTAGGTTGTATAGCATCGAAACTAAGGTGCTTTATACTATTGCCCTTGAAAAAACACATATTTGAACTATTACCCCGATCATTTTAGCTTAGGTTTTGTTGACCAAATTAAGTATGGAGGCTCAATAATCTAAGCAAGTATTAACAAAGGGCAAAAAAAAAAAAAAAAAAAATTAAATGTTTATTTAAGTGGTTGTTTTCATAATTTTCACCTGAAAACAATAATAGTATAAGTGAAATTATGCCGATCATTCAAGTAAAATTGGATCAACTCTACAGGTTTCATTGATGGATGCAAAACCGTTCTCTAGATGATTTTCAATCAAGGGAGAAAAAAGTTAGTGTTCTGTATATTAGAGTTCGCTAACAATACACTTTCAAATTCTACATGCTAATTTATACCGTAAAAAGAAGTTCCGAAGAGACCAAAAAAAAATATAATAATAATAAAATAAAAATAATAAAAACTAAACAAACTTCGTAGATGGTATCTAAGAAACCCCTTCAACTTTTTTATTCTCTCAATGCTTTAATGTCCACACCAGATTTAGATTCCCGACATCTGAACCCAATACAGATGCTGCCCATAGTTTAAAATTATTTTACGGATTGAATTTCAGTTGCCTGTTTGTGGCTCCTTTCTTATCTTCCAATAGGGATGTTGGCCATAACGGCCACTTTTCATGGGTGATTGAATTAAATGGCATTTTTACAGTAAATACTTAAAAGTGAGGAGTTTTACAATGTGACCTCTTACTTCAACCCACCAATGGGGTCAAAATTTGGACCATCATTTTAATAGTTGAGGTTTTTTTACACATAAAATTTATAAATTTATTGTATGCACACAAAATTTATTATACATACTACGGGGTGTTTAGTGTGTAAGTTTGAGTTGAAATTGATAAGTTTAAATAGTAATTTTTGTTGACTTTTTCAGAAAAGATAAAATTTTTTTTCAGAAAAACATAAAAATTGAGTTGATGGGTGTAAGTCACTTACACCCCAAACAAGCTCTGTGAGCTGTTAATTACCAACAAAAAAAAAAGAAAAAAGAAAAATAAATAAATAAATAAACAAAACAGATTTTCCGCCATCTCCCTCGTCGTTTGGGCCAGCTCTTGCGTCGTCCATGTGGCCTCCCCCTGCAACCTCGACGCTTCTGCAAATCTCGTCAGGCCTTATCAGCTTCTTCGGTGTTCACGGCCGTGGAGGCCACACCCCCCGGCAGACCAAGCAAGTCGTTGGGGTTGTGATCCAACCCACCAGCCACCGTGCGTGATGATCAAAAGTGATTGCGACCCATTGTGACTCGCCGGCGACCTTCCTCTCCATCGGATCTGTCATTCTACGCTCGCAACGGTGAGAGCTGAGTGAGAATGACGATCTCTGGGTGGGGAGGCAGGGTGTGAGGGAATAGTGACATCACCACCTAGATCTTCGACGATCTCTGGCCCCCTCGTGAGCCGCGCAACCATCGTTAAATCTCTACCCCTTCACATCGACGAGGTTTTTTTTTTTTTTTTTCCCTCTGCCGACGAGCTCGCCGATGTGGGTGGCTTGCGCTCATGGGTAAGGGAGCAGTGAAACCCCTTTCCGTTATTGGATGTTCGACCCACGGGCAGGCCCGGTGAGGCGGTGACGGCGTGGGGGAGAAAGAGGAGGTGGGCGGCATCAGCATTGGGGAAGGCGTAGGCCGGAAAGAGTTTATTTATTTATTTATTTATTATCTTTTAATCACATATAGTTGAGCACATAATAGATTTCTTGTGCATATAACATCTAGACCGTTGAAATGAAGTCAATAGTAAAAACTTTTTACCATATATCGTCTCATTTTAGAATTCCCCATTAAAAATAAACAACATAATTTAAAAATATTGAAGTAAATAACCTTAAATAACAAATTTACAAGACTTATAGTAAATAGATAATTTATATGGTAAATTTTAATATTTACCGCCATTTTCAAATATTTAAAAACTATTAACTCTATTTTGTTTTCATACAAACGCTATTTATTATAATGAAGTGGATATATTTAATTTATAATCTTTTGTTTCAGGAATTAATTCAGTCATGTCTATAGGAAGGCCAATAGAGTAGCCCATAATTTGACTTTTATTTCTCTTAGAATAGATGATAAATTAATATAGTTGGAGGAAGTAATAAAATATAAATTTATTTTATTTGAATCTTCATCTTGGTAACAAATTTCTCATTACGTCCAAAAAAAAAAAGAAAAAAAAAAAAGCTATTGCTACAATTTCGAATCATTTAAAAAAAGAAACTGGAAAAGTGCATTCTTTTTTGTTTTTGGAGTACAGAAGGGAAAAAATAAAAAAAATAAAAAATCAGCCCTCTTTGATATGTTGAATTGGATATTAATTTATTACAAAGAAAAATAGAAGAAACTTCGTGTAGTGAACATCCTTTCAAAGCTATTAATATTAACCAAATCAGGACTTAAAAAAGTATTTTTCAGAAACAGAAAAGTTACAATGAGAAGCTACATAAACCCAGAGAAGGAATTTTGACACACATATACTCCACAAAAACAAAGGTTGTAGAGCTGCAGAGTGAAGAACAACAGAGTAGCCGTGTCGAGTGATCAGCCGTCTTAGCCGAAGAGAACCTCAGAACCTGTCATGATAAACAATCTTTTAAGTCGGAAGGACTGATGCTAACAAAGATTTTAATCCAAAATCAAGAAAAATATAAAAATTTTGGTCATGTCATCACAATTTTAGATTTCCTTCTCTCCGTTAACACGAGAACGAAATATCATGGAAGAATCAAGAGATTGCTACGAATATCACTGCATATTACCTAATTGTAAAGGATTCGGAAGGATGCGATACTTGTTGAAACCGTTTTTTGTTCAAAACAAAAATAATGTCAACCTTGAAAACAAAGTCTTATGAAGTGAAATGGAAAAAGAACAAAAATAAAAAGTACCAAATAGAAATGCAACACACCTGAAAATGTTGAGTTAGTCCTCAATATTGTCGCTGAAAAAACTAAACCGATCACTAGAGAAGCTCAACCGATTGGCATCATTCCATGGAGCAATAGAGGTGATGGTCGAATCTGCTTCATCATCGTTGTAACAGAAACTAAACCGGAGGTAATTCCAACTGTTTATATTTGTTGCGGAAGTGCCTTGCATATGGTCCAACAAGTCTGGTTCACCAAGCTTGTACAGAACATACTGCCTTCCCTGAACTCTGTACCAGAAAAGAACGGATGGTACATGCTTAACTTTCCAATAATCCGAGCCTCCGTTTGGTTGTATACCGAGCACAAACTCAGCTGGCATGTCCTAATTGGCAAGAACTTTGAGATTTCTTAGGTGCCGGATATCGAGTGCACTTCATTTAGAAGCGGGCTTGGTCCAATCGTCAACTCTTCAAGAAGTGGCAATGCACCTCTTTCTATTTCGACCTGCTTTAGTCCTTGCAATTCTCTTAGAACAAGCAGCTTGAGTTTTCGAAAACCACTTTCCGTAAAATGAAGTTCCTCTCCATTGTACGCTCGGTGGAGGCAGAGTGATACTAAATTAGGCAAATCACAGAGGTGTTTTTAACGGGCCCTTGCTTAACCTTGAGAGACTTAAGCACAACATGCTTAGATTTTCACTTCTTGGAATCGTGGCAGCTTCTGTAATAGGCCCTCTAAAACTAGACGCTGCATAATTGGCGGTGAGATTGAAATTATATAAAGGAATTGGGGATTTCACTGTCCTTTCTACAATACTCTACAGTATTTTTTGTTTTGTTTATTTATTTATTTTTTTTTTTTTCGGCTGCTTCTGTTACAGTAATGTGTATTAATGTACAGTGATTTTTGCTACAGTAATATACAGTAACTTTTTTTCTACAGTTTAATGACTTTTTTGCCCTTCATCATTAATTATTTTTTTCTTTGCTACAATATTATGCCGGTTTTACCCTTTCTTTTTTTGGTCAATTGGCAATTTTTCCCTTGAGTTTTAGTTACTTTTACTGTTTGATACAGTGTTGGGAGAACTTTATCCTTCTAAAATTATTAATGAACGATTTTGCCCTTCCTTTGTAGTTGTTTTTTTTCCTTTGCTCCAGTGTTATTCTGGTTTTAGCCCTTTTATTTTATTTTTTTTTTGTCAATTGGCAATTTTTCCCTCGGGCTTTAGTTACTTTTACAGCTTGCTATAGTGTTGGGACACTTTTGTCCTTCTAAAATTATTTATGGATAATTTTACCCTTACTTTGTAGCTGTTTTTTCTGATAGCTACAATAACTGAACATTGTTATCTTTTTAATGTGCATTTTTTATTCTATGCATTGAAGATGTGTTAAAGTGCAATGTTTGTATGTATATAATCTAACTGAAATCTATTTATTATTTTTTTTTGTAAAAAATAATAGAATCTGTTTTTAATTTTGTCGTTTTTCTTTAATTTTTTTCCCCTTTTTAGTTTTTTTTCCTTTAGTTTTTTTTTTCCTTCTAAGATTTAAATTTTAAAGTTTAGTTTTTATTCATCTTTTCTTCTTATTTTTGTTATTTTAAAATTTTTAATGATTTTTGTTTTCACATTTCCAATTTTCAAAATTTTTTTAATTCTCTTTTTTCGATTTGTGCTTGGTTTTTTTGGCTTTTTCATTTGTTGGATTTTGTTTTTTTAGATGTTATAGTTAATTTTTATGTTTTACATGTATATAATCTAACTGAAATTTATTTCATTTTTTTTTTTTGTAAAAAACAGTAAATAAAAAAAATAATAGAATCTGTTTTTGGTTTTGTTGTTTTTCTCCAATCTTTTTTCCCTTGTTGATTTTTTTTCTCCTTTTGTTTTTTTTTTTTTTTTCTATTTTTATTTTTAATTATCGTGATCATTTTTATTTCTCTATCCTTATCTCTGCATCACCGGAGAAAAGTTTTTTTTAATATATTATTATTATTATTATTATTATTTTACATTTTTATGACTGAGAGAGATCCTGAAAAAAAAAATTAAAGACAAAAAAGAATTTTCTCCTTTTTCCTAGTCTGTTGATGCAAGCTCATTTGCCAAGCCATATAAAATAGTTGTATTATGATATTTTCTTACTTTTGTTTTCTTTTGTTTTTGTTTTCTTATTTAATTTTCATTATGGTATTAGAAAAATTAATATTCTAGTGAATCACTAATCCTTTTTGGTTGATATCTTCGTTTTTACCCCTATGTTTAAGTTTGTATCAGAGAGCTCATACTTAAACGATTTCATAATCCTCTTTTTACCTCTGTGTCCTCTCTCGATAATTGACGTCCTTACATCTTTGCATCCTTCCCTCGACCATTGTTCCATTCTCGGTGCCCCTACACCCTACCCTCGATGTTGTCATCCCTTCTACGCACTCGACACATGTCAGTTGATGAATGTTGTCCCTTCTCTACACTCATTCATTCCACCTTGACAAATCGTCCCTTCTTTATATCACACACTCGGTGATTTCCATACCTAATTTTTTATCTTTATTTTTTAGAAAATCAACGAAAATAAAATAAACCATTAAAAAAAAAGAAGAAAAATTACAATAAAAGAGAAAAACTCACCATCCCAACGTTCATATCGGTTTTTTTATTTTTATTTTTTATTTTTATTAGATTGGAATCTCTTGTTAGAGCTCTATCTTTCAGGAGCAGGGAAATTTATTATTCTTTAGCAAAATTTTGGACTTAATTGTATATATTTTGAATATGATAACCTCTTAAGTTTACGAGATTTGGAAAACGTTCCTGTTTTCATAGTTGTAATTTATATTCATAGGGAGCTTCTTAATAGTGCTTTCTTACTAGTAAATTAATTATCTCGATTTTCTTAATTCAGACACATTTGTCAAAGCACGTTATTTGGATTCTCTTCTTACTTTACTAATTTATTTTGATTTTCTTATTTTGTTTTCAATTGAAAGGTCAGACATTGTAAACGATGAGTTATGATAAGATAAGAAGCAAAGATAAAATAAAATAGAATGTTAAAATACTTTTATAGGACCGATTAGGAGTTATGCCACATGTAAATAAAATTTAAAGTATGTAAATCTCTTAAGTAGGTTTGGTGATGATAATTTTAGAAAGATATGTACATGAGGGATCGAAATATTCTATCCAATCTTTGGTGTCATAAATGGTATCTAATCAATATTATTCTGTCACACCATTTTAAAAAGTTTAAAATACTTTATAACTGATTTTTTAGATTTTTTTAATGATATATGTATCAAAATATAATTATCGGTTAGACATCATTTGAGACATCAAAATTAAATAAAGGATGTGAATTCGTACATGAGAGAGAGATGGTGAACTACATACGGAGCAAATTATGAAGGAGAAGCATCCATCAAATGGCCAAACCATGAAAATAAAGAAAGTATACGCATGATTAAAAAAAAAAAAAAAAAAGGATGGCAAAATAAGAAAATTCCAGATGGAAATTTAGTTAATTAAACAAAGCCCAGGTGAGTCACGTGCATTGTTTGGCTAAAAGAAAACCTCCTAAAAGCTGCCTGTATAGAAGTCGTTAGTGTGTTAGGCATAAAAAAGAGACATGACTAATAGTTTATTAAAACCATAGGAAGAGAAAGTTAAAAAAGGCATTAACAAGGGACAGTCAAAAGAGACAGCTAAATATATATATATTTCCCGTGATTTTTTTTCAAGAACTATTTTTACACTCCCAACTCCTTCTTCGAACCAAATTGATTGTTGCCTCTCCCAAAAAGAAAAAGAAAAAAAAAAAAAAAAAGAGAGAGAGAAACCTTGTGATTAGTGTTAGAAGTAATATTAGTATAAAATAACAATGATGATGTGGTGGTGGTGATGATGATGATGATCATTATTATAATGGTTTAATCCAAAATTATTCATATTGTTATTATTATAATTATTTTGACCTTTTCTAAATACCAATTAACTACAATTGTGTTATTGTTGAAAGCTTTTCTTGTATTTTACAATTTGTAGAGGAGTTTTAAATGGCAGATTGGTAGCTCCGGCTATAATAATAGAGGTTAGACACTCATTTTGTGCTGCAAAGAAAACAAAATGGAAATGCCTGCCTACCTTGTCTTTCTTTTCCTCCTTTCTCTGCTCCTTTTGTTCTTACGTACTAGGTCTCGTACCAACCTCAACTTACCACCCTCACCACCAAGGTTACCGCTGATTGGAAACCTTCATCAGCTAGGCACACATCCACACCGCTCTTACAGAGCACTCTCCCAAAAATATGGCCCTCTCATGCTCTTACAATTGGGCCAAGTTCCAATTCTGGTAGTTTCATCAGCAGATATGGTGAAAGAAATCATCAAAAACCATGACATCGCTTTCTCTAGCAGACCTAAAACCACTTCTGGTGATATCCTGCTTTATGGATGCCAAGACGTGGGGCTTGCTCCTTATGGTGAATATTGGAGACAAGCTCGAAAAATCTGTGTTCTTGAGCTTCTGAGCCTTAAAAGAGTGCAACAATTTCAGTTCGTGAGGGATGAAGTGACAATTGCGTTGATCGAGAGGATTCGTCGAACTAGCCAATCAAGTAAGGATTTTACTATAAATCTAAGCGAGATGTTGATTGCAGCTTCCAACAACATATTATCTAGATGCGTCCTTGGGCGGAATTTAGAGAAGGAAGGCGATGGGAGCAGGTTTGTTGAGCTGTCCCGAAAGTTGATGGAGAATATGATGGCCTTTAGTGTGGGAGATTTCTTACCTTCTTTGAGATGGGTTGACAATCTCACAGGTCTCATAGGTCGCTTGAAAATAATTTTCAGAGAAATAGACACTTTTTTCGATGAGGTGGTCGAGGAACACAAGGCAGTACTAGAGGGTGGTGTTGGGGGCTCTAATATGAAAGACTTTGTGGATATTCTCCTTCGACTTCAAAAGAATGGCATGCTTGACTTTGAGCTCACTCAGGACAACATGAAAGCAATCCTAGTGGTATTTTTCTCTCACAACCACGCACAATTCTCTCTCTTTCTCTCTCATTTACTTCCAAGGCTGAGTATGTCTTTGAACGTTCACAAAATTGTAGGACATGTTCATCGGTGGGAGTGATACTACATCGACAGCATTAGAATGGTTAATGGCGGAGCTAGTGAGACATCCAAAGGTTATGAAGAAAGCCCAAGAAGAGGTGAGGAGAGTGGTCGGAAACAGGCCGAAGATCGACATGAATGATCTCAACAAAATGGATTACTTGAAATGCGTCGTCAAAGAGACTCTAAGACTACATCCTCCTGCCCCTCTTCTAGTTCCACGGGAAACAATCTCGAGCGTCGACATTGGGGGATTTCATATTCCTGCGAAAACAAGAGTGTTCATCAACTCATGGGCAATCCAAAGGGACCCAAATATCTGGGACAAGCCAGAGGAGTTTCTTCCAGAGAGATTCCAAGAGAGTGCTATTGATTTCAAAGGACAGGACTTCCCATTTGTACCGTTTGGTTCTGGAAGAAGGGGATGCCCTGGCTTGAGCTTTGGGGTTGCTAGTACTGAGTATCTGACAGCCAACCTTTTGTATTGGTTTGATTGGAAGTTGCCTGGTGGTGATGAGGATGGAATAATGCTGCCAAAAGATTTGGACATGAGTGAAGTTTATGGGCTCACTGTTCATAAGAAAGATCCTCTATATCTTATACCAGTACCTTATTCCCCTTAATTCATCTATGAGGGATCTATGGTGCTACCTTCGATGTTGTTGTTGTTGCTGCTGTTGTTTTTTTTTTTTTTTTAATTGTTGTTGTTGTTGTTTTAAATTATTATCTAATGCAAATAAAGGATTATGTATGCTTCAAAATATGCTTTCATTACTCATTCCTCTGTTGCTTATCAATGTGTGCCATTGCGTGTACAGCTTCAATTTCTTCTATATGAGTATTCCGTTGAACTAATAATCAGTAATTTTCAGAATATGACAGCTAATTGAATTCCCACTATGAATAAAAAAGATATATTAAATTGGTTCTGTATTAGCCGTATAGTTTGAAACTCAAAACTCAGGAAATTAAGGAGATGATTGAGGACTTATTTGAGAAAACTAAAGCCCTGATTGGATTAAGGTGATTGGCAAATGAAAGATATTGGGATGGTTAGTGACGACAATGAAAGTTGAATTTTGTATACAACTATCTTTAATAACATTTTAAATCTACGTTTGTTTTTTAATTTAGAAAATCTCTTAATTTCAAGTGATTTGGGTACGTGCTTGTTTATGTAAGTGTAGTCCAGTTATATTGTTCATTACTAATGAATTTTCTCCTCTTTCCTAGTCTGTTCATGCAAGTTCCTTTGCCAAGCCTTATAAAATAGTTGTATTATGATCTTTTCTTACTTTTGTTTTTGTTTTCTTATTTAGTTTTCATTATGGTATTTGAACAATTAATATTCTAGTGAATCACTAATCCTTTTTGGCCGATATATTGGTTTTCACCCCTATGTTTAATTTTGTTTCAGAGAGCTCATACTTAAACGATTTCCTGATCCTCTTTTTTCCTCTGTGTCCTCTCTCGATAATTGACGTCCTTACATCTTTGCATCCTTCCCTCAACAATTGTTCCATTCTCGGTGCCCCTACGCCCTACCCTCGATGTTCTCATCCTTCTGTGCACTCGACACACGTCAGTTCATGAATGTTGTCCCTTCTCTGCACCCATCCGTCCCACCCTTGACAAATCGTCCCTTCTTTATATCTCACCCTCGATGATTTCCATCCCTAATTTTTTATCTTTATTTTTCAGAAAATGAACGAAAATAAAATAAACCATTAAATAAAAAGGAAGAAAGACTACAATGAAAGAGAAACTCATCATCCCAACATTCATATCGGTTTTTTTTTTTTTTTTTTTTTTAATTAGATTGGAATCTCCTGTTTGAGCTCTATCTTTCAGGCGTATATTAAGGGAAATTTACTTTTATAGACAATTATTCTTTAGCAAAATTTTGGACTTAATTATATATATTTTGAATATGATAACCTCTTCAGTTTACGTGATTTGGAAAACATTCTTGTTTTCATAATTGTAATTTATATTCAGAGGGAGCTTCCTAATAGTGCTTTCTTATTAGTAAATTAATTATCACGATTTTCTTAATTCAGATACATTTGTCAAAGCACGTTATTTGGATTCTCTTCTTACTTTACTAATTTATTTTGATTTTCTCAGTTTGTTTTTAATTGAAAGGTTAGAAGTAGTAAACGATGAGTAATGATAAGATAAGAAGCAAAGACAAAATAAAATAGAATTTTAAAATACTTTTATAAGACTTATTAGGAATTATGCCACATGTAAATAAAATTTAAAGTATGTAAATCTATTAAGTAGGTTTGGTGATGATTAGTTTAGAAAGATATGTACATGAGGGATCAAAATCTTCTGTCCAATCTTTGGTGTCACAAATAATATCTAATCAAGATTATTATGTCACACCATTTTAAAAAATTTAAAATACTTTCTAATTGATTTTTTATATTTCATAATCTAACTTCATTTAATGATATATGTGTCAAAATATAATTATTGGTTAGACATCATTTGAGACATCAAAATTAAATAGAGGATGTGGATTTGTACATGAGAGTGAGATGGTGAACTACATACGGAGCAAATTATGAAGGAGAAGTATCCATCAAATGGCCAAACCATGAAAATAAAGAAAGTGTACGCATGATTAAAAATAAAAATAAAAAACAGGCATGGCAAAATAAGAAAATTCCACATGGAAATTTAGTTAATTAAGCTTAGCCCTGATGAGTCACTTGCATTGTTTGGCTACCCAAAAACCTCCAAAAAGCTGCCTATATAGAAGTCGTTAGTGTGTTAGACATAAAAAAGAGACTTAACTAATAGTTCATTTAAACCATATATTATCCAAAAAAAAAAAAAAAAAAATCTATTTTGACATTTGATCGAGCATGTGGTGTGCAGAGAAACACCGTGTTAAAAATTATGTGTAAAGTACCAAAACCGTACACAAAAGATTCGTGTACAAAGAGCAACAACTCAAAAACCGAGCACACTATACTAGAATCAAATTCCATATGATTATCCAAAACGAAAATCCATATTGACATTTCATCGAGCATGTGCTGTGCAGAAAAAAAAACCGTGTTGAAAATTGTGTGTAATGTGTCAAAACTGTCCATAAAAGATTCATATACAAAGAGCAACAACTCAAAAACTGAGCACACTACACTAGAATCAAATTCCATATGATTATTCAAAACAAAAATCCATTTTTACATTTCATCGAACATGTGGTGTATGGAAAAAACCGTGTTGAAAATTGTGTGTAAAGCGCCAAAACCGTGCACAAAAGATTCGTGTATAAAGAGAAACAACTCAAAAGCTGAGCACACTAAACTAGAATCAAATTCCATATGATTATCCAAAATAAAAGTTCATTTTGACATTTCATCGAGCATGTGGTGTGTGGAAAAAAAACCGTGTTGAAAATTGTGTGTAAAGTGCCAAAACCGTGCACAAAAATCAAGATACAAAGAGCAACAACTCAAAAATCGAGCACACCACACTAGAATTAAATTCCATATGATTATCCAAAACAAAAATCCATTTTGACATTTCATTGAGCATGTGGTTTGTGGGAAAAAATCGTGTTGAAATGTGTGTAAAGTGCCAAAAACCGTGCACAAAGCATTCATCTCCAAAGAGCAATAATAAAAAAAAACATTCAAACAACATTATAAATTACACTCCAAGCAATTTATTAAAACATTATGTGTTCATACTTTTGTTAGAAAACAAGAAATTGAGCAATATGGAAGTCACCTTGCTTTTCTTTAAAGAAAAATAGCTACGACCTTGATGGGAACACCAGGAGAGAGTGGGTGGCGGCGGCGACGGCAGCGGCGGAAAAAGGAGACAGAGGTTATGGCGGCTGTTTGGGAAAAAAAAAAAGGAGATAATGGGCGGCAGCAGCATCACCGAAGATTAAGAGAGAGGGGAAGGCGGCCCCTCCGTCGGCGGTCGGGCGAAGGAGGTGGGTAGGAGAAAACTTGAAGCTGAAAATGATGATAAATGAAGAGGAAAATGTATCTAAATTAAGGGTTTTCGCATGAATTTCAAAACATGAAATTTCAAAATTTTTAAAATTTTCGGAGGATTACATGACGGTTTAGCCAAAACTGTAATGTAATCCTCCGGTTTACACGATAGTTTTAGTTCAAAACCATCGTGTAAGCCTAGTACACTTTTTTCGTCTCAATTTTTTTTCTCCTATCGTCCCATGGCCTAATACCCGTGTGTTATTTAAAAAGTGATCCAAGTGGATATAGTATTGATCCATGTTCAATATTAAGGTTCAATATAGATCAAGTAACATAACAAAATAAATATAATACATCTTGAATTAAAATAAAATAGTAATGATGTATAAATTAAATGACAAAATGTTCAAGTTTTACTCTTTTTTTTCTTTACTTTCTCAGCACGTGTCCATTTAATATCAGGTCGAAGCAAGTAAGAAACATCATCATCGAATTCAACAATCTCCTCAATCAATGTCAATCCCTTTGTGAATGATGGAATGTTGGAACAATCTTCCTTATTTTCTTGACCATCACGGATCATTTTTTGCTTCATTGGCACAACTAAGAACAATTATAAATTGTTGGGATCCGTTGTATAAAATACTTGGATTGCTTGTGATGTCATAATGAATTGATCATCTTTGTATCCTAATTGTCTAAAGTCCACCACTGTGATGACATCGCTGTCAATCTTGACACAATTATTGTCGACCCACTTGCACTTAAAGAGTGCTACTTGAAATCCACAATAATCAAGTTCCCAAATGTCTTCAATGAAACCGAAGTAGTTCATGGTTCTATAGACTGGATTCTTGTCATTTGCGGATGAAATATGCATGGCCTTAGCACGGATATTAACACCACTATTTTGAACGGGATGCTTCTCATCTCGTTCGTGAGTGTAGAATGTATAACCATTGATGAAGTATGATGTATACCATGTAACTATCGTCGACGGTCCTCTAGCAAGGTTCATTAAGTCTTGCGAAAAGCCGTCCTTCTGAAAGACATGTCTTCGTATCCACAAACAAAATGTTCGATCGTGTTCATCTTGCAACCACTTCTTATTTCTTATTCTTCTTGGATTTGCATCTCTTAATTCCTATAGGTGAACATCAATAAAAGGCTCCACTTCAACCCTATTATGTAAAGTATAGAGACAATCTTGCTCCCATTCACCTCGATTTACCGACGAAGGAATGCCGACAGATAGTCCTTTCGAGTCAATGTTTGTAGTCTTTGGCAACCCAATCACTTCTGCATTGGATAAATACTCAGTGCAAAATTCAACCAATTCCTCTGCCATGTAGCTTTCTACTATACATCCTTCCGGCCTATTTCAATTCTTGACATAACCCTTCAACACTTTCATATTCCTTTCAAAAGGATACATCTATCTAAAGTATACCAGTCCACATAGCTTAACTTCCCGTACTAGGTGTACTGTTAGATGAATTATTATGTCAAAAAAGGATGGTGGAATATACTTCTCAAGCAAACACACTATCTTAACTAACTCTGATTGTAGCGAATCTAGTGTAAATGGATCAATTACCTTGGAGCATATTGAATTAAAAAATGAACATAACTTGGTAATTGCGAATCTTACATCATTCGTTAAAACTCCTCACAAGGCAAGCAGTAATAATTGTTGCATCAAGATATGACAATCGTGTGTTTTCATTCCGATCAGCCTCAAATTCTTCATAGACACCAACCTTTTGAAGTTGGAAAGAATACTCGTTGGGCACTTTTACAGAAGCGAACTACTTATAAAGCTTTCTTTTTTTCTTGTCTTGATAATGTGTACCTTACCGGAGGTAAGTAAGTGACATTCCCTCTTTTTGTAGGGAGCAAGTTAAATCTAATCTTCAAATCCTTAAGATCCAACCATGCTTTTTCACCATCTTTGGTCTTATTAGGAATGTCAAGTAGCGTGCCTACTATTGATTCACAAACATTTTTCTCAATATGCATCACATCCAAGGAATGACGAACGAAAAGTGATCTCTAACATGGAAGTTCGTAGAAGATTGACCTCGTTTTCCAAGGTCCATCAACCACCGGATCCTTGTTACTCTATTTTCTTTTCCCGAGCACTACTTTTAAATTTTAACCATCTCAAAAACGTCTTCACCCGTCAAAACCTGGCGAGGGATTATTTCTTCGGTATTACCATCAAAAGCCTTTTTTGGTTTGCAGTATCGATGATTTTTTGGTACGAATCTCCTATGATTAATCTAGAGAGTCATTGGAACAAGTGCAAAGGATAAAGCACGACCAATACCCAGCTTCAATGAAAAAAAGAAAGCAAGTGCAACAGCTCAGATTATAGAAACTAAAAAATGGTAATCCAAACAGGGCTCAGAGCACTAGCGTTCACTTAAGTAGCACTTCTCGCCGCTTTCCTTGATTTCCCGTAACAATGCCTCGGTGTTTTGAATCTTAGAGCCTAAGACATCGACGGAGAAACAACTAGTCGGTTGATCGACCGAGTCTGCTCAAGAAACTAGTGAATTCACATTGATATTAGTGTTTTGATGGTATGAGAATGTACTCATCAACAACATCTTCCATGACCTCAGCCACCTCCATTGTTTGCTTCAGCCAAATCAGCGCACACGGATCCGCGCAATTCCTCGTCATCGGACTTTTATTATGCATCGCCGAGGAGACACTTGATGTCCTCCTGTTCAGTCCTCAACGTTTGAACTGCACGTAGATTGATTCCCTTGAACAAGATATTTGCAACATTTAAACTAGAGCTACGTTTCTTTCCTTCAAACACCACTTAGTTTGTTGACTTGTCCCTCGGCTGACTTGTCTTCCAACAACATTCTCTGCTTCTCTATGTTTTCACTTTTTATGAGTAACTAGTAGGAGCGTGTGCGTGTAAATAGTTATTGTCTAAAATATTACATGAGAGGGTTATAAGAAAAAATGTTTATGTAACAACTTCAAGATTTACAATATTAATTCTCCTCCTAAATAGAGAATTAAATTGTAAATTTCACCATTAATAACATTTGTTATTGTTGACGAGAAAATATAAATATGATATTACTCTCATTTTCTATTTTAATTGGGATTTTGTGAAAATATTCACTACAACAAAAGTTGTCTCTTTGCTGTCTTTTTGCGTTCTACCTGGGGTGTCTCTGGGTCAAAAGAGATTACGGATGGTGGAATTTCCTTAGAAGGCATAGTTGTTGGTGCAGGTAATGACAATGGTTGGACATCATCATCAAAGGTTTTTACAATGACAGCGTCGATAAAAGCTCCTCTGGGACGAAATTGAATGACAAATATTTTTGATATGCCTTGTAGTTGATTTAGGATAGGAGGGATAACAGTTGGATCAGTGTATCCTTCTTGGATCGTCAGTATAGAGCAAGGTTTATTTATCAATGATTGCACAGTTTTTCCAAACATCACAATGTTCATCCCTCCAGTGCCATCTTCGATTCGTGCATTAATTTTGTACCTGTTGAGAGGATATAATATTTATTTAATTTTTGATCACTTAGGTATTTATATATGTTCATTTTTTTATAATAGAGATAAAGTAAATTACCAACTAATTGGCATTGTAGTCAAATGTCCATGATTGTCACACCACCATGACGTCCCTGATTGTTTAATTTGTCTGTAACATCTTGGACAGGCATTGTAAAACCAACCCTGGCGAATATGAAGTTCGGTAATGGTTGCTTTCACAGTGAATTTTGTCTCCTGTTGAATAAATTAAAATTAATCATATTTACTAAATTATATTTTATAATTTATATTTAATTATTAAATATTTACCTGGTTTTGATATGGGTCTAAAGCTTGAAGTTCTATGATTGTGGTTCGGTTCAAAGTCTTCTGTTCTTCTAATGGTAATGCTGTTTTTGTCGATCCAGCAATAAAATCAATTCCTTGGATAGAGTGGCTGAATCTATAGAAAAATAATATATAAAACGAAGTTAGTATTTTATTAAAATAAATAAATTTAAATAATAATGATAATTTATAAGTAAAAATTTATAGTACCTTTTTTTAATTTTTTTGGTTTCAGCAATGTCTGGATCAAGGTAGAATGAAGTACCACTGGTGCTTGCAACATAAAGTCCACCTGTATATAAATAATTATGATAATTAATTATGAACGATATAAAATTTTAATACTTTTTATTTAGAATAGTAGGAAAATTATTTGTAGTTATTATATATATACTTACCCATATATTGTTTAGTCGCCATTGCTGAAAATGCCATAACAACTGGTTCAGACATTGCCTGAATTGAATTTTCATCAAGGTTGTCTCCAATTTCTCCCCAGAGAGTGACATTAAGTGTTTCTTCTCTGTTGAATAAAATAAATATAAATAAATTATTTGTTTGTAATAAATTAGAATATTTTTAAAAACATATTTTTTATAATATATTATTTGTACTTACCTAATATTTTGAATAACCAAACCTCGTCTTTTTACTGATCTGTCATTTATAGTAGATTCTTCTATACCCTTGATTGAGATAACACGACCAATTACATCTAATATAACATAATAAATAAGAAGTCATTATTTATTGATTTTTATAAAGGTAATTTATTAATTATTAAGTATAAAATTAATAACTATGAATATTATATACAATTTACCTGATAGAAGATCATTGATATCGATCTTTGATGTTAATTGATCGAATTCCACAAAATTAAATTTGTGTTGAGGTATCTCAGGTATGTCTTCCTCAACGTTTTTGAAGACTGTGGATCTTGCGAATTGTAACATCGCTACATGAGGAACAATCTTGTACTTCTATTTGTTGTTCGTGATGAAGAAGTTGCTGATTTCATATATGTTGCCTAATTGTATTTTATCTGTGACGAAATCTGCATCTTTTGCACGAATAAACCCGTGTATTGCTTCATCCTGTATTAAAAAAAAACATATTTGTATATTGTTATTGTTATTTATATACTAAATATTAATTTGAGATGAATTGTATTAGTAGTATAATATTTATGAGAAATAAATTGGGTTACCTGTTTGTCAACTAATAAGCAATCAAGGCTTATTAATCGTCCAGTATTATAGTCTGTGTTTCTCCATAGTCGACACACTCGCGCACATATTGTCTGATGCGTCTCCCCTGGCTTCAATATTCGTATTGGACTGAACATTTTCTATAAATAGGAAGAATATATATATAAATATATGTATTAAATTTTGATAGCTGCAATTATTATTTTGCAATAAAATAAATTGAAACATGAGTTATATTATATTATTTTTGTACAAAAATGTGTCATTTTTGATAAATATTATGCAATATTTCTTTGTAAACAATGTTTTTAACATGATTTGGATATTTATTAATCGATTCGTGTATTAAAATATATAAACCTTCTGGTGAAGTCACTCTGGATAAAGCTACATATAATTGGCCATGGCTAAAAATTTCATCTTCTAAATATAGTCCAACTTTGTTTAAAGATTGACCTTGACTTTTGTTTATTGTCATTGCATAACAAATTTTTAAAGGAAATTGTCTTCTTTTTAAAACAAAAGGCCATTTTGATTCATGCATTGTCATTTCTATTCTAGGTATATAAACTTTTTCATTTATATCATTAGAATTAATTATGCGTCCTTCGACAATTCTATTTGTTAATTGTGTAATAATCATTCTTGTACCATTACATAAACCCATTGATTGGTTAAGATTTCGCATTAACATAATAGGAATTCCAATCTTAAGTTTTAATTCATGTGGAGGTAAACCATTAAAGTCTAGAGTATGTAAAAATTCTGGTGGATATAAAATATTTAATTCTTCTAAATTTCCAGATGATGAAAGTATAGTGTCACAACTATAGTAAATTTTTGTATCTGTAGGTACTAAAGATAACATATATTTATTTATTTGATCAGTTGTTTTATTTCTGGGTGTAATAATCGCACGTTGTTTTAGATAATCAATATTTTGAAAATTATTATCAAAATTGTTATATATTATGGTGCAAATACATTCAATAGAATTTTTATTATATTGTATTAAATATTTTTCTGGTATCTCTATCCAAGTAGCATCTTCGTTCTCTGGATCTTTTATACCATTTATTGTTCCATCCCCAATATTTAATATCCATTCTGAAAAATTAGTAATTTCTATTTGTTTTTCAATACAGTAATTATTTCTTTTTAATCGCATTTTTTCTGTTAAAGTAAGTATACGAAAATGTGGCCAAAGATAAGAATTATTTATAGTTACATCAATAATATTTTCTTTTGTACCATTTGGGACAACAGGTAATATTTGTCTGAAATCACCACCTAATACAACTGTCATTCCTCCAAAAGGACAATCATAATTATTTTTTAAGTCTTGCATTGTTTTATCTAAAGCTTCAAAACAGTATTTATTAGTCATAGGTGCTTCATCCCATAAAATCAGTGTGGTTTTTTCAATTAATTTTGATAATTGAGTAGATTTTTTAATTTGGCAGGTTGAAGATTCATCAATTGAAAGAGGTATATGAAATCTTGAATGTGCAGTTCGTCCTTTTGGTAACAATAATGACGCTATTCCAGATGATGCTACAGCTAATACTATTTCACCATTTGATCTAATTTTACTTATGATAGTATTCCATAAGTATGTTTTTCCTGTACCTCCATAACCATATATAAAAAATAAATTATTATGTTTATTTTTAATTGCTTCTAAAATTTCGTTATAAATAAAATATTGTTCTTTATTTAAATTTTGTACTAAATTGATATTTTCTTCTTTTAATTTATTTATATCATAATTGAGCTCTTCTCTTAAAAGATTATTATTTAAGTCTTCAATTAATGATCCAGTAGGAAGTGGAAGATTGTAATGTGATAAAGAAGACGAATTTAAATTTAGTAATTTTTCTAATTCATATAATACAAAATTATATAATTCGTTTTCTGGAATTTCAAATTTTGGATTATTAAATAATTGTCTTACTTTGTATAAGATATCTTCACACATTAATTTCCAATGTTTTTGAAGAAATTTTGTTGGATCGGAAATATTACAAAATAATAACATAATGATAAAAAGCTGTCGAAGTTGAGTAGATGTTGACCAAAAGGATGCTTCATTTATTGATTCATCCCATTCTTTATCATCTCCTAATAAACCTAATGCATAGCAAGCTGTTTGATTTGTAGGATAAATAATATTATTTACAGTTCGAAGTGATTCATAACTTGTTGCACCTTTTTGATGATTTAATAATAATTTTAAATAATATAATTCACCTGAACTTGGATAAATATAAAATGTTCTTCCTATTGTATGACCTGTTTGTCGATGAGTCCAAATTTTATTTTTATTATTCCATACCCATTTTGTTGGAAATTCTGTATAAGTTAATTGTTGGGCATCTTTATTAGTTTTATTAATTTCCATCCATTCTGTTAGTGTTGTTTTTTGAATTTGTGGTTGACGTATTATATTTTGAAGTTGTTGATTTTTATTGAATGTGATGTTTTGCATGTTTGATAAATGAATAGAAAGTCGTTGAACAGCTGGATTTCTATGATGAATTGGATATTCAAATATTCTCCAAATTGCTTCATAAGGTGTAATATATCGACAATTAAGATAAGTTTTTATTTCATCGACATTTTTATAAGCTGTTGTTTTGTTATTTTCAATGATAACATTATCTTCAATAACAGCTCGTATTCTATCTGGACCTTTTGTTAAATATTTGAATAAATATTTAATTAACATAGATTGAGAACATATTTCAACATTAATATGAGCACTATATTTTAAGCATAATGTTCGATTGTATGGAACAACATATCTATTATCAAGTTTAATTCCTTCTTTCATAATATTAAATTCTGTGTCTCTACGACGATAAAGGACAATACCGTTTTCTTCTATAGTTGTTTCATTTTTTATCTGTTTTGGGAATTTTTTTGAACATTTAGAATTTTTCATACATGGTGCATTTGTTTTTGCATATCCACATGGTCCGTGTATCATATATTCAGTTATAATTTTATAACCTACAGGATCTTTTATTGGATCTGGAATTTCAGCAGAAATATATTTGTCTATTTGTGCAGCATTGTGATATTTATGTTCAGGATGTAGCCAAAACAACATATGACAATGAGGCAAACCACGTTTTTGAAATTCCACCACGTATAGATCTAAAAAAGAAAAAAAAAGATGACAAAAAAAAATAATGTTAGTTTTTTCAATTTATTACAATAGAATATTATAATAATAATTAATAGTTTATTTTTTTTATTTAGTATAAAATAACTTACCTGCTATTATAGTTCCAAAAATATCACCTGATTTAATTGTATTTAACAAATGATTCAATTTTGTTTTAAATATTCGACTTATAATATCCGGTCTGTCTTTAGATTTTTGTCCTGGGATTATATTTAAAGTTCTTTTGATTTCTGGCCATTTAGGATTACATGTAAATGTTAAAAATATATCAGGATTTCCATAATGTCTACAAATTGCCATTGCATCTTGATAATTCTGAATCATATATCTTGGACTTCCTGTGTAAGATGATGGTAAAATAATTCTTTTGCCTATTGCTTCTGCGTCTGTATCACCTCTTATTATAGCATCTTGGATACCTTTATAAATTTCAGATCTTAAGTTGTTTTGATTTTGTCTAACATAATCTAAACGATCTTCTTCAATAGAAGCATAACTATCTACAATATATTGTTGGAAAAGTCGTCCAGCTTTAAATAATGTATTTCCTTCATTTAATCGTTGTTGAAATTGAAAAGCATAAAATGATCTCATTGATATTCGATTTCTACGTGGTTGTTTACCAATAAAATTTGGATTCCATTCTATATCAATTCTATATCCATATTCTCCATAAGGAAATAATAATGGATATTGTAATGCCATATAGGATGGATGAAGTTTATTGATTCTTTGTAATTCTCCAGTCTGACTATGAATAATAATATCTCTACCTTTTTCATATAAACCAAAATCTCCAACAATTAATCCACCTATATCTGTTGAAGTTGGCAAATCATATTGTGTACTATCTCCTTGTCGCCTTCCAATTAATCTTAGTTTCATTGATGGTATCTGATTATTTTTATAAACATCTCTGACATTTCTAAAAAGTTGAACTAATTTATTTGTTTCATCTAACATTATCATTAATTTTTGAATGATAATCTCATTTAAATTATTTAAATCATTATTATTTGAAAATGTTGCTATTCTATTTTGAATTTCATTTTCTGTATCATAAATATATAATTGTGCAAATTTTAGAGGATTATTATTAATTGGAAGTAAAGATCCAATTAGATGATGAATTTGTCCACTAATCTTAAAAATATATGGTCCTAATGAATTGTTAATATCTGATTGAACATTTGCTCCAAATGAAGTAAAAGCAAACATAGAATTATAAACTCTAATATTTTTTCTGAAATTTGCACTTAAAGGTCCTCCATAATAATCTAATAGTTCATTTAAAATTGGTGGTGTTTTTTTCCTTAAAGGTATCATAATTTTCCCATTTTGACAACATAAAAAAAATTTTGGTGGATATGTATTTTGTGTTTGTTCATTTTTCCAAAATAATGCTCCACAATATTGACATACATAATTACAATCTCCAATATCAATATATTCATTATTTAAATCTGAGTAAAAAAAAAAAACGTTAGTAAGAAGTTTTTTTTTTTTTTTTAAATTTATAATCGGAAAAAAAAAAAGATGAAGAAATTACTTTCTTGAATTGACGGTAAAATATAATTGTCTGAAAATGAAGTTGATGTTTCTTTGCCAGGGTTATAACTTGAAAATAACTGAATAGATCTAGCTCGGAGACCAGTAATAACTTCTGTATTTGATTTTTTAAACTGATTGTTTTGAAAATTTACATTTGTTGATGCAGATGCTTCATTATCATTTGTACGATTTCGTTTTTTCTGAAACTTTGAATATTTTGAATTATTGGAATCTTTGTTGGTTTTTCTCTTCATACTTGTTAATTTTGTATTTTTTAATATAATATATAAAAGCAACAATATAGAATATTGTTAAAAGGTGAATATCATAGATAAAGAAAATGATAGAGAGAAAAAAAAGTAAAAAAAAGATTACGATTTTTGTTAAAAAAAAACGTAACTAAAATTGTAATAATCAGATAATATTAAATATTATTCTAAATTATAAAATAATCTAATCATAATTAAAACTAATTGAAAAAAATATTGGTATTACTTTTATGATTGAGTTTGTTTAAATTTTATTTAAATATATGTTATATCATTTTAGTAAAAATTATATTTATGAATTAAAGGAATTTTTTAAATATGTTAATCTGTTTAATTTTTCTTATTTCTAAATTTTATTTAATTCAACATTTTCTCAATCTTATATATTTTATTTTTTATAATGTTTTATTTTACATATTTCAAAATAAATGAATAAATTATTACTTTTCCTTTTATAGTTAAATTTATTTAAATGTTATTTTTAAAAGTTTATGTTGTATTAATTTTTTTAACAAATTATGTTTATTAATTTAATTAGCAATATTTGACTTTGTTAATAATTGTAACTATTAAATTTTTTTTTTCAATGTGTTCCTCATTTTGTTAGCACTGTTCGTACAGACAGTGCTAATCTTCTAAAATTTATTTAATTCAACATTTTTTCAATTTTGTATATTTTATTATTTATGTTGTTTTATTTTACATATTTCAAAATAAATCAACAAATTATTACTCTTTCTTTTATAAATAAATTTATTTAAGTGATATTTGTAAAGGTTTATGTTGTATTATTTGTTTTAAAATATTATGTTTATTAAGTTAATTAACAATATTTGACTTTGTTAATAATTGTAACCAACTTTTTTTTTTCACTATATTCCTCATTCTTTTAGCACTGTCCGTACGGACAGTGCCAATTTTAATTTTTAGTCCCTAAATTTTATGTAGTTTTACTACATAATTAATTAAAATGTTATATAGTAATATATATATATATATATATATTTTTATGACGATTTAAATTATGTAAAATAAATAATAAATAAATTATTCTTATTCATTATGCTCAGTTATGGTATTTAAACAAAATAAAAATCTATACCATGTTATTTACCAGCCTTTATTCTTTTATATGTAATTTTTTGGTTCAAAAAAACAGTTAAATTTATCCAATAAAATAATAAATACATAAATTATCTTTATTTATCATTAGCAATTAATTTATTCAATTTAGGTCCAAACTCATTCTTTCAGCACTGTCCGTATGGACAGTGCCAACTTCAATTTTTAGTCCCTAAATTTTATGTAGTTTTAGTACATAATTAATTAAAGTGTTATATAGTAATATATATATATTTTATGACGATTTAAATTTTGTAAAATAAATAATAAATAAATTATTGTTATCCATTATGCTCAGTTATGGTATTTAAACAAAATAAAAATCTATACCATGTTATTTACGACTCTTTATTCTTTTACATGTAATTTTTTTGCTTCAAAAAAACAATTAGATTTATCCAATAAAATAATAAATACATAAATTATCTTTATTTATCATTAGCAATTAATTTGTTCAATTTAGATTCAAACTAAATAAAAATTTATAAAACATAAAAATATGTTCCTCTACTGGAAGATTACATGATAAAAGAATTTAAATTATACATATATGATCACAATCATTTACAATTGTAAAAACATTCAAATATAGTAAGTATTTCTATAAACTTTACTATTACAACAATGTAATGAATAGGAAAAAAAAAAAAAAATCCCCCGGGTAATACACACTCAAAGAAGGAAAAAAACTTATACAACAAAAAACCAAAAAAAAAAAATTTATAATAATAACACAACATATACAAATCAGAACCTTCAATCTTTAACTATATACACTAATCTACATAAATAACAAAATATATACATATATACTATAAAAAATATTACAGAAATGTTTATTAAATATTTTGTGCTCAGATCTCTTATATACCTAAGAATATCTGTTAAACAATAAGTAAAATACAATTCAACATCAGTTCTCACAGCTACCAAGTGTACTGTCTGGAATGTGTTCCAACAAAAAGGGAAGAGGAAAAAAGTTATAAATATTCTTAAGCAAAACAGAGAGGGAAGAGCAACAGGAAATAAGGAAAAAAAAAGGTAACATAAAAAAAAGGAGGGGGGGGGGGGGCGGATGGTGGAAGAGCCAGAGGAAGAAATAGTATAGCAATATAAAAACAATAACATAATTACTATGGATATATTGAAAAAAAGATATAAATATTCTTAAGCAAAACAGAGAGGGAAGATCGGCAGAAAATAAAAGGAAAAAGGGTAACAAAAAAACAAAAAGAGGGGGATTGAGGGAGGACGGTGGAAAGGAGGAGGGGAAGAAATATTACACCAATATAAAAACAATAACATAATTACTATAGATATGTTGTGGGAAAAAAAATTATCTTTATTTATCATTAGCAATTAATTTGTTCAATTTAGATCCAAACAAAATAAAAATTGATAAAACATAAAAATATGTTCCTCTACTGGAAGATTACATGATAAAAGAATTTAAATTATACATATATGATTACAATCATTTACAATTGTAAAAACATTCAAATACAGTAAGTATTTCTATAAACTTTACTATTACAACAATGTAATGAATAGGGAAAAAAAAAAATCCCCCGGGTAATACACACTCAAAGAAGAAAAAAAACTTATACAACAAAAAACCAAAAAAAAAAAATTATAATAATAACACAACATATACAAATCAGAACCTTCAATCTTTAACTATATACATTAATCTACATAAATAACAAAATATATACATACATACTATAAAAAATATTACAGAAAGTTTTTATTAAATATTTTGTGCTCAGATCTCTTATATACCTAAGAATATCTGTTAAACAATAAGTAAAATACAATTCAACATCAGCTCTCACAGCTACCAAGTGTAATGTCCAGAATGTGTTCCAACAAAAAGGGAAGAGGGAAAAATTATAAATATTCTTAAGCAAAACAGAGAGGGAAGAGCAACAGGAAATAAGGAAAAAAAAGGTAACATAAGAAAAAAGGGGGGGGGGGGGAGGGGGGATGGTGAAAGGGCCAGAGAAAGAAATAGTATACCAATATAAAAACAATAACACAAATACTATGGCTTGAGCTTTGGGGTTGCTAGTACTGAGTATCTGACAGCCAACCTTTTGTATTGGTTTGATTGGAAGTTGCCTGGTGGTGATGAGGATGGAATAATGCTGCCAAAAGATTTGGACATGAGTGAAGTTTATGGGCTCACTGTTCATAAGAAAGATCCTCTATATCTTATACCAGTACCTTATTCCCCTTAATTCATCTATGAGGGATCTATGGTGCTACTTTAGATGTTGATGTTGTTGTTGTTGGTTTTTTTTTTTTTTTTTTTTAATTGTTGTTGTTGTTGTTGTTTTAAATTATTATCCAATGCAAATAAAGGATTATGTATATATGCTTCAAAATATGCTTTCATTACTTATTCCTCTGTTGCTTATCAATGTGTGCCATTGCGTGTACAGCTTCAATTTCTTCTATATGAGTATTCCGTTGAACTAATAATCAGTAATTTTCAGAATATGACAGCTAATTGAATTCCCACTATGAATAAAAAAGATATATTAAATTGGTTCTGTATTAGCCGTATAGTTTGAAACTCAAAACTCAGGAAATTAAGGAGATGATTGAGGACTTATTTGAGAAAACTAAAGCCCTGATTGGATTAAGGTGATTGGCAAATGAAAGATATTGGGATGGTTAGTGACGACAATGAAAGTTGAATTTTGTATACAACTATCTTTAATAACATTTTAAATCTACGTTTGTTTTTTAATTTAGAAAATCTCTTAATTTCAAGTGATTTGGGTACGTGCTTGTTTATGTAAGTGTAGTCCAGTTATATTGTTCATTACTAATGAATTTTCTCCTCTTTCCTAGTCTGTTCATGCAAGTTCCTTTGCCAAGCCTTATAAAATAGTTGTATTATGATCTTTTCTTACTTTTGTTTTTGTTTTCTTATTTAGTTTTCATTATGGTATTTGAACAATTAATATTCTAGTGAATCACTAATCCTTTTTGGCCGATATATTGGTTTTCACCCCTATGTTTAATTTTGTTTCAGAGAGCTCATACTTAAACGATTTCCTGATCCTCTTTTTTCCTCTGTGTCCTCTCTCGATAATTGACGTCCTTACATCTTTGCATCCTTCCCTCAACAATTGTTCCATTCTCGGTGCCCCTACGCCCTACCCTCGATGTTCTCATCCTTCTGTGCACTCGACACACGTCAGTTCATGAATGTTGTCCCTTCTCTGCACCCATCCGTCCCACCCTTGACAAATCGTCCCTTCTTTATATCTCACCCTCGATGATTTCCATCCCTAATTTTTTATCTTTATTTTTCAGAAAATGAACGAAAATAAAATAAACCATTAAATAAAAAGGAAGAAAGACTACAATGAAAGAGAAACTCATCATCCCAACATTCATATCGGTTTTTTTTTTTTTTTTTTTTTTTAATTAGATTGGAATCTCCTGTTTGAGCTCTATCTTTCAGGCGTATATTAAGGGAAATTTACTTTTATAGACAATTATTCTTTAGCAAAATTTTGGACTTAATTATATATATTTTGAATATGATAACCTCTTCAGTTTACGTGATTTGGAAAACATTCTTGTTTTCATAATTGTAATTTATATTCAGAGGGAGCTTCCTAATAGTGCTTTCTTATTAGTAAATTAATTATCACGATTTTCTTAATTCAGATACATTTGTCAAAGCACGTTATTTGGATTCTCTTCTTACTTTACTAATTTATTTTGATTTTCTCAGTTTGTTTTTAATTGAAAGGTTAGAAGTAGTAAACGATGAGTAATGATAAGATAAGAAGCAAAGACAAAATAAAATAGAATTTTAAAATACTTTTATAAGACTTATTAGGAATTATGCCACATGTAAATAAAATTTAAAGTATGTAAATCTATTAAGTAGGTTTGGTGATGATTAGTTTAGAAAGATATGTACATGAGGGATCAAAATCTTCTGTCCAATCTTTGGTGTCACAAATAATATCTAATCAAGATTATTATGTCACACCATTTTAAAAAATTTAAAATACTTTCTAATTGATTTTTTATATTTCATAATCTAACTTCATTTAATGATATATGTGTCAAAATATAATTATTGGTTAGACATCATTTGAGACATCAAAATTAAATAGAGGATGTGGATTTGTACATGAGAGTGAGATGGTGAACTACATACGGAGCAAATTATGAAGGAGAAGTATCCATCAAATGGCCAAACCATGAAAATAAAGAAAGTGTACGCATGATTAAAAATAAAAATAAAAAACAGGCATGGCAAAATAAGAAAATTCCACATGGAAATTTAGTTAATTAAGCTTAGCCCTGATGAGTCACTTGCATTGTTTGGCTACCCAAAAACCTCCAAAAAGCTGCCTATATAGAAGTCGTTAGTGTGTTAGACATAAAAAAGAGACTTAACTAATAGTTCATTTAAACCATATATTATCCAAAAAAAAAAAAAAAAAAAATCTATTTTGACATTTGATCGAGCATGTGGTGTGCAGAGAAACACCGTGTTAAAAATTATGTGTAAAGTACCAAAACCGTACACAAAAGATTCGTGTACAAAGAGCAACAACTCAAAAACCGAGCACACTATACTAGAATCAAATTCCATATGATTATCCAAAACGAAAATCCATATTGACATTTCATCGAGCATGTGCTGTGCAGAAAAAAAACCGTGTTGAAAATTGTGTGTAATGTGTCAAAACTGTCCATAAAAGATTCATATACAAAGAGCAACAACTCAAAAACTGAGCACACTACACTAGAATCAAATTCCATATGATTATTCAAAACAAAAATCCATTTTTACATTTCATCGAACATGTGGTGTATGGAAAAAACCGTGTTGAAAATTGTGTGTAAAGCGCCAAAACCGTGCACAAAAGATTCGTGTATAAAGAGAAACAACTCAAAAGCTGAGCACACTAAACTAGAATCAAATTCCATATGATTATCCAAAATAAAAGTTCATTTTGACATTTCATCGAGCATGTGGTGTGTGGAAAAAAACCGTGTTGAAAATTGTGTGTAAAGTGCCAAAACCGTGCACAAAAAATCAAGATACAAAGAGCAACAACTCAAAAATCGAGCACACCACACTAGAATTAAATTCCATATGATTATCCAAAACAAAAATCCATTTTGACATTTCATTGAGCATGTGGTTTGTGGGAAAAAATCGTGTTGAAATGTGTGTAAAGTGCCAAAACCGTGCACAAAGCATTCATCTCCAAAGAGCAATAATAAAAAAAAACATTCAAACAACATTATAAATTACACTCCAAGCAATTTATTAAAACATTATGTGTTCATACTTTTGTTAGAAAACAAGAAATTGAGCAATATGGAAGTCACCTTGCTTTTCTTTAAAGAAAAATAGCTACGACCTTGATGGGAACACCAGGAGAGAGTGGTGGCGGCGGCGACGGCAGCGGCGGAAAAAGGAGACAGAGGTTTATGGCGGCTGTTTGGGAAAAAAAAAAGGAGATAATGGGCGGCAGCAGCATCACCGAAGATTAAGAGAGAGGGGAAGGCGGCCCCTCCGTCGGCGGTCGGGCGAAGGAGGTGGGTAGGAGAAAACTTGAAGCTGAAAATGATGATAAATGAAGAGGAAAATGTATCTAAATTAAGGGTTTTCGCATGAATTTCAAAACATGAAATTTCAAAATTTTCAAAATTTTCGGAGGATTACATGACGGTTTAGCCAAAACTGTAATGTAATCCTCCGGTTTACACGATAGTTTTAGTTCAAAACCATCGTGTAAGCCTAGTACACTTTTTTCGTCTCAATTTTTTTTCTCCTATCGTCCCATGGCCTAATACCCGTGTGTTATTTAAAAAGTGATCCAAGTGGATATAGTATTGATCCATGTTCAATATTAAGGTTCAATATAGATCAAGTAACATAACAAAATAAATATAATACATCTTGAATTAAAATAAAATAGTAATGATGTATAAATTAAATGACAAAATGTTCAAGTTTTACTCTTTTTTTTCTTTACTTTCTCAGCACGTGTCCATTTAATATCAGGTCGAAGCAAGTAAGAAACATCATCATCGAATTCAACAATCTCCTCAATCAATGTCAATCCCTTTGTGAATGATGGAATGTTGGAACAATCTTCCTTATTTTCTTGACCATCACGGATCATTTTTTGCTTCATTGGCACAACTAAGAACAATTATAAATTGTTGGGATCCGTTGTATAAAATACTTGGATTGCTTGTGATGTCATAATGAATTGATCATCTTTGTATCCTAATTGTCTAAAGTCCACCACTGTGATGACATCGCTGTCAATCTTGACACAATTATTGTCGACCCACTTGCACTTAAAGAGTGCTACTTGAAATCCACAATAATCAAGTTCCCAAATGTCTTCAATGAAACCGAAGTAGTTCATGGTTCTATAGACTGGATTCTTGTCATTTGCGGATGAAATATGCATGGCCTTAGCACGGATATTAACACCACTATTTTGAACGGGATGCTTCTCATCTCGTTCGTGAGTGTAGAATGTATAACCATTGATGAAGTATGATGTATACCATGTAACTATCGTCGACGGTCCTCTAGCAAGGTTCATTAAGTCTTGCGAAAAGCCGTCCTTCTGAAAGACATGTCTTCGTATCCACAAACAAAATGTTCGATCGTGTTCATCTTGCAACCACTTCTTATTTCTTATTCTTCTTGGATTTGCATCTCTTAATTCCTATAGGTGAACATCAATAAAAGGCTCCACTTCAACCCTATTATGTAAAGTATAGAGACAATCTTGCTCCCATTCACCTCGATTTACCGACGAAGGAATGCCGACAGATAGTCCTTTCGAGTCAATGTTTGTAGTCTTTGGCAACCCAATCACTTCTGCATTGGATAAATACTCAGTGTAAAATTCAACCAATTCCTCTGCCATGTAGCTTTCTACTATACATCCTTCCGGCCTATTTCAATTCTTGACATAACCCTTCAACACTTTCATATTCCTTTCAAAAGGATACATCTATCTAAAGTATACCAGTCCACATAGCTTAACTTCCCGTACTAGGTGTACTGTTAGATGAATTATTATGTCAAAAAAGGATGGTGGAATATACTTCTCAAGCAAACACACTATCTTAACTAACTCTGATTGTAGCGAATCTAGTGTAAATGGATCAATTACCTTGGAGCATATTGAATTAAAAAATGAACATAACTTGGTAATTGCGAATCTTACATCATTCGTTAAAACTCCTCACAAGGCAAGCAGTAATAATTGTTGCATCAAGATATGACAATCGTGTGTTTTCATTCCGATCAGCCTCAAATTCTTCATAGACACCAACCTTTTGAAGTTGGAAAGAATACTCGTTGGGCACTTTTACAGAAGCGAACTACTTATAAAGCTTTCTTTTTTTCTTGTCTTGATAATGTGTACCTTACCGGAGGTAAGTAAGTGACATTCCCTCTTTTTGTAGGGAGCAAGTTAAATCTAATCTTCAAATCCTTAAGATCCAACCATGCTTTTTCACCATCTTTGGTCTTATTAGGAATGTCAAGTAGCGTGCCTACTATTGATTCACAAACATTTTTCTCAATATGCATCACATCCAAGGAATGACGAACGAAAAGTGATCTCTAACATGGAAGTTCGTAGAAGATTGACCTCGTTTTCCAAGGTCCATCAACCATCGGATCCTTGTTACTCTATTTTCTTTTCCCGAGCACTACTTTTAAATTTTAACCATCTCAAAAACGTCTTCACCCGTCAAAACCTGGCGAGGGATTATTTCTTCGGTATTACCATCAAAAGCCTTTTTTGGTTTGCAGTATCGATGATTTTTTGGTACGAATCTCCTATGACCAAGGTAAACGGTTTTTCTTACCATTTTTCAATCGGATTGAAGATGTTTCTTTCATACAAATGAGACAACTAATAGAACTTTTTACTAAATAACCATATAGGTTTCCATAAGCGAGGAAAATCATTAATTGTCCACATCAACATTGCAGGGAGTGTGAATATCTTTTGATGGTAAGTATCTCTAACTTTGATCCCCTTTTCCTATAAGCTCTTTAGATCATCGATTAACGGTGTCAAATATACATTAATGTCATTCCCTGGTTGTTAAGGACCAGAGATCAATAAAGTCAACATCAAGAACTTCCGCTTCATGCTCAACTTTGGAGGGAGATTGTAGTTGACAAGTATGACAGGCCAAGTATTATGCCTACTACTTATATTACCATGTGAGTTCATTCCGTTCGCTGACAAATCAAGACGTAGATTCCGTGGTTCCATACTAAATTCAGGATGATCGGCAACAAAGGTCTTCCATTGTGATGCATCGGCTGGATGTCTAAGCATGTCATCTTTCAACACGTTTATCATGGTGCCAAGTCAAATTCTTGGAATGATCGGCATTACGGAATAAATGCTGCAGACATGGCACTGGAGGAATATACCATAATACCTTTGCCGGCACTCTTTTGCTACCATTTGTTGGCTTTTTGCCCTTCTTCTATCTTGACTCCTTACAAACCGGACATTCATCCAAATCCTCATACCTATTTCAGTAAAGGACGCAATCATTTGGACATGCATGAATTTTTTCATATTTCATTCCCAAAGTACTCAACACCTTTTTAGCTTCGTATATACTAGCCGGTATTTTATTATCAATGGATAGAATCTCTCTTAGAAATTCTAAAACAGTCATAAAACTATACTTTGCCCACCCTCCCAATGCCTTCATTTCCATAATTTGACCAATGCGAATAATTTCGTATATTTAGTGCACCTGTCATACAAGGGCATATCGACATCATTCATTATTGTCTCAAATAACTCTGAACGATGCACAAACTGTTCTTCCAAATCATTAACTATATCAAACAAATTATCTCCTACATCTTCCTCAACAATAGGTTCTTTTCCTTTGTTTTTCGATGTTGGATTCAAACAAATTTCACAGTGTAAATACCATGTTTGGTACGAACAAATAATCCCACGGGCAAGCAAATGTCTTCTAACTTCATCAACTGAATGGGATCTATGATTTACACAATCCACACAAGGACATCGAATCTTATCATTTTTCATGTGAGTTTTGGAAAATGACAAAAATTCTTGAACACTATCTCGATATTTTCTAGTCAATCTATTAGCCCACATCCATTTTCGATCCATTTACAAGAACCCGGCCTAAATCCAAATTAAAGATCATTTTAAAAAAAATGAAAAAAAAAAAAACGAGAATGTACCGTTTTAGATATCTAAAATATCTACAATTTATCAATACAAATTAAATAACTCAAAAGAGTAAGTAATAATCACTACTTACAAATAATGACTATAAAAGAGTGTTGATTTGGTGGACGGTAGCAGTGCAGGATCTGGTTTCGCAGGTCTCTGTAATGTTTTTCGCTCTGTGGAACAGTTTTGTAAGATAAAATGAGGACTGGTAGGGATTGTAAAAACCGAGATATTACATGACAGTTTTAGAAAATCCATCATGTAAACATTGGATTACACAACGGCTAAGCCACACCGTCGTGTATTCCAATGGATTACACGACGGTTTTGCTGGATTACACGACGGTTTAGAAAAACCATCGTGTAATCCAGCATTATATGACAGTCAAAACTGTCATATAATCTTGTTTAAGACGACGGTTTTACAAAAATCGTCGTGTATTTTCTGTCGTCTACGCCAACTTTTGTAGTACACATGTGTGATAGGAAAACGGGAGTAATGATCATGAGATGGACCTTTTTAATTTTAAATAATGTTTTGAAACTTTAGTTTATTATTATTTGATTGGATGATTCATGTAGACTTAAATTTTTAATTCATGAAATGAGTTTAAAAAATAAATATAAATTTTTTAGTTATGAAGGTTATTTTGATATAGTTTAAAAAAAAAAACATTTAGAGTTTTCTAAAATTATTTAAGTAAAGTTTTTCGTCATGTCAAGATTTTTATTTCAAGCTTAATATTTTCCGCAATTTTATAAGAAATGAATGATTAAATAAGAAGTCAACTTTAACAGTTCGTGAGGGATCATTACACTGCTACACCAACTGTTATTTTCTAACAATTGAGATGTAGATTTTATGTTTTTGTACTAAGAAAAACAAGGAATGACCCTACATGATATGATCAAAGAAAAATGTGATAAAGGAAAAGCAATATATATTCGTGGTGATGATGATTGGAATAATGATGGCAATGAAGCACTAGACTTCCATGACGACTATTTTGGGTGTCGGATCAATGAAGAAATCCCATTTGTTGCAAGGTTTGCTCCAACTGAATTATTCAGTAGTTATGAGCATCCGTTGCAGATTTGTACAACTTGTACACCAATCAATAAAAGTATCACTGGCTTCAATCCAACTCCAATCACCGGTTCCAATCCAACACCAAATGAGACAATGTGAGAAAGTAACTAATAAATATGATGGTATAGATAAAGCAAGTAATAATGTACTCGAAGGAGGTGATGAGGTGCGTAAAGGATGTGACGGTGTACCCGAAAAAGGCTCTAAACTCCACCAAAAATTGGTTAGAAAAACATTCTATGCTTGCTCCACAGTCTCCCTTTATAAGCTTCAATGTCCACCATTTAAAGAGAGAATTTCGGCCCAAAAAATCATGTTGTCAGGCTGGTAAGCCGAGTGGAGGGAGGCGGCAATCCAGCTGGAAGAAATTAATTGCCTATGTTGGACTTGGCACCAAACACGCAGGCTTGGCTAGAGTTGGCTGAGAATTCGGCCCGAGATTCTTACGGGCTGGGATTGTGGACCTGAGAAGCGTGAACCGGGGCCATGCTGGCTGGGATCACAGGCCTGGGATTACTCAGGCTATGAAATGTGAGCTGGGGCCACGCGGGATGGGTTCACGCGTCTAGGATCGCAGGCCTGGGATCACGGGCTTGGGCTGGCTGCTAGAGTCATGCCCGGGCTTGGATCGCGCGGGCTGACGCACACGTGGGGTAAGAGCTAGGGCCCGCGTGTCTGGGCGGCGACATGTGGCTAGGAGGAGCTGGGCGGCTTGGCTTGGCTCGGCAACTAGCTGTCGGCATGGCTCAATGGCTTGGGCTAATGGGTTGCATTTTGTTGGGCTTTTTGATTGATTTTTGCTTGCAATTTTGGCCCAAATGTTTCTTACAAAACAAATTAAATTATATTGAAACAGAATATTTTCATATCAAAATATTTTTGAATAAATTTTATGAAAATATCTAATTAAAACTTAATTTATTTTGACAATTTTGAACAATAAAAGTGCATTTTTGTGCACTTATCAGGCATATTGGTTGTTCTTGAAATTTTAGTGATCTTTTTTTTTTTTTTTTTTTTTTTTTTGTCGTTTCAAGGTTTTTCATGCAAATCATACATAAAGAAAGACTCTCATATGGTAATTTTCATTTTTCCTTTAAGGAAAAAATAGCTAAAGTCAAGATTTTGAAGAAACGATCGATAGTTGTTCTTGAAATTTTAACGGTTGTTCTTTTTCTTTTGTGGTCGTTCTGTAGGTTTTGAGACAAATCATACATGAATAAAAGACCCTAAAATGGTAATTTTTGCTTTCGGTTTAAAAAAAAAAGAGGCTAAAGTCAAGATTTAAAAGGAATCATTGGATGGTTTTTTTCGATAATTTTAGTAGTTGTTCCTTTTATTTTAGTGGTTGTTCATGTTATTTTGTTGTTTAAAGAAACAAACTAATCTAGAAGGAATGACCAGACGGTTATTCTTTAATTTTTCCGCGGTCATACCTGTTATATTTGGTGGTAGTTATTGATTATACATATTCGATTTTCATAAACAAAATAACCATAGTTAACAAAATCTCATTAAAAATCAAAATAGAAGACCAATGTTGTCTTCACATATGCATATATGACCATATTGTAACAAAAAGTACAGATAATACTAGATTTCTTAATCACTTAAAGTGTTTTTGTGGGTTTATAAGCATCTTGGTCCTTTTTTGAAGCATCACACCTCGAGTGCTGAATCTTTTTTGGCCAGTGTATCACATAAGGTGATAGTAAGGCTGGCGATCTTTTCCTCTGCCTCTTCGGTTGGCCCTCATGGTTTTTCACATATTCAAATATTGGCATTAGCTTCCATACCAACTACCGCTTCATGTCCATGTTTGCCGCCATCTCTTATTCATTTGTCTTGTGAGGGATGTTATTGGCAATCGAAATTATTACTCCCACTATATTTGGTTTTTATACCTCGTGACAACTACTACTCAAACTCAACATCCACCCTGCCACTATGTGCCTCCTTAGTCATGGCCATAACTGACTCTATTTTCTGTATAATTACCTTATTATTTGCCTCTATCTTCTGCACAATTGCCACCCTGTGGTTGGCTAATATTGATTTCATATAGGTTTGGTGCTCGCCTATATGATGGTCAATATAATGCACCAATGACTCTAAAATGAGAGTTGAGGTTGTGAGCATCGCACCATGTGTCTGGGGGCCAATGGAGGTGAAGAATGTAGGCATCAGGCCATGCATTTTCCAGTCCCTGGGGGTAAGGCTCCAATCTGCTCATGGGTTGAACTGGTTGGAAAAGACCTCGAGGTTATAGCAGGATTAAGAACTGTGGGACCTGTTGGCATCCGGTGTTGTCTTTGCTAGACCAAGGGGTTAGAGGCTCTATTTATCTGCTCATGGGTCAAATTGACGGGGAAAAACCTTGAGATTATAATAGGATCAAGAGAGATGTGACTTGATCTAAGCTCATCATTTCTCTCATTGGAATCGGCAGCACTACACAGGATGACATCTCCTTCTAATAACTTTGCCAGGCCATCACTGCAGTCTTCAAGCCTTTCAATTCACAAATAATATTCTTGTTACCTCTCCTTAGATGAAGGATCCAAAGTAGGACAGACTATAAACTGAATAAACATAACGAAAAAATAATGATTAACTAGACTAATAAATCTAAACAAAAACCATAAAATTTAACTTATAACGAGTCGATTAATATTTTTAGCAGATCTCGTGGCCTCCAAGCAAGGATCAAATGAGATGCCAATATGATTCTGAACATTCTGCCAACGAAACCACCGTGACCCATTTTTGTTCTTCTTATTAAAAGTTAATTTCTTAACCATTATCTCACATAACTTCAGCATAGCCTCAAAAGTCCATATCTGCATGACAAATTAAATGATAGTTATAATATAAACCAATTTATAAAATATATTTAACTAAGAAAAGTATTAACGAAAAGCTTACTTGAAAGATCCATGGCCAACCATAGAAGTTGTACGATGATGATTTTTTGTTAAACTTTGGCACCAAATCAGTTTTTATGTACTTCAATTTCTGATTGTAACAAACATTCCCCCAAGGATATTGAGTGAAGAATTTTAGATCATTGGTTGGCATATTGGAGCCAAGAAGGATCATCCACCTTTTTGGTGTCAGAAGACATCAAAAACCCTGCTAGCATGTACAAAAATGCTAATTTTATCCTATCTTTGGTCCTAGCATTTTTAATTCTCAACTCTTTTAGTTTTTTCGCAACATCTTTAAATAAAACACTTTCCTTTCTTAGCCAATATTTGTTTTTCAACTCGTTCTTTTCTTCTTGAGCTTTGATTTCATCCTTAGAAGGTCCACCACCCGTGTATAAACTTGAAATCAAGACGAACTCATTGAGGGAGAACGTCAATGGTTTTCCTTCAATTAAAAACTACACTTTATGGTCCTTTTGACATACTGTCTTTCTCAAAAGCAAATTATGAGCCCACGCACTCGAAAATTCCCCTCCTATGGGCAAGTCTGTTAAAGGACCTAGTTGAGGGTACCTTCAAAAGACAGTCTTATCTTCCTCAGTTAGCTATTTCTGAACATCTTTGAGGATTGTCATTCTCGATCAGATTGTAACTTTGGCACTAAAGTATTCTAAGAAGATGAGTGGAGGCATTTCTTGGAGCTTTGATGTGAGGACCGTCCTAGATACGTCATAATCTTTTTTATCAAACTCCTCGTCACTTGAATTTTCTATATTTGTTTCCTAAAACAGACAAATATATGTCGTTCAGAAATTTAAAAAAAAAAAAAAAAAAAGGGAACCATTGCATAATATATGTAAATAAAACAAGTGGCTTATTATTTTATCACCTTGACATCTACCTGATCACTTTTATTCTCTCTTGAATCTTCTATATTCTCTGTGCTTTCCTGAAACATATAGTAATTGGTGTAATAAATAATATTGTAATATCATAATCATAATCTTGATATATATTTTTTATTTTACAATAATTGATGTGTTTGAATGGACAAAAATAAAATAAAAACAAAAAGAAAACAAAAAAGCAAAAAAACAAAAAAAAAAAAAAACCAAATCAAAATTACTATATATTGGAACAACCAACTGATCGTTCGTAAACTAATCACGGTCATTCCTATTTTATTTGGTTGTTCCAAGTATGCACATGTCATTTTCCAACAAACAACTACACTTCACACGTGACATTATATAAACACACTCGGTAAATTTTCACTTTATGTTTCCGATTATTTTGGGCATACCTATATCATTTCCCAAACTCCTACACTAACACAATCCCATCAAATTAAAAAGCAAAAAGCAAATAAACAAAAACAAACAAACAAACAAATTCATTATTTCAATGGAACGACCACGGAACTTTTTTATTGTCATTCCTTTTTTCAGTGGTTGTTCTGAATATCAAAAGATAATGAAATTAATGTTGCACAATCAAATTCTCTACAATAAAAAATTCATAACAATAAATCACAATCATTTATCTAAATATTGAATTAATTTCACTAATCAAACAAATTTTAAAGGAAATCAATAACTAAAAATTTGAAAAATATATCATCTGTCTAACATTCTCACCGAACCTAGGAGGTGGGGATGGTGGCAGTGGCGTGGCCGGCTGTGGCGACAAAGAAGACGGTGGCATCGAAGGCAGCAACGGCGGAAGACACGAATCCGACATCCCGAGCTCCAATGTGTTGTTTTAGCAAGTTCTTCTGAACATTGATAGATGGAGAATATGAGGGTGACCGGCCGTTAGAGCCAGAGTGCTTGACGGATTTGAGGGTGAGTGGGAACTTGGGAGGAAGAAACAAAGATGGCTGGCTTCTTCTCCTCCAAGAAGCATTTGGCTGGAACTCGACGGGAAAGGGGGGAGTGAGGCTCTCAAACCCACTAAGCATACCTTTTTTTTTTATTTTTTTTTATTTTTTTTTTTTTTAAGCTTTTAATTAAATTTTAAAAGATTTTATCAATTAAAAAAAATCAATAATTATACAATCAGCATTTTTTGAATAAAAAAAATAAAAAGAAATTAGGAAAGTCATTACCGAATTTCAGTTTTATTAAGTCATTTTCACAAATATCCCCATATAACTGTAATTCCACAACCAGATTTAAAACAAAAAACAAAACAAAAACAAAACAAAACAAAAAAACCCAAAGATAATACCAGCGTTATTGCCGGCGACACCCACGCCGGACCAATAACCGTCGGCATGAGGGCGATCTTCAGATGGTGTCGACGGCGTGAGGGAGGCTGAGGACGGATTTGCGATGAAGGCATCGAACAGTGATGGTCGGCGTCCCCATGGCGGACGGATCTGGAAAATCATGATCCGGTCTGGTTCTTCGCCATCACCATTGTCGACGTCATCCACGCAAATTGGAACCTCCCCCTGCACTCTCGACACTCTTCACCCACCTCCTCTCCGTCTCAATCGAGACCGGTTAAGGGTGGGCACAAAACTTCGGCAAGCCCACGACAGAGGGTCTTGCCCAAGTGGTCGATGATGGGCGTGGAGGGGCGACGATGATGAGGTTTGGAAGGTCTAGGGGTGGGCAAGGTTTGACCCGCAACTGACGGCATGAATCAAACGATGGTGAGGGGAGATTTCGGCAGTGGTGGGTCGCGCTGGGTAGGAGACGGACGGGGTTAGGTGATCGTCGGCGTTCTCACCATCTTGGGGTTGGGTGTCATCGGGGTTCTCACCGTCGTGGGCTCGTCATGGTTCTCGTAGTCGTGGGCTCGTCGGTGTTCTCGCCATCGTGGGATTGGGCTCGCCATTGTCGATGGAGGAGGGTGTGGAATGGTGAGCAGAGATTATTATTATTATTATTTTATTTTTAATATAATTACATGTTGAAGGAAACATTATAAGATGCACCTTTATAATCCAACAATTCTCATACATTGAATCTTATCTTATTAACGAGGTAAAAATTTTTACATCTTTGTAGAACTCTCCATTATTCACTTATTGTTTTTGATTTTTGACATTTTGCTGTCATTTTACTTCACAAGAAAGAAAAATCAAATTAAATACCAACACCATTGAGATTTTCTGGGGGTAATTTAGGGAGCTGCGACACTTCAAATATATGATAGCTTGTTTTATTTATTTATTTTTATTTTATTTATTTTTTGTATTCACACATTATCTTTACTTTTAAAAAAAAAAAAAAAACATAAGTATTTTCTCTCAATCGAAGATCTTCTCAAGACTACATATTGCTACTCTTTTAATGTTCTTTACCACACTTATTTTTAATAAAGAAAAATACGTATATGAACAGAAAGGAAAAGATCATTAAAAAATGAAGGGAAAAACCAAGCCGAAAGACTTTAAATGGAAGAAATATTAATTTTTTGATCATAAAATCCCTTGGTTATATATTTTTCTTTTTTACATTTTATCTACTTTTTAATTTTCTTTTGAAATTTAGATTGGCCATTTTATTTGTAGTTGTTCCGCTGTATTGTCTTAATTTGGTTTTCATACGTTTCAAAGTTAAGAATACACGTCTAAGAAAAAAAAAAAAAAAGAATTGGGTTATGACAAACTCAAGAGAAAGAAGAGAATTGAAAGTTTGATTCAATCTCATGAAAAATGATTTTTTGAAAAATTTCTCACAAGTAGTAAGAGAGTTGTAATGAGGAAAAGTGAAGAAACATCTGAAGACAAAAAATTTAAGGAGTTAGGAAATGATGAAGTGATGGTAGAAAAAAAAATGTAAAGAATAAGAATGATAAAATGTGTGATTATGTACTAGAATAAAGAAGATCAAAAACCAAATGAAGAGGATGAAATTGAAAGACTCTAATGATAACGGTAATTTGAGTGATGTGTTCATGAATATTTATGATTTGAAAATAATGAAAAATATTAAGAACAAGTTAAGAGATTATTAGTAAAAAATGCCTCATTTTATAGTTTCGCTTAAGACCCCAAAATATGTTAGGCCGGCCCTGGGTGAGTATTGAAGGTTAGAAGGTTAATTAGTAACATTAATGCGACGGAAAATGATGGAGAATGCAACAGTAAATAACAGAGATTGAGATGGTGATGGTGACCTCGCACAGTGGTGTCTCTCTGATTTCTTTTTTCCAGCGGCGAACAAAACGTCCAGCAATCACAAGGAATGCAATGCAGCCCATCCCGCGATTCCAAGGCTTCTTCAGTTGCCTCGCGTCAGCCTTGCCGTCTCCTCCAGTTTTCCAGCTTCTTTGATGGTTTGGCATCGACTGACGACTCTCCCATGATGACAACGATGGATATTGGTTGGCTTGTGTGAAATGTGGATTTGGTTTCGATTTTGGGTTGATTTTGTAATAATAGATTAGTTGTATGAAATTTTATAAATAAGGAAGATTTTTTTTTTTAAAAAAAAAAATTTATTTTGAGACAAAATGTGGATTATTGACCCAGCAGAGGTGCTTATAGGTCAGAAACAAGTGACTAGTTGGCCCGTTAGCGGATGTAGTTACCGATTGGTATCCCTCCGACGAAAGTAAACATCGGCAACCAGCCAATGGAGTTTGTTACCGGTGGGTAACCTGTGGAAAAAAGTAACCAAGTGATAACTCATCGGCAAAGGTAGTTACTGATCATTAACTTGCTAGTTAAAGTAATCGACTGATAATTTCGTTTGCTTTAATTTTTGAATTAAACTTTCAAAATTTATTAGGTATTTTCGTTTAAAAAAATATATTAATTAGGTATTTGATTTTTTTAATATTTGAAAAAAAAGTACACGGCAAATATTCATATATATGCATAAATTTTCTTTTTTTGAAAGTAAGATATGCATAATCTTAGCTCTTTGATGTTTCAATTGAAACTTAAATTTTTCATCTTAATTTTTTTTTAAAAAAATTAACAAAAAATTATAACTAATTGTCTTTTAAAAAAACAAACCAAACGAGGCTTAAAATACTAAGGACCTGTTTGGTTCACAAGTTTGAGTTGAAAATTTGAAGTTGAGTTGAGTTAAGTTAAGTTGAGTTTAAGTGTTGAGTGTTTGGTAAAAGTTTGAGTTGAAAATTTGAGTTTGAGTTGAGTGTTTGGTGAAAAAGTTTTAAGTTGAGTTTGAGGGTTAAAAAAATAAAGGCCTTGTTTGGATGATAAGAAAATGAGAAGAATAAATTTTTTTAATTTTCTTTAACATTTAACGTATATTTTAGTAAACATAGTTCGAGTCAGGGAGGCCGATATCACTAATTGTCATCACTAATCCAGATATCAGTACCAATAGGGACCATGATCCCAACCATCAGTTGTCCTAGTATCTTGGAAAACCTTGGACAAGGTAATAAAGGGCCCCAAAGCTATCCTCATCTGTTAACACTGATTGTTCTTTCGCTCTGCTTCTCAAAAGCCTCTTGTAAAGGTTTAGATTTGGAGACTATCAACCCCCTTAAACACGTAAAATTATAGAGTTGCCATGTATATGTAGTATCAATCTTTGGGATCAAATATATTGGAGTGAATATATATACTTTAAAAATAAATAAATAAATAAAACCTCTCCTCACCATTCCTCACCCTCCTTCATCGACGACAGCGAGAACGCCGACGAGCCCACGACGGCGAGAACCCCGACGACACCCAACCCCACGACGGCGAGAACGCCGACGAGCGCAGTGCCCAATCCCCTTCGTCCCGTACCCAGCGCGACCCACCATTGCCAAAATCTCCCCTCACCACCATTTGATTCCCGCTGTCAGTCGTGGGTCAAACCTTGCCCTCCCTCGACCATCCAAACCTCATCACTGTCGCCCCTCCACGGCCATCACCGAGCCTTTTGTCATCGGCCACCTGGGCGAGACCCTCTGTAGTGGGCTCGTCGAATTTTTGTGCCCACCCTTAACTCGTCTCGATCGCGAGGGAGAAGAGGCGGGCGAGGGATGTCGAGGGTGCAGGGGGAGGTTGCGACTCGCGTGGACTACACCGGCGACAAAGATGGTTAAGAACTGGGCGGATCTCGATTTTCCAGATCCGTCGGCCATGGGGGCACTGACCATCGCGGTCTAATGCCTCCGTCGTGAATCCGTCCTCGGCCTCCCCACGCCATCGACTTAAAAATTTAGAATGTTACTTTTCTTTAACATCTTAACGTTGAGGAGGAAGAGAATCGGCCAGAGGGGTCAGACACGGAGGAGACAGAGGAAACAGGGAAGATTCGAGCAACAGTAAACATAACTTGACTCACTGTATAACGGTTCAGCCAAGCATTGAAGCTGAACAAGGGTGCCAAACAACATGCATTCAATTCAAACTAGGAAACCAAGGTTCAAACCGGAGCCCCAAATAGGGGCTAAAAATTGTTCATTTTTTTTTAAATAATAAAAATATTACATTGTCGTGTACAGTTAAACACAGTAAAATAACATTCCCACAATATGAAAAAGGATTCACATCATCAACCAAACGTGTTAATATAGATTTCGTGAAAATCATATTATCTTCTATTACTTTCTCATTCATGTGATTCTTATTGATTACTGAAATCAACTAAATGCATTTACGAGTAAAGTTTTTTTTTTCCCCTTCCTCACGTTCTACAATAAAAGTCACATTTTTTTTTCTTTTTGTCCGTGCGATAATGAATGGACGGGTTATGATGGTTAATGCGTGTGAGACTGGGCATTTTTGTTGTGGTGTAAAATGACTATTTTGCCCCTATCCCATGTGCTGATTTTGGCTTATCTACAATAGAAAGACGGTTTTGTCCTCACACATTTTACTGTTTTGTCTACAGTGTAAAGTGTTTTTTGCCCCTTTGATTTAGTTGGTTTTCCTCCATCTACAATGAGTTGACCTTTTTACCCATAATAAAGAAATTGCCGACTACCAGCACAGTATAGCCCGCACAATACAATTACCATTTTACCCCTCTTTTTTAGTTGCTTTTCTTTTTCCTACAGTGTGTTACCGGTTTTACCCCTATTTCGAGTTTGTTTTTTTTTTTTTCTTAATATTGTTTTTGCCTTCTTTTTTTTTGGACGCTAAATTTTAGATATTAGATTCCGATCTATTGTTGTATTATGTTTTTGCTCACTTTGCCTTTTTTTGATTTTTAAATGATTTTTTACTTTAAATTATTTATCTTTATTTCGGATTTTTTTTCCTGGGTTTTTTTGTGTGTGTCTTTTTTGTTTCTTTGGTTCTATTTTTAAAGCTTTTTTTTTTTTTTTTAAAGAATTCTGCATGCATTTTTTTTAATGTCTTTTTTGTTTGTTTTGTTTTACATTTTTAAAATCTTTTTTTTTGTTTGCATGTATATAACCTAATAAAAAAAATTTTTGGGGGTTTTTTTTTGAAAAACAGTAAAAAAAAAAAAAAAAAAAAGAAGGAGAAAATGGGATATATATTTTATTTTGTTATAATTTTTTTGTTAGGGTTAGTTTTCTCCGGTTCTTTTGAATCTAAAGATTTTTGTTCTTTTTTTTTTTGTTTTTTGTTTTATTTTGGTTTTAATTTTTTTTCTTTAAATAAGTATGGCTACAGAAGAATTTTGTATTTTTTTGCTTTTGTTTTTGTTTTTATTATTGTTAGTACTATTGTCATTTTGATTTTGCATATCCACTATTAGGAGATATTTTGGGAAGAATTATACTTATTATAATTATAATATTTATCTTAACTAGCTACTTTTATTATATAATACTCAGTTTATTTATTTATTTTTTTCTTCATTCCCTGTGCAGTGCACGAGTATTAAACTCGTAACTACTAAAACTAACTAACCCATATATTTATTTAAGGTTATTTACATTTTTACATCTTGTATATCGCTTTTATTCAGAAAGTATACCTTACATTTTATATTTTTATATCATCATATTATATTTAATACACATTTTTCTACCCTATATTGACACTACTTAATTTTCACCTTAAAATGCCCAAATTACCCTTAAAAACAAAAACAAAAACCAAATAATATTTACATTTTATACATTGCATTTTTATTCAATTCGGATACCATGTCTTTTAAAGTTCTACATTTTTATATTATTAGATTATAATTAGTACAAAAATCTATACATTTTCTCAATCAAAACTTAATTCTAACATTAAAATACCTAAATTACCCTTGAAATTGAAAAAAAAATGAAAAAAATTTGAAATTAAAAGCTAATTAAAGGGGCGGAGGTGGGGGTCGAAAGGAGTGCGTGATGAAGAGGTGGGGAAATGACGAGGTGATTATGAGGGTGAGGTTGAGAAGTATGACTTTTTTGTTGCGAAAATCAAAAGTTCTGCTATTTTATTAGTTTTCTTTTTAAGGGTATTTTGAATAATTTTAAGTCAAAATAAAGTATTGATCGGGAAAGCATATTAATTATAATATAGTGAAATAAAATGCATAACTTTGAATGCAAGGTATATATATAAATATATTTTTTCTATATGATATAAAAAGGTAAACAAGTCAAATTATGTCTTTGTATTTAAAGGAATTTTTGAGATTTTTACTAAAAATTGTGTTGACCAAAAAAAGTACAGGTATGTATATTAAGTGTAATATGATAATAGAAGAAGATAAAAATTAAAAATATTTGATGTGTTCACAAAATTCAGGTTTTGTTTGGCAACCCGCTTCCACGACGGTTATTCAAAACCGTCGTGGAAGTAAGGTGATTCCACGACGGTTATTAAAAACCGTCGTGGAAGGTACGGTTTCCACGACGGTTTTCGGAAACTCAAAGCCGCTCCGTGTTTTTACACATTTTCCACGACGGTTTTTTTAAAAACGGTCGTGGAAGTGCCGTCGTGGAATCCACTTTTTGTAGTAGTGGATACAGAGATAATGTCTTGTTATCGATTGGTTGGTGTCAATCTAGCACTTATGAGTATATTTATGCTCAGCAAAGTTCATTTCTACATTTATTTATTATACATTTAATTTTGGACTCGTTCATTTTTATTATATCCCAACCTAACTCTTTTTAATCTAATTTAGTTATATTGAGTCAAATGTATTATACTGAGCTAATAGCTCACGTTTTATTGTTTAACCTCCCTCCTCCCCAGAGGTGCTGGGAATAGTGCCTCGTAGACGGTGTGACATCAAGGCCACTGGGATTTAGTGTTGATCTATCTGTACTTTTATTTTCAGTTATTTATTTTTTCAAGACATATAAGCTTAGCTCTATCTTTCTGGAATGAGTTTTGGATGTTTGTTGTTTCATTTCCTATTTTGTTTGTTTGTATGATGATATTGGAGGTTGGATTTTCAAATCTTTTTTCATGTGAAAAACTTAATATTTTCAGGATGCCCATTGTTTTGATTAAAAAGCTACTTCATGGATTTTTGTTAAAATAAAATAAGTAGACTTTAGGAAAAAATGTTATATGGCCTAATACTCTGATATGCTTTCTAAAGATATGCCTAAAATGGGAATTTTACCAAAAATGTGAGCGAGTTTTAGAATATTATGAGTTTTATTTATGTGATGATTTTAATTACGAATTTACTTTTAATTAAACCCCTATATGTCACCATACCCAGTTTTTGAGTCGTGATAGCGATAATCACGAGGAATGCAACCCAGCCTATCCTGCAATTCTATGGCTTCTTCAACTACCTCGTGTTAGCCTTGTTGTCTCCTCTAGTTTTTCGGCTTCTTCACGTCATCTTCTTCGATGGTTTGGCATCGGCTGGCGACTTTCCTATGACGACAACGATGGATGTTGGTTGGCTTGTGTGAAATGTCGATTTGGTTTTGATTTTGGGGCTATTTTGTAATAATAGATAATTTGTGTGAAATTTTTTAAATATAGAAGATTTTTTTTAAAAAAAAAGTGGACTGTTAGAGGTGGTTATAGCTCATAACCAATTGGTAACCAGTTAACGCGTTGGTGGAGGTGGTTACTGATTGGTATCCCTCCAACGAAAGTGACCATTGGTAACTGGCCAATGGAGTTTGTTACTGGTCGGTGACCTGCGGACAAAAGTAACTAATTGATAACTCGTTAATGGAGGTGGTTATTGGTCAATGATAATTTCTTAAACTCATAAAGTATGTAAGGGATGAAATTAAAATTATATTAATTCAAAGAATACCTTTTTAGTTTCTAAAACTAGAAAGATACATTGAGAAATAACTATTAAAACTAACCAACCTATATTTATATTTTAGGTTATTTACATTTTTACACCTTATATTTTGTTTTTCTTTAGAAAGTATATCTTATGTTTTGAACTTTTATATTTTCATACCATCAGATTATGTTTAATACACAAATTTATACCCTATATTTTCAGCACTTAATTTTGACGTTAAAATGCCCAAATTACCCTTAAAAACAAAAACAAAAACCAAATAATATTTACATTTTTGTTCGCTGCATTTTTTATTCAATAAGGATACTGTGCCTTTTAAATTTCTACATTTTTATAATATTAGATTATATTTAGTACAAAGATCTATACATTTTCTCTATCAAAACTTAATTCTAACATTAAAAATACCAAAATTACCCTTGAAATTGAGAAACAAAATGTGAAAAAAATTTGAAATTAAAAGCTAATAAAAGGGGCTAAGGTGGGGGTCGAAAGGAGTGCGTAACAAATAGGCGGGGAAATGACTGGGTGATTATAAGGGTGAGGTTGAAAAGTCTGCATTTTTTGTTGAGAAAATCAAAAGTTTTAATGTTTTATTGTTTTTTTAAGGGTACTTCGAGTATTTTTAAGTCAAAATAAAGTATTAATCAGAAAAATATGTTGATTTAATATAATGATAATATAGTGAAATAAAATACATAACTTTGAATACGAGGTATATATATTTTTTATATGATATAAAAAGGTAAATAAGTCAACTATGTTTTTGTTTTTAAAAGGAATTTTTGAGATTTTTACTAAAAATTGTGTTGACGAACAAAAGATATAAATATATATATATATATATATATATTTTAAGATTAATATAATGATTAAAAAAATATAAAAATTCAAAATATTTGATATATTCGCAAAATTCAGTGTGTGAAAATGTAAATGACCTTTTATGTAATGTTTTTCCCTCGAACAAATAACCTTGTCTTATTCGGAAACTTTTTTATTTTATTTTATTTATTTTTCTCTTTGTACTTGACCCCTTGCTTTGCCCCAAGTCTTTCCCTCTTGGTCTGGTCTTCTCCTCCGGTTGTCGCTGGTATTTCCTCTGATCTTCCGTTCTATTTATAATCCGTTCAATAAATCTCGTTTACTCTGGGCACTTGCGGATTACTTACGGATTTTACCGACTGATCAGCTGCTGTATGATCCAATCCTTTTAGTTTCAACGGACAGAACTTTTGATGTAAGCACCATTCTTTGACAATTCTTCTTTTAGTTTCAGCATATACAATTCCTTTGTGTTTGTGTGTGCGTATAAATATAAATATAGCAACTTTCTTATATGTGTGTGTATATGTATATATGTGTATGACAATGTCTTCTCTCTTGCAGTCGGATAGGTCTACTAGTTGTAATATTTTATTAAATATTTTGTAATTATTAACCAATTTACATGTAATTTTTTTATTTAAAACTATTAATCCAAAGAATAGGTATCATTAAAAAATGTTGTAGTGGAATCTAGTTGTTATCGGAATCAACTAGTTGTTGTCGTGGAATTATGATGATGTGAATATATATATATATATATATATATATAATGATGTGAATTATGTTGTATATTCAAGAACTCAACATATATGTATCTTGTATTTGTAGTTTTCTTCTTGCATATTTACCACAAGAGCTCATCAAAGTCAGATTGAGTACTTGATCTTGATAGCTTTTCTGGGCCATGTTTGTCATTGTGTTTTACCAAGAAAGCAGAGGCATCAGAAAGATCCTGAAAGAAATTCGTAAAATCAGTAGTTTAAGAATTTTTTAGATATTTAACCTTTTAGAAAAGATATTTATCATTTTGGAGAGCTTTAAACGGCTCAAAAGTTATAAACCGGTCTCCGAGAAAGTCGGATGATCAGGACACACGCCGCGGAAGAGGTTTCATTTCTTCGACCCTAAAACCTCTAAGTTGTAATCTGTCCACACTTCCTGGGTGGACATAATGAGAATATATATATATATATATATATATGTATATATGTGTGTATATATATTATGTAGAAAGAGCATTATTCCTCAATTAATACTAGGACTTTATGCTTGTGCAGCAATCATATTTGCATTGTTTCAACTTCAAGTAAAGAAGTCGTAAACAAAATCGTGAAATGGAAGGGAGCAACCCCGTTTCTTTAGATCAAGAGCATCAGCCTGACGAGCTTGCGACATCATTGAGAAGAAAATTAAGGAACTTGTCACCATTGCCCTCTCGATGTTGCATCTACAGGGTCCCGGAGCGTTTACGTCACGAAAATGCAAGGGCCTATACCCCAAAGGTCGTCTCCATTGGACCACTTCACCGTGGTGCCGAAGGTTTGAAGACCATGGAAAAACATAAGATGCTTTATCTCAAAAGTTTTCTCAAGAGAACAAAACTAAGCATGGAGGATTACGTTGAGTTCATGAAGCAAAGGGAGCAGAAAGTGCGTAATCATTACGATGAAGACTTCGAACAAATGGGAAGCGACCAGTTCGTGGAAACCATCCTTGTGGATTCTGCCTTTGTCGTTGAGATCTTGTGGAGGAACTACTCCAAAGAAGCGGCGCTTGAAAATGACCGAATATTCAACAAGCCTTGGAAGATTATGGACATAAGGAACGATATGATGCTGTTGGAAAATCAGCTTCCGTTGTTTCTTTTTGAAGATATCTTTGATCTAGCGAAACTAAAGGTTCTTCGAGACAATGTTAGTGAGAGTGATTGTCCAAGTATTGAGAAACTTTCCCTCATTATGCTGACCTACGACTTCTTTAAATGTAAAGCTTACTTGGGGGATATAGAGGAAATCTTTAGTAGGATAAATTCTTCCAAGATCAAGCATTTTGTTGATTTCTTCAGAAAATGTCATGTACCGAGACCATTACCGCCTAGAGGTGAAATTCAGACACTAACCATACCCAATGTGACGGAGCTGTACGAGGCTGGGGTCAAGTTTGAGGTGAAACCAACTGGAGGATTGTTTGACATACAATTCTGCGAAGGAACTTTGGTGATTCCTCGCTTGATCATACGGAAGTTCACCGAGAGCTTTATTCTGAATCTGCTCGCATTTGAGCAATGCCATATGCTTGAGTGTTACATCAATGATTATGTTTTCATCATCGACCGCCTCGTTGACACGACCAGGGCCGTTCAGTTGCTTGTTCAGAGTGGAGTAATTGAGAGTAAACTGCCAGATAACCAAGAGGTGGTAACATCCATTGATAAGCTTGTCCGTGGAAGTCTCTTGCGCCGTAAACATTTCTATTTTAATGATCTCTGTGACGGCTTGAACGCTTATTGTAGTAACCCCTGGAACACATGGATGACAACCTTAAAACAACAATATTTCAGCTCTCCGTTGACCATTTTTGCTGTTGCCGTGGCTACTGCAGTCTTCATATTCACTGTCATCCAAACAGTGTGTTCATGTGGAGTTCGGTTTAAGAAGTAGAAAATATGTTCTTCCGAGTTTCGCTCTATGATTAGAAGCAATGGAAAACAGAAAAGTAGAATTATAGAAGGGTATTAAGAAAGAAGAATTTTCTTTTTCTTGCTTCTTTAAGGAAACATAGAAGTTCAAATGAAATATAGAAGGGTATTATGAAATACTGTTCAATATGTGTGTCTGCTGGTTGATTGTTGATTATGACTTGGTTATTGAAAATCCTTTTTTTCTGTTTTGTTTTGTGAAACAAATTCCTATTTGCAACATCTGCAAGTCTTCAACTTTTGAACAGGTTTTTTAACATTCTTTCCCTTGTATATCTTAGTCTGGCTAACTCATCAATAACATTTTTTCAAAGTCTTCAAATGCGATTCAACCTTTCAACTCTTTTTTTTTTTTTTTTAATTTTTTTTAAATTTTTTTCCCTTCTACTTTCTAACTGGAATTCCTAAAAGAAAAGTATGTTGAGAAAGAGTGAAAAAAAAGGAGCATACGTAAAATAAATTGGGCCAAGAGTAGGGACTATATTCTGTTATGGATAAGTTAAGAAAACCAAAATCATTGGGTTAACACAGGAAAACAAAATCAGGCCACAAACAGCTAGAACAATTAACCATGTTCATGCCGGAAGTAAAGCGAACTTTATATATGAAATGATTTATTTAATGACTTGTTGAATCAAGATCGGTTCCTAGTTTGAATCATTGGGGTATCTGCCTACCCCTAAGAGCCTAAAACGCAATTATAAAATAATAATAATAATAATAATAATTATAATAATAATAATGATTATAATAATGTTAGGAAGAGGGCAAGAATTAGATGTGTAACGTGTGAAGGAGAACAGAGTAGTGTTGAAGAGTAATCAGCAGACAGCAGCCACTAGCGTTTACGATCCCGAAGAGGCATAACCTGTCTTGATTAACACCTTTAAAGTCGAAGGGATGACATTGACAGAGATTTTGATCTATCAAAAATTGATGTAAATACAACAATTATGATGCTATTACTATTTTGAAGCTTTTATCCGAACCGTTTAGACACGAGAAAATTTCGTGATGAATCAAGGGAGCAGAATTGGAATGCAATGTATCAAGTGCTGATCCTATTTTGAATAACAGGACATGTTATTTTATGAACATGTTAAAGAAGAAAACTAAAAGAAAAATCACCATAAAGCCTTAAACTCTGTTAAAGAATTTAGAACTTTATAGCCAGCAAAATTGATAAGCAGCTTTTCCTGACCAGTAGGATATTTCCATAGAAACAACGTAACAGCGCAGGTCTAATCAGATCTATTGAATGGCTTCTCTTGAACTAATTAACAACTTCTTAATCCATTAGTAAGTCTAAAAACTTTTGTAGCAGTTGCTCAGTACATTTTCCCCCATCTAGCACAATCCGGCTCATTAAAGAACAAGATTTCATAGTCTACGGGAGCAATTCAACCCTTCCGAAGTTTTTCTACATTTGAAACACCCTAAGAAACAAGTTGTTTGAGATAAATATATGATAAACACGATAAAACATCGATGATAAAAGGCAGAACTGTCAAGTTCAAATAGTCAGGAAATACCATAGCATTTCAAGCCAAACACATACACAACATAAACCACACAAAGACCGGTACTATCCTGTTACCGAAGATAGAAATAGAACCACAAATCCAAAGAACGAATTGCTTTGCTCAACAGCATAGAGTCTACATAGTTTACAAAAGGAGAACAAACCAAAAGCCTTGAGCAGCAAGAACGACCTACTGAGTTCACACCGGAAGTAAAGTAGGCAAATATCTGAAATGATAATTTCATGACAGATTCAGTCCAGCTTGGATCAATAAGTTTGAATCCTTGAGGCCTTTGACAGCACATAAAAGCCTAAAATAGAAGTATAACATATATATATGTGTTGTGTGTGTATAAGAAGTTAGTAAGAGGTCGTGACATAATTTGAAAGAGCTGCAAAATAAGAGTGCAAAAACTTACAGAGTGGTCAGCAGTTACTAGTGCTCAAGACCTCAGAGATACGTTGTCTGTCATGATGAACAAACTTTAAAATGGAAAGAATATTTCAATGAATATGTTAATCAAGAACATAGAAAGAGAAATCTAAAACTGGTAAATTTATTGCCATTTCGGTACTTTTCTCTGAACCATTCAGTCATGAGAAAGAAATTTTAAGAAACAAGGCAGCGGGATTAAGTTGACATTGAATACCATGATATATCACTTTCTTTTTAGAGGAGAGAGTTAATTAGCTAGTTTTGTATTTTCAACTATTTTTGTTAATTAGGAAAACGAATCACTGAAAAGGTTGTTAAACGGAACAATGAGGGTGGGATGTACATACTTTTGGTTAAGAAAAATACAGGAGGTCTTTTTTTTTTTTTTTAAATGAAAACAAAGCCAAAATAGAGAAGAGAGACATAGAACGAACCAGAAAATTCTCAATGTCATCACTGAATGCAGAACCCTGGTAACTGGAGAAACTTGACTGACCTGACATCGGGCCTTGTAAGAGAGGCAGTGCACCTTGTTCTATGTCCAACTCCTTTAGTCCTTGCAACTCTCTTAGAACAAGCAGCTTGAGTTTTTGAAAACCACCTTTCTCAAAATGAAGTTGCTCTCCCTCGTATGCCTGGCAGAGCCCAAGAGACTCTAGATTAGGCAAGCCGCAGAGGTACTTTAACGGGTCATCAGTTAACCTTGTGTGTCTTAAGGAGACCACGCGTAGACAATGAAGACTCAAGATCCCAGCTAGCAATTTCTCTACTTGGACATACCGAACATGACATGGCAAACCATGTATTGAGGACAAAATGTTGACAAAATCAGTGTGTTTGACCTTGTCGCTTATGTATAAAATTTGAGTTTCAAGGTAGTTAATACAGTCTCTAAACACATATCGAACACATAAAGTTTCTGCAGTCAATCCTGAAATAACCAATTCTTCCAACCACACCGTTCCTTTGACAGTCTGAAGGGCGTAATTGAAAATCTTCTTGACGCTGACACTCTTTAAAACATTGTTGTGTACATCACTATAGATTGATAAGCGACGACTCTGTGCACTGAAACTGAATTCATTGGCCTTTACTTGTATAATCTCGTGCATTAAGCCGGGGGCTGGTAATAGTTCACAAGCTCCGACCAGATTTCTCTGAATCAGCTCATGAAAGTATTCTTCAGCAACTTCTTCTAATGTCTCTCCTCTGTCCTCTTTTATGAAACCCTTTGCAATCCACAACTTGAATAAGTTGTCAACAGAAAATAAAGTGTTCTTTGGAGAGCTGCTAACACATGAGAAACATGATTGTAGTGCGGAAGATAGATCATCAACACAAAAAGAGACGATTTTTGAAACATTTGATCGGTGGGGTTCGGATATAAGAGCAGAAGAAAGAATGTCAAGCTGCTTTTGCCACTCTGACACCGTACTCTCTTTGGTTGACAATAAACCAGCTATGGCTACAATTGCACGCGGAAAGCCTTTGCATAGTCCAAGAATCTGGAGCGCTAACTGCTCTAACTCCAGAGGACAATGCCTCTCAGTGATATATTTGAATGCTATTCTACAAAAGAGTTCCCAAGATGCTGTTTCAGATAACGGTTCTAGCTTGTGAACATGATCGACTGAGCTTTCCTTACAGGAAGCAGCAATTGTATCGCAATGTGTAGTGATGATTACCCTACTGCCATTGCCGTTATCAGGCAAAGCATCTTTCATAACATTCCAAAATTCTTGTTCGCAAATGCCATCAAAGACAATCATGTACCTTTTTGACTGCAAAAGTTTTCTCAGGATGCTAATTAGCTCTTGCCCCTGCAGCATGTCAACTTCTCCCACGTTGCATCTTCCTGTCCGGCAGATCCCATCTATTATGATCTTTAGCAGCTCCTCTGCGTTGTATGACGGAGAAACATTGAACAAAGCACAGAAACCGAAGTGTCGCCTTACGACTTCGTTGTTAAAGACTTTCATTGCAAGAGTGGTCTTACCAATTCCACCTGTACCTACAAGTGAAATAACTGCACGCCTGGAGTCTTGGTCCATTAGCCTTTGTATCAAATCATTTGTTACAGAATCGATGCCCACAATGCATTTGTCGAGGAAATGGGAAACAAATTGTGGGTGGCACAGCTCAACAATTGTTGTTCTGCTGCCGGATTCACGCTCCACTAAGTTATGTCTCCGACCTCTTTCCTTGATTTCCCTTAATACTGCAATGATATATTCAATGGTGAAAGCAAGATTGCCATGACTATTCAACTCACCGATCGATCGACCTGCTCGGCGAAGGAACTTAATGAATCCAAGTCGATGGGGTCGTCCTAATACTTCAAGAAAATTTTCCTCCAAAACATCTTTTATGAGCTCAGCTGCGTGTATTACTTGTTTCACCCAATTCTTCACTGATTTAGTCAACTCTTCTTCCTCTGACTCCACTTCGAGAATAATCTTGGTAGACTCCAGCTCCTCTTTCATTCTCTGGACTTGTCTGTAAACCTCCGTATCTCCGGCTAACAGCGAAGCAAGCTCACTCACCGATCACATGAGACATCGACCGATCTGCTAGTGTAGTAAAACAGAATCCCATTTCTCCTTTACTACAGATTGATCTATCCAAATTGACTAGGCAGCAATTAGTAGGATGACTCACTGTGGAAGAGCGACATGAATCGATTCTTGAATGGGCAAAAGTAAACTTCTTTCCCACTTACTTTGTTGACTTCCCCATATTACAATCCCTAACTCATCCCCAAAAGGCACATTGAGAAATGAGGTTTGGACCCATATATAAAAGGATCTTGGCACTGTCCACAACCGATGTGGGATCTAACACACCCCCTCACGCACAGCGTGGACAAAGCCAAACACTGTGGGAACATGGGGGGCCGGGGGAAACCCGGTCCAACAACGGGGGAAATTGGCCTTGGCTCTGATACCATATTACAATCCCTAACTCATCCCAAAGCACCTTGAGAAATGAGGTTGGACCCATTATAAAGAGGATCTTGGCACTGTCCACAACCGATGTGGGATCTAACACCCCAGTCGCAAGTCTTGTGGTGTGGCGGGCCTGGAGACCGTGTTATACACTTCCGAGAAGGTGCTTGAATAATCAAACATAAGGTGTAATCATTTTTTATTTACAGTAACGCGTTATCATGTTCAGCTTTGTCAACCGAAAGACTTCTGTACGGACCTTTATGGATAGTTTAGATGACTTCTTTTTTCAATATTTATCCCTTGTAAATTGTGAGAAATAGTAATTTGAAATTAAGAGAAAAAAAATTTGACAAAACTTCATTTTAGAAAAATCTATAATTTTTTTTTAACTATATCAAAATAATCTTCATAATTAAAAAAAAAAAACTGATTTTATGAAATAAAATTTAAGTTCTATAAATCATCCAATCAAATAATAATAAACTAAAATCTCAAAATTTTATTTGAAATTAAAAATGTCCATCTAATGATCGTTCCTTCAGTTTTTCTATCACACATCGTCCTACTTCTGCTCCAAGCTCATCCAATACTATATCTTCCTTTTTTTTATATGCAACATGAATTAACTTATATAAGTAAAAGCTTAGTAAGACAGTTAAATCTCACAAACGTAAATATATATATTTTTCTTTTATCATCATAAATATAAACATCAATTAAAAAAATTTTAACTTTTAAAACAGTCATATATTTGGCCCGGCATTGTACTATCTAGCACGCTAGTCACGGAAGGACTGGGGTAGCAAATCCCAAACCAACGATGTCAAAAAGTCCGCTCACCGGACAACATCATCATCATCATCATCAAGAGTGTACAACGTCATTTTAAAATATAAAAATACATATGCATACTTATATATACTTTTAATCAGAACGTTATCTTAGGAGAAGTATTATCTAAGAACATTATAATATCATCATCAAAATCAAAACATATACTTCTCAATTTTTTAATTCATGTTACAGGTGAGAGTGTACTTGCATAACGCCTCACTTAACCTTTTCAAATTTTCCGATGGTGATGCGCGATTAAGGTTTCAGGTGCTCGCATTTAGAATCATTCATGCCATAAATAAAAATTGTAATAAATTCAACAAAATATCATAATAATTCATCAAACACATCAATCGTATCATAACAGCACCTAATAGGCCTATTTCATCATGCACCTAATAAAAATTTTAATAAATTCAACAAAAGATCATAATAATTTATCAAACACATCAATCGTATCATAACAGCACCTAATAGGCCTATTTCATCATGTAATAATATCAAAACGCAAAAATCAAACAATTTCACAAAATTACAAAACTTAATAAAAATTGACAGTCAGACCTCTATCCATTAAAAAATTCATTAAAATTTGTACAAAACTCCAAATAATCTGAAACCAATTGTAAATGAAAATAGACATCTAGATATTTCTAACGGTATCTAATTCGTTGAAAACAGAAACCATTTGGAACCAAAAATAGTTTTGAATCTGATTACCAAAATTTTACAGAAACTGACAACCGGACCTCTGTATCTTTGAAAAATCATAAAAATTCGCATATGTTTCCAAATGATCTAAAACTGATTTCAAATGAAAGTAGACATCCAGGGTTTTTTAACAATATCAAATTTGTTAAAAATGAAGATTGTTTGTATCCTCAAAAATAGTTTTGAAAACTGATCACTAAAATTTTACAGATTCTGATAGCCGGACCTCTGCTTATTTGAAAAATCATTAAAATTCACATATGTCTCCAAATGATATGAAACTGATTTCAAATGAAAGTAAACATCCAAGGATTTCTAAAAATACCAAATTTGTTAAAAATAGAGTCCATTTGCATCCTCAAAAATAATTTGGAATACTTATCATAAAATCTGAAAATTTCCAGAAGCAGTGGTCAAATCCAAAAATTTATTAAAATATAAAAATTATCACCACAACGTACATGATTCACACAAACACACACACACACACACACACACACACACATACACACAAACAACCCTAAGATATGTTTCTAACATATAAAATTACTAAATCACCATAACAATAAAATCATGAATTAAGAAATCAAAGATCCTATAATCATCTTGTTGACAAAATTCAATCATTAACAAAACTTAACATACTTCTAAAACAACAAACCATTGTCAATCAATCAAATAGCCTCCCACAATCATCATTTAATGGATATTTCTCATCATTTCCTCAAACTCACATGAAGAAACTCATCAAGAAAATCATCTAACCCCTTGAAGGATCCCAAACCAAAACAAATAATGAATCATCATCAACAAACAAGAACAAAAACATACCTTGAAATCCTTTTGATTTTGACTTGTTTGAATTTGGAGGTTTGGTGGATTTTTTTTTTTTTTTTTTTTTTTTTTTTGTGAATGTGAAAGGAATATAAAGAGAGAGAGAAAGTAAGCAAGAGAAAAGAGTAGGGAAGTAAAAGAAAGAGACTAGAATTTTGTATCTTATAAAAATTGTACGTGATTTAATCCCAAATCAATTTTGGAATTAATTGGGATTCAATTTTTGGTTTAATTGTCTCTTAATAGGTAGGGAATGGTTGTCATTAGGGTGTGAAAACGTGTGGGAGGAAAAGGGAAAAGCTAGGTCAACTTCTAGAATTTTCATACCTACAATCGTACATAGTAAACTGGTTGGTAATTAGCAGGTATCCGAATAGTATACTGGTCATAACTTCTTACTCCGATATCGGATTTGCACAAATGAGAAGGAGTTGGAAAGCTTTTGAAAAGCATAGAAATAATTTCAGACATTTAAAGATTCATAATTGAGTTGGAAATTAACATCATTCTTCATGTTTTGTTTTTCCCTCTTCTCTTCTTCACGTTTTCAATTCAACATTCCTATTTTTTTCCTTCATTTTGCCGATTGTTATTTATAGATGATATATATATATATATATGTATATAACTATACACATCATACTACATATATAGATATATATAACGTAATATACTTTATTCAAAATATTTCTTTAATTAAACTATCACACAAAATTATCAAATTATCATAAAAATTCATCAATTTGACATGAAATTTGTTCTAGCACATCGAGTCCTCATCGCGCCACTATGAAAAATAACTCAATATAACATTAGAATTAAGAAATTACCATCTCATCACATTACCTATGTTAATTCTAATGTTAATTTTATAACGTTATTGTCAGGTTGCATTTGGGGTATTACAATCCCTCTTACCTTATAAAAGTTTCGTCCTTGGAACTTAGAATAATTATGGATAATTCGTTCTCATAACGTCTTCTCGCTCCCATGTAGTTTCATCTATCTTGTGATTACGCCAAAGAACTTTTACTAAAAGAATCTCTTTGTTCCTCAAGGTCGTCGCCTTTCGATCAAGAATCTCAATTGGTTTTTCTTCGTAACTCATATCCTCTTGAATCTGAATCGATTGCGGTTGGATGACATGAGATGGATCCGGTACATACTTCTTCAACATCGAGACATGAAATACATTATGGATAGACATCATCTCCTGAGGCAAATCTAACTTGTATGCCATATTGCTGGTACAATTAATCACCATATATGGTCCCACATACCTATGACTAAGCTTGCATTTCTTCCCAAATCACATTACGCCCTTCATCGGGGTGACCTTGATAAACACCAAGTCTCCAACCTCAAACTCTAAGGGCCTCCGATGCACATCCGCATAGCTTTTTTGCTTACTATGAGCTGTGGCAATCCACTGTTGAATCACTTTCAATGCTTCGGTCATCTTATTGAAGAAGTCAGTTTTCTCCTTAAGTACCGACTCCACTAGATTCTTTTCCCCGGCCTCATGCTAATAAATTGGGAACCTACAATGTCTGCCGTAAAGTGCCTTATAGGGAGCCATCTCAATCGTCACTTGATAACTATTATTATAAGTGAACTCAGCCAATGGCAAAAATTTACACTAACTCCGTTTAAAGTCTAAGTTACAAGCTTGAAGCATATCCTCAAGTGTCTGATTGGTCCTTTCCATCTGATTGTCTGTTTGCAGATGAAAAGCCATGCTAAATTTCAACTTCATTCCCATAGCAGCCTGAACGCTTTTCCAGAAACGGGAGGTGAACCTATTATCTCGATCTGAAATAATAAATTTAGGAACACCATGAAGTCTCACGACCTCCTTCACATATAATTATGCCAACTATTCCATAGAGGACGTCATTCATATAAGAAGAAAATATGTTAACTCAGTCTATCTATCAATGACCACCCATATAACATCATATCCATTCCTAGTCCTTGGCAGTCCAGTAAAAAAATCCATCGCATGGTCTTCCCATTTCCATTCCAGAATCTGAATCGACTGGAGCACCCTTTCTGGCTTTTAGTGCTCAGCCTTAACTTGTTGGCAAGTCATACAATGCTTCACATAGTGTGCTACATCCTTCTTTATTCCAAACCACCAGAAACTACTCTTAAGATGCACGTACATTTTGGTTGCACCAGGATGCAGCGTATGCGGGGTATTGTACACCTCTTCAAGAATCTTTTTCCTCATCTCCTCATCCATAGGAACACATAACCGTCCCTTAAACTTCAGCACTCCATCATCAGACACACTAAATCCTTCACACTTCCTTTCGAGCATTTCCTTTTTAATTCTCACAAAGCTTGGATCAAGGTCTTGCTTACTCCAAATGTCATCTAAAATAGATGGAGACAAGGTCATTGCAGAAAGTCATCCAACTAGTAATTCCAAACCAAAATAAAAAAATCTCGTTTTCAAGAGGCTTGGACAACGCATTCAAGGACATTAATGTGGCAGGGGTCTTCTGACTCAACTCATAAGCTACCCTATTTGCCTTCCTTGAGTGGTAGAGGATTTCACAATCATAATCCTATACTAACTCAAGCTACCTCCTTTGCCTCGTATTCAAATCATTATGCGTGAAGAAGTACTTCAAACTATGGTGATCGGTGAATATTTTGCATCAGACTCCATGCAAATAATGCCTCCATATTTTCAATGCAAAAACCACGGCAGCCAACTCTAAGTCATGGATAGGATAGTTCTTCTCATTGTCCTTCAATTGCCTTGAAGCATAGGCAATAACCTTCCCATTTTGTATCAAGACTGCACCAAGTCTCGTATTGGAAGCATTATTGTAAATTACAAACCCTTCATCCCTATTCGGAATCGTCAAGATTGGGGCACTTGTGAATCATCTCTTCTGCTCTTGAAAGCTCTTTTCGTAGTCCTTTGTCCATTCAAACTTCTTTCCTTTTCAGGTAAGTGTCGTAAGCTGCTTAACAAGTTTCAAAAAATCAGTTACAAATTTGTTGTAATATCCCACTAAACCAAGGAAACTTTTGATCTCACTTGCGTTAATTGGTTTCTTCCAATTGCTAACAGCCTCAATCTTTGTAGGATCCACCATAACGCCCTCTTTAGAAATCAGATGGCCAAGGAATGCCACACAATCCAACCAAAACTAGCACTTAGAGAATTTGACATACAATTGGTGTTGTTTCAATATCTGCAAGACTGTCCTTATATGCTTCTCATGTTTGTTTCGAGTCTTTGATTAAATGAGATTGTCGTTGATAAACACTATCACAAACTATCCAAAAACTCCTTGAACACTCTATTTATCTGGTCCATGAAAGTAGCAGGGGCATTGGTCAACCCAAATGGCATGATCACAAACTCATAATTGCCATATCGAGTTCTGAAGGCTAACTTCGGGATATTTCCTTCCTTGATCATTAATTGGTGGTATCCAAATCGTAAATCAATCTTCGAAAACACAGTCGCACCTTGCAGTTGGTCAAATAAATCATCAATTTTCAGCAATAGGTACTTGTTCCTTATGGTCACCTTGTTTAGCTCTCTATAGTCGATGCAGAGTCTCATTGTCCCATCATTTTTCTTTACAAATAAAACTGGAGCTCCTCATGGTGAATAACTAGGGTGAATGAAACCCTTTTTCAACAGCTCTTGAAGTTGCTCATGTAATTCTTTCAATACAGCAGGTGTCATATGATAAGGTGCCTTGAAGATTGGCCCAGTGCCCAGTGCTAACTCAATCTTAAACTCGATTTCTCTATCTGATAGCAAGCTCGGCAAGTCCTCTGGAAACACATCACTAAAATCTTGTACGATAGGTACATCTTCGAGTTTCAATTTATCTTCTTTCTTTTTATCCATTATGCTGGTTAAGAAACCATTATAGCCATTGGCTAGCATCTTTTGGGCCTTCATTGCTGACAAGAATAACTTTGTCTTCTTCTTCGCATTGCCAATGAATTCAAACCGACCATTTCGTTTGGGATCAAACACGACCTTACTCTTCATAATTCAATAGATGCGTTGTCCTTTCCCAAGAAATCCATACCTAAAATTAGGTCATAGTCAAACATCCCGAGCACTATCAGATTACTGTAGAGCTCTCTATCAACAATTATCATCGGCACTGCTCGTAGCCAATGAGTGGACATCATTACTTCCCTAGAGGTTAGTGTCGTAGTGAATCCCTGACTCAAGTATCTGATCTGGGACAAAAGTAGAAGTCTCAGCATTAGCTTTTTCTTTGGGCATAGTGAAAATTCTGGCATTGGTGGTAAGTGAAGGAGCCTCAAGTTGTCCCTGGGAAATACGAGGCCCATCAAGAGCGGTTAGCATACTGTGGAACTGAGTCGGTGCACTACTACAAAAGTTGGCATACACGACGAAAAATACACATCGGTTTTTATGAAACGTCGTCTTAAACAAGATTACATGACGGTTTGACAAAACCGTCATGTAAACAAAGGATTACACGACGGTTTAGTCAAACCGTCGTGTAATCTACCGGATACACGACGGTTTTGTTGGACCCGTCTTGTAATCCTCTGAAAGTTTTCAAAAAAAAAAAAAAAGGATTACATGACGGTTATCGTGTAATCCTCCGAAAATTTTTAAAATTTTCAAATTTTCAAAAAAAAAAGGATTACATGACGGTTATATATAACCGTCGTGTAATCCTCCGAAAATTTTCAAATTTCATGCTTTGGAATTCGCGCGAAAACCCATTACTTAAATACACTTTCCTCTTCATTTATCATCATTTTCATCTTCAACCCTCTAGACAACTCAAACTTTTCTCCTCCCCACCTCCTTCGCCCACCCGTCCCCCCCCCCCCCCCAACTTAAAATCCGGTTACGCTGCCACTTCAAACTTTTCCCAAACCACCGCCATAGCCCCGGTTTTTTTTTCGCTGCCACCGTCGCCGCCACCACCTCTCTCTCCCGGTGTTCCCATCAAGGCCGTGACTATTTTTCTTTAAAAAAAAGCAAGGTGACTTCCATATTGCTCAATTTCTTGTTTTCTAACAAAACTACAAACACACAATGCTTTAATAACTTGCGTGGAGTGTAATTTGTAGTGTTGTTTGATTTTTTTTAATTTTTTATTGTTGCACTTTAAAGATGAATGTTTTGTGCACGGTTTTGGCACTTTACACACATTCTTGAACATGGTTTTTATCCGCCCACTACATGCTCGATGAAATACCAAAATGGATTTTTGTTTTGGATAATCATATGGAATTTGATTCTAGTGTAATGTGTACCATTACACGACGGTTTTGAGTGTAATTGGGATTGAATTAAAAAAAATTTGGCTTTTTTTTTGTGACGGCACACATTACACGACGGTTTTGCTCCGAAACTGTCATGTAATGTATGCCATTACACGATGGTTTTGGCTCAAAACCGTTGTGTAATTGGGCTTGAATAAAAAAAAAATTTTGGCTTTTTTTTGGCGATGACACACATTACACGATGGTTTCAGGTCAAAACCGTCGTGTAAAGTTTTCAATTTGCGGCGTTTGCTACTGTATTTCTCGATTCGACGACGGTGTGAACCGTCGTGTAATATTGAGATACCATGACGGTTATGGAACCGTCGTGGTATATTCCACAATGCTGGATTACACGACGGTTGTCTAACCGTCGTGTACACTTTACATGATGGTAAATAACCGTCGTGTAATCCACAATTTTTACTAGTGGTTGGTTTCTCTGCTATCTTTGTTGGAAGGGCTGGTACGTCTTGTTCGGTCAATCCTTGGACAGGTGACCCTCGCGTTTGCAACCATGACAAGATTTGTTCCTGTAGGGCACTCCCCCAAATGTAGCTTCCCATCCTTAGAACAAGGTGGAATATTCTTAGCTTGCTTAGATGGTTGACCTTCTCCTTGACTGTTATTATGGCTCCTCTGATTGGAAAAGTTCCCCTTCTTCCACTAACCTTCTTAAGACCTGTCTTGATTTCCGAAGTTTCCACGGTTCTGGTTATTGTTGTTGTTCTTAGTGACTTCGCTCTGATGAGGCTGGGTTTCCCTTTTTTTTTTTTTTTTTAATTCAGATAATACTCAGCACGAAGGGCACACTTGACACATTTAACTGTGGTGGTCGGTGGAGCAATCCCACTATCAACAATTACTGCAATCTCGGGTATCAGCATCCCGATCATTCTCCTCAGCTGTTCTTCTTCATTTGGCACCATGTAGGGACAAAGGCGTTGTGACGCCCCGACTTCCCAAGCCAGGTCGACACCATACATACTTGTTCTTTACTTGGAAATTTGAGAAATTTTTTTTTTTAAAACATATTCACCTATGTCATCTTGTAGAGAAAAACTTGTTATGCATACATACCATATTGAAAGTATAATTTTAAGTCTTCAAACTTCATACATATAACAAAACGTAATATGCTTTTGAAGTATTAACATATTTTCTGATAATTAGATGCGGAAAATTATGCGTAGTGGTATCCCACACCGCCCTTCACCCGCCGCATCGTCCGCATAGCCCACCAATTAAACTGCACGCTTCTTACCTACAGTATGAAATATAAGAGTGAGCTTTCGCCCAGCAAGTTCAAACATAATCTCACAAAATAATTTAAACCTCTTAAAAACATGCTAATCATCATGTAATTTATGCATGAACCATTTATGATTGATTGAATGTCTTATGCTTCATTATAGACTCAATCTTGAACTTATTATCTTGTCTCAACATGTGGGCCCATAGTGTCCGTACCAAAAGCGCGCAGCCTCCAGACAAAGCTAGGGTTTGCAAGGCCCTAACAGTTCTGGGAATTATAACTTGACCCTTCACGATCACGGAAGGTAAATATCACCACTGAAACATGTAACCTCCTCGATCACGGGAGGTTGGTACGACACCTTACTTGATTATCTTACCATGTGATTTAACATTAGTGAACATGCTTCATGATGTCACTATGTCATATCTTACTCAACATTTGCCATAACATGGCCTTCTTGAAAACATGTCATTTCTAAAACCATGGCATTTTTGAAACCATAGCATTTTTGTAAACATGGCATTTTTGTAAAAACTGAGGCCATTGGAGCCTCATTTTGCAAATTCGTCCGCGTTGCCCTCTAGGAAAAACTGTTCCGAGAAACTTCCGTGTTTTCAGTTTTTCCAATTTCGGCCTCTAAAGGCCTCAAAATCGGCTTTCCATAAAACTGGTCAGGATCCACCCGAACCTGGCAGTTTTTCGGTTTAGAGTTCGTTTTACGTCCTAGACGTGGAATCTAGCTCAACCAGCCACCGCGGGAGCTCTAATATACACATGCAGCAATTTTCTAGCGTAAATTTTCTTTAATCACAATTTCTAACATCACCATGCAAACCTAATTGATATTGGATCAACTAAGTTGCATGATTTCGGTTGCACAATACCTAGCAAGCATACTAATTAAATTCTAGCAACCTAGCACAAAATTATCATTCACCAACACTAGGGCATATTGGGGACATATAATAAACTAGTATTTAGCATGCAAATTAAGAAAATTAAAGCAAGCATGCACATAAAAATCAAACCACCCCTAATTCTAGATCAAGCACAACCCTAGATTCCAAACTTTGGCTTGTGGTTCAACAAAATCCGACCACCCTACTAGCTTGCCCTAGGGTTTTTATTTTCTTTTATTTCTTTGGCTTAGGTTCGGTTTTGGAGAGGAAGAGTGTGAGAGAAAATTTTGCAAGAGTTTGGCTAAGATTCCCAATTTTTGATTCAAAATCCGCCCACCCCCCTTGGGTATTTATAGGTGAGGATTTGGATCTTTTTGTAATTATTTTTGGTTCAACCTTTGTTCATAAATCCTTGGAGCAAAAATAATTGCACAAAATTTTGCCAATAAACCCTCCATGTGGCCGGCCATTAGGGTAGTCTTGGAGGCCAAGTTTTTATTTCTTTCCACCTTTTATGATGTCATAATTCAAAGGCTTGGTGATGTCATCCCTTTAAAGTCTTGTTTGGCTAATTTCCTCAAAAATAGTCCATTTTTGTGCTACACAGATATTTCTAATACTGTGCTTCACTAGTACACAGTATTTTTATACTGTACTGCAGTCCAAAATTTATCTGTGTATAGTTGGACTGTATAAAAATTTTTCTTTTTATTTAAAGCTATTTGGCCCTTAATACCCTATTTTAGGTGCTTGATTTTTCTATGGTGGTTTTAAATCTTAATTATACTGTCTGGTCCGTAAAGACGGTTTTCGCAGTATATTTCTCATACTGCTTATCGTATCGCAATACCGTCTTTTGTTTGACCACTCTGGTCAACCTTTGACTTTTTGGTCAAACTTTGACCAACATGATTTCATGAAATTTCGTCATGCCTTTTTCCTTAAAAGGCCTATTATGGAGTCTCGTGGCTAATTTACCGAGAACTCAACCTTATACTGATAAAATTATGAATTTTTGTATTGGTATTCATAATTTTCATACAATTGCACATAAACACATAGTACAAACTTTAGATTTCTTATATACAAGAAAATCATGAGTTCGTGAAAATTTTTGGATATTACTGGTGTGCTAGTTGGTTGAATCGCTTAACAGCTTCTGTCACAGATAGATTTCCTTGACGGAAGTTATTTAACTCATCATAGTGTTCATTGGTCACTGACATGTTAAAATACTGCTCATTAAATTCTTTGATTAAGTCTTCCCATGTCATTTGACTTATATCCCTGCTCAACTCTATTCCTTCCACCAGATTCTAGTATCATCCGTCAAACAGTAGGAATCACACTTCACTTTCTCATTCTCAGTTAAGCCCATGAAATTAAGTACTAACTCGATAGACTTCAACCATCATTGAGCTACCAAAGGGTCAATTGAACCATTGAATTATTTAGGCTTCATCCTCTTGAACCGCAAATACAGAAGCTCATGATTTGTTGCTGCATAAACTCCTTTATTTTGCACTGGTTGTGCAGCCAGTGGATCAATGGGGACTTCCACTCTATTGGTATTAGCTTACAAATTGTTAATGAACTTGCCTCAAAAGTTGAACCACCATTTCTACTAAATTAGGCTCTGCCGCCGCTTCATTTTCAACTTACCCACGTGTAATAACCGAAATTTTACGTACTCATGATTTCCTTGTATATAAAGAAATTTAAGTCCGTGTTATGTGTTTATGTGATGTTTCATGAAAATTATGAATATCAATGTGAAATTCATAATTTCATAAGTATATGTTTGAGTTCTCGATTTATTAGCTACGAGACTCAATAATAGTTTGCTTAGTCATGCAGGAGGTCTTTTAAGGACAAAGGCATAATAAAAATTTATGATTTTATGTTGGTCAAAGTTTGACCAAGAAAAGTCAAAGGTATGAATATGATAGTACTGCAATATAGCAAGCAGTATAGGAATTATACCATGAAAAACCATCATCACAGATAAAATAGTAAGAATAAGGGTCAAGACCACTGTAGAAAAATCAAGCACATTATTTAGGACAATAAGGGCTAAGTAGCTTCAAGTCATGAAAAAAATTTATACGCAGTCAAATAATACGCAGATGAATTTTGGACTACAGTCTAGTATGACAGTACTGTTGTTAGTAAAAGTAGTATTTGTAATATCTGCATTAGTATGAAAATGGACTGCATTTTAAGAGGAAAGCCAAATAAGGCCCAAAGGTGAGGCCACCTCACAGGGACTAAAGTGTAAATATTTTATCCTTAGGGGCCAAAGTGTAATTTTAAGAAATATGAGGTAAGCCTGGTGAGGTAAGCTTAGGGAGGTAAGCAAGGTATTACTTGGAGCCCAAGTAAGAAAAGATAAATATGTGAATTTTGAGATTTTTGGAAAAATGGAATAAATTGTTGGTAGTTTTTGATTGGATGATTAGATGCATGAACATGAAAGGCTTACTTGGCCTCCAAGGAGCCCTAATGGCCGGCCACATCAAGGGACTCTTTAGCAAATATTTTACTTTTGAGGTTAGATATGCAATTTTGAAAATAAAAAGAAATTATTTTTCACCTATAAATAGGTGATTGGGGGGGGGGGGGGGGGTTGGGTCACTTTTGTGTGATTCTACCAAAACTATGGCAAAATTTCATCTCACCCTCTTTCCCTCATAAAAGCCGAACCCCAAAGAGAAGAGAAGGGAAAAAAAAAAAAGAAAGAGAGTGAGAAGAAGCTAGGGTGGTCGGATTTTTGTGGAGGAACCAAGTAGGAAGAAGAAAGTTTGATTCAAAGCCTAAAACCATTCTCCAAGCTTAAAGGTATCCTTCTAAGACCTTTAAGCTATCCAATTAAGTTTTGATTCAAGATTTATGTGTATTTCAAGCATGAGTATGTAAGAGCATAAGCTCATTTTATTTTACATGTAGTAGCTTAGATTTGCTTAGATTTGTGCTCAATTAGGGTTAGTGTTTATGATTTATGGTTTTGTGTATGGTTATGATTTCAATTGCTAGAGTATGTATGGTATGTATTAATGCCTAGTAAATGTTTTTAATATGTCCCCACACACTCAAGAAGAGGTATGGTGTGATTGATTATGTGATATTGATGTATGATGCAAGGAGGGTTAGAGAAAACTAGGGGTGTCAATTCGTGTCTCGTGTCGTGTTCGTGTCGTGTTTGAGCCGTGTCGAATTTTTTCTTCCCCAACCCGAACACGACCCGTGACACGAAAACGACTCGAAACCGTGACACGAACACGACACGAACACGTAACGGGTTGACACGACACGAACCGAACTTGACCCACGACACGAACTAGACCCGCGACACGAACTTGACCCGTGACACGAAATTGACCCGTGACACGAACTTGACCCGCGACACGAACTTGACCCGCAACACGAAATTGACCCGTGACACGAACTTGACCCACGACACGAACTTGACTGGGACAGATTGGAGAAAGGCCTCTCGGCATTAACACCAACACTTTCACAACAACATAACCATCTTGTTCCTTACATAAACAACATACAAAAATAACAAGCTGCGTTTGGTCCCAATTTTTACAATCTTCTTACTCAAAAAAGATGTCATCAAGTGACCATCTAACCAACTTTTCCTAGCCATCCTACTTTCCGCTACACACATAACATACCAATAACACACAAATGCCTAAGCCAATCAGCTTCCACGATATTCCTCCTCTTGCATTGATGATAATTTGCATCGTCTTCAGTTGATTCTCAAGAAATTGCACCCTTTCACAGCCCTTTTTTTCAGTTTCAACAAGTTGAGCTTCCAAATCATTAACCTTTTTTAGTAAACTAGGTATTATTATATTTGATTTTTCACACATGACATGATCCTTCCAATCAAAAAACCCACAGCAAGAATGTCCTTGAACTTGTTGAAGATTCCAAACAATATTGATAATTCAAATAACCATAAATCAATTAGCAAATTAAGCAATTTCATAAAAATTGTTGCCAAATTCAGGTTTTTTTTTTTTTGGGTTTTTAATTGTCTCTTTGTCAAACGAACGAAAGCACATTCTAGCCAAATATTTTTCAAATTAGCGACCTTTTTTGTTTTTTGTTTTTTGTTTTTTTTTTTCACCTTTGATCTCAGACTTTAACATCAAATTCACTCACCAACCCAAATGTAAAAAAAGCCCCAAATCTCATCAACCCAACCTATGTTTTTCCCCTTTTTTCGCCCTAATCTACAAACCCATCAGACGCGCAATTTTGAACCAATAAACACAACTTTTCAGCCCCTATTTTTTGCAGCCAACAGCAGTTAAAAAACAAACACTTACCCCAAAGAGATGCATCTATAAACCTCCTACCCAGATTCATGTCAGTCCATGAAGTAAACACCTTGCACGGCCTCGGATTCTTGCATCTACAGAAGGGAGGAGCAGCTTTCTCCTTGGGAATGGAATACCAAATCCCTAATTTCATAATACCCATTAAGAAATCCCTCCAATTTAGTCCTCTCGGCATTACTCAAGAGGAAGATTCAACAGTCTTAGCGTGAAGCTTATGAAGGACGGTTCTTTAAATTTGGGGTAGTTGACTGAAAATACATGCATGTGAGGTTGGTTTTCAACAGATCCATACAAAAGAAGTGCTGTATCATTTTTCAAACACGAAAAAGTTGCTACTTTCTCATTCAGCTAGATAGAAAAAACATTATTTGCTAGTCTAAAATTTGCTAGTCTACAAATACGAACCTTGCTTTTGTTTCGGAAGTTCCGATTGGCAGAGGCAGAGGCAGAGGCAGATTCCGAGATGGTGAGGGCGTGAGCGTGACCGCGTGAGGCACGAGATGCTCGCTGGCCAGAGCCGAGGGGAGAGGGAAGAGGAAGACCGGAAGAGGCAGATCCGGACCTGAGAGAAGGAGCCGGAAGGTGAGGGGAGGGCGTGAGGCAGCCGCACGATGGTCGACGGCTAGAGGGGAGAGGGCAGAAGGCAGAGGCTGAGAGGCAGATCTAATAATCAGTAAAGGAGTAAAGGTAAAGGGCAAAGGGGCTGCTTCTTAGGGTTTTTTTAAAAAAATTTTAAAATTTTTCAATTTTTAAACTCAGTTTTGTGTTGGACCCGAAAATGACACGAAAATGACACGAAAATGAACCCGAAATTGACCCGAAATGGACACGAAATTTGACACGAAAATGGACCCGAAATGGACCCGAAATGGACACGAAATTTGACACGAACTTGACACGAACTTGACCCGAAACTGACCCGAAATTGACACGAAATTGACACGAAAATTTCGGGTCCAACCCGAACACGACCCGTTTTTTTTCGTGTCAAATTTTCGTGACCCGAACACGACCCGCCACTAAATTTTCTCAACCCAAACCCGTGAAATTCGTGTCGTTTTCGTGTCGTGTCATCGTGTCACGACCCGTATTGCCACCCCTAGAGAAAACCCTAAAAACCCTAATTGGTAATGATTTACCACGTGGGTTTGCATGAATGATTTTATGAATGAAAATGAATGTGTGGCAATGAAAATGTTAGGTAACACGCTGCATGCTTGATGTAGACTTACGGTTTTAACGGTACTGCCAGTCTTGGATCAAGACTGGGTGGTAATCTGAAAACTGGATTTTGAGGCCTTTAGAGGCCGAATTTGAGGAAAGTTAAACTGAAAAGTTGTAAAAAATGAAAAATCCTAGAGGCCAACGTGAACAGTTTTTAAAAATAAGACTCCAAAGGCCTCTGTTTTCATGAAAACCCGAGCCTGGTTTGCCCAGACCATGTGCATGGCCAAGCAGGTTTAACAAGAAAAATGAGTAGGTTAAAGGCAGAACTGGGTTTAGAGCAAAGAACAAAAGTTGTAGGGTTTTCCATGATCTAAAATGTTTATGCAGAAAACTTTTTCAAAATCCAAACAGATTCTTAGATACAATTGAAGTCTAAAAACAGTGTAGGAAACGGGAAATTCCTGCACAGGATTTTCAAAAGCAGTGCAGGAAAAGCAAAATTCCAGCACATACACTAATAATTGGCAGCATGAAACTGTTTTCAAGGAAAGCTTTCAAAACTTGACAAGTTTATTGCCCTTACTCAAGAAAAAAAATTACAATTCACGCAATGATTTTTATACAAGGAAAGTTAGACAACAAATACTAGGTTTTATCTAGAAAAAAGGAAAAAAAATAAATAAATAAATAGGCCAAAAGCTATCTTAAAAACATGGTAACAGTATAATGACCAACAGTAACTGGGTAGGATACCCAAGTTACTGGGTTGGGCCTAACTAAAGCCCATGATTACCAATAATAACCTAATAGGATATAGCTTTAAAAATTGGGCCTTAGTAACCCAATAGGGTTTTGATATGAGTTGGGCTTATACCTAGGGTTACTAATAGTAACCCAAATTTCATTAACACATCAAACAAGATACTGTTTAGGGTTACACTTAGTAACCAAATAAGCTATCATGAGTGTGTGTGGGGGACATATAACTAGGATTATTCATGGGTGTTGGTTAGGATACCAACATATTATAAGACGATCCTTACTTTACGTCCTTTTTGAAAAGCAGGAAGTAACCTCTTGTTGCAGCCTGATTTGGAGCAACAAAACCTAGGACGTAGCATAAGAGGTAAGTACAAACCTCACCTACAGTATGGAAAATAGTAAATACTATTTTCAAGTATGACATGTTTTAATATGCTATGTTATGATATACCATGTGTATGTATATGTTATGGTTAATATTATGTTATGTTATATGTTAGGATATAGTGACATCATGAAGCATGTTCACTAATATTAAACCACATGCTAAGAACATGTTTTAAGTCATAAGATAAGACAAGCAAGGTGTCGTACCAACCTCCCGCCAGATCGTGGAGGATTATACATGTTTCAAGTTCAAGATGTTAAGACATTCCGCCAGATCGTGAAGGGTTATGAATATGATTCCCATAATTGTTTGGGACCTTGCAAACCTTAACTTTCTGTGAAATGCGCGCATCTGGTACGTACACAAGGGGCCCACATGTTAAGTAAGATAGTAAGTTCATAAGAAGTTCATAATGGAGCATAAGAGATTCATAATTGATCATAAATGGTTCATGCATAAGTTACATGATGCTTGACATGTTTTGTGAGATTAAGTTTGTACTTGCTGAGCGTAAAGCTCATCAGTATATTTCATACTGTAGGTAAAAAGCCTATAGCTTAATTGGTGGGCCATGCGGACGATGCGGCAAGAGGAGGGTGGTATGGGATACCACTGCGCAAGTTTTTCCGCAAGTTCTTTTGAACAAAAATATATGTATATATTAGAATAAATTGTGTTATATTATAAAGTTTGAAAAGTTTGAAAACTCGAGTTAAATGTAAATATTATGTATGACTTCTTATTATGATAAACAAGTATGTGTATGCACAGAAAATCTTCTTACATTGACTAGTCTATTTATGTATGTTAAAAGGAAAAAAAAAATTTCTCAAATTTTCCAGTAATTTTAAATTATTAAAACCGAGATTTAGTTTAAGTAAGTATGGTAACGGCCCTACGTAGGTCGGGGTGTTACACCACGACCCTTCGTTGGTATTGACGTAACTACATCATAACTTCTGCCAAATTAGGTTATGCAGCAATCTTATCTTTGGCTTGCACTCGGCCGTTACCACGTCCTTGAACTGCATGTCCTCATCCGCGTACCATCTTTTCTTAGTTGTCTGTTAGTAGCAAATATTATCAATAAGAAACTTTCTACTTTTTTAGGATATCAAGTCAGGATTCAAACTTTCCAGAAATAAAACATCACCTCACAACTCTTACATGTTTATCCAAAGAAATTAGTCAATTACTTACTTGAAGAAGTTTGAAGTGGATACGTGGCGATGCATGATAGGAAATAGGAAACCTTTATGATACTATATTTGAAATAACCCCTCATGGACCGTTACAATTGACTTCTTTTTTCAACATTCATCCCTTATAAAATTGCGTAAAATAGTAAGCTTGAAATTAAAAAAAAAAATATTTGGCTTCTCAAAAAACTTTACTTAGATAATTTTAGAGTTACAACTTCGGTGTCTATCACTATCTTTTGCTTTCTTTAAGGAACCAATAAGAAAAGGAACAACAACAACTTGGCATATTAGTAAGTGGAAAACACTTGAAGGAACAACAACAACTTGGCGCATATATATATATATATATATATATATAACTGGCTCAATGTGCTTAAATTTAGTAAGTGGAAAACACCTGAAGGACCTAATTTTAGGAAAAAATAGGCTAAGTGGCCTTTTTAATCACCTAATAAAATAAATGGCCCAACTTTTTTTTTATTTAGGAAAATTACCGTATGTCATTTTTCAGATTTGGTCAATCAGTGATTGTTTATGAAAATTAGTGATTGATTAAGGTCAATCAATGATTGATTAATGGTCAATCAATGATTGATTATGAAATTTAGTGATTTACGTTATATTTAATCAGTGATTGATCATTTAAGACAATTAATTAACCGTTTTAGGGGAAAGAAAAAGGAATTTTGACTAATTTTTAAACACTTCGACCAGTCATCAAAAAAAAATTATTCAAAAAAAGACTATTTAGCTATAAATCCCTAAATTTGGAGACCATTGTATCAAAATGACCTAAAAAATTAACACTAGTCTAATATAATATAAAAAATAAACACTAGTTCAATATGACACAAAATTAAATTGAAGTTAATTAAAATTTGTGTGGAAAATTTTAATTTTTTCATAATAGTTGGTGTAATGACTGGCGTCCACCTTTTCTTTTAAGTAAGAAGAAGAAAATAATTTTAGAAAGTTCAAGAATACGCAGAACAAGATAGAGATCACCTTCAGACAGAGGAAAAAAAAACACAAAAAAGCAAAGTGCAAACCACCGGAAAATCTTTGTGATGAAAAAATGGTAACAAATTTTGCTCGAGGAGCCTAGAAGGAGAAGAAAGGGATAGTTTATTCCTAAGTATAAATTTTCCACCCGGGGCGAGAAAGGAGAAAACTAGAGAAGATAAAAGAATGGGGAGAGAAAGAAAGTATGATTTTTTACTATGCTCAGATGAGCTGGTCAATCAGACACGGTCAATTAGTGATCAACCAATAAATTATTGATTCATATTGGTTCAATGCATATAGATTTCATTAAATATGATCAATCATTAATTGATAACCATTTTTAAGGAAAGCCAACTATGCTAATTTTACAGAATTTAGGATACTTATTAAACAAAATACTTTAATTAAAAGACTATTTTTCCACCTATCTCTTTTTGTTTCATGTTATGAAAGTCGAAATAATTAGGAGTGCGAGATAAACTGACTAATTGAATTCAATCAAGAGTGGGTTTAGAAAGTAAGTGAGAAAGATCAATTAATGCCAGTTGTGAATGCCAGTGTAGTGTGGGTAAAATTATTAAAGAAAGAATTACAGAAAAAGTTTATTTTTAGAGTTCCGTTTTAAAATATATCCATTTTTCAACAATATTATGTCTATGTCTATTTTTCAAGAAATAAATGTCTATAATACCTATTTTGCATTTTTACTATAATTGTCATCATTTATTTTTTATACAGAATCTTTTATTTTCCTTTTTTTTTTGTTTTACTTTAATGATTAATATTTTTTTGTTGATATATGTGAATTACCTTTAATAAATCAAAATTAGTTATAAACATCAAAGTAATTATAATAAATTTAAAATATTTACTATAAAGATGATGATTTAGACCAAATAATAAGCACAAAAAAAATATTAGGATAAAGATTGATAAAATTAAAATATTCACACTTTTCATATAAAACGTGTTACGACCCCTCACGGACCGTTACCGTTGGCTTCTTATTTAATCATTTATCTCTTACAAAATTGCGGAAAATATTAAACTTAAAATATTTACATAATGGGAAAAAACTTTACTTAGATAATTTTAGAAAACTCTAAAATATATATATATTTTTTTACTATATCAAAATTTTAACTTCATAATTAATATATATAAATATATATATATATTCTTTTAAAACCCAAATCATGAAATAATATTTAAATCCATATGAAACATCCAATCAAATAATAACAAGCTAAAGTCTCAAAACTTTATTAAAATTAAAGATGTCCATCTCATGATCGTTCCTCCCGTTTTCCTATCACATATCGTCCCAATATCCGCTCCAAGCTCCTCCAACATTAAATCTTACCTTTTCCTTTATCTGCAACATGAATTAACTTATATAAGCAAGAGCTTAGTAAGACACTTAATTCTCACAAATGTAAATAAATATTTTTCTTTTATCATCATATATATAAACATCATTTAAAAACTTTTTACTTTTAAAAACCGTCATATATTGGGCCCGGCGTTGTACCATCATAGCGCGCTAGTCACGGAAGGGTTGGGGTAGCAAATCCCAAACCAACGGTGACAAAAGTCCGCTCATCGAACAACATCATCATCATCATCATCAAGGGTGTACAACGCCATTTTAAAACATAAAAAAAATACATATACATACCATATATATATACATTTCATCAAAACGTCATCATAGGAGAAGTATTATTTAAGAACATCATAACATCATCATCAACATCAAAATATATACTTCTCAAATCTTTAATTCATGTTGCAGGTGAGAGTGTACTTACTTAAACGCCTCACTTAACCTTTTCAAATTTTCCGATGATGGCGCGCGATTGAGGTCTCGGGTACTCGTCTTTAGAACCGTTCATGCCATGAATAATAAATATAATAAAATCAACAAAAGCTCATAATAATACATCAAACACATCCATCATATTATAGCAGCGCCTAAAAGGCCTATTTCATTATTCAATAACATCAAAACACAAAAATTGAACACTTCCATGAAATTACAAATCTTTGCAGAAACTGGCAGTTAAACCTTTGTCCCTTCAAAAATTCATAAAAATTCACACAGGGATTCAAATGATCTGAAACTAATTTCAAATGAAAGTAGACATCTAGATCTTTCTAATGGTACCAGATTTGTAGAAAACGGAGACCGTTTGGATTTTCAAAAATAGTTTTATGATTTTTCAAATAGGCAGAGGTCGGATTGCCAGTTTTGGTAAAACATTTTAATGATCAGATTTCAAAACTGTTTTTGAAAATCCAAACGGTCTCCGTTTTTAACAAATTCGATATTGTTAGAAAACTATAGATATCTATTTTCATTTGGAATCAGTTTTATATCATTTGGAGACATCTGTAAATTTTTATGATTTTTCAAATAGGCAAAGGTCCGGCTGCCAGTTTCGGTAAAATTTTTTAATGATCAGATTTCAAAACTGTTTTTGAAAATCCAAACGGTCTCCGTTTTCTACAAATTTGGTACCATTAGAAAGATCTAGATGTCTACTTTCATTTAAAATTAGTTTCAGATCATTTGAATCCCTGTGTGAATTTTTATGAATTTTTGAAGGGACAAAGGTCTAACTGCCAGTTTCTGCAAAGATTTGTAATTTCATGGAAGTGTTCAATTTTTGTGTTTTGATGTTATTGAATGATGAAATAGGCCTTTTAGGCGCTGCTATAATATGATGGATGTGTTTGATGTATTATTATGAGCTTTTGTTGATTTTATTATATTTATTATTCATGACATGAACGGTTCTAAAGACGAGCACCCGAGACCTCAATCGCGCGTCACCATCAAAAATTTAAAAAGGTTAAGTGAGGCGTTTAAGTAAGTACACTCTCACCTGCAACATGAATTAAAGATTTGAGAAGTATATATTTTGATGTTGATGATGATGTTATGATGTTCTTAAATAATACTTCTCCTATGATGACGTTTTGATGAAAAGTATATATATATGGTATGTATATGTATTTTTTTATGTTTTAAAATGGCGTTGTACACCCTTGATGATGATGATGATGATGTTGTCCGGTGAGCGGAATTTTGTCACCGTTGGTTTGGGATTTGCTACCCCAACCCTTCCGTGACTAGCGCGCTATGACGGTACAACGCCGGGCCCAATATATGACGGTTTTAAAAGTAAAAAGTTTTTAAATGATGTTTATATTTATGATGATAAAAGAAAAATATTTATTTCCATTTGTGAGAATTAAGTGTCTTACTAAGCCCTTGCTTATATAAGTTAATTCATGTTGCAGATAAAGGAAAGGGTAAGATTTAATGTTGGAGGAGCTTGGAGCGGATATCGGGACGATATGTGATAGGAAAACGGGAGGAACGATCATGAGATGGACATCTTTAATTTCAATAAAGTTTTGAGACTTTAGCTTGTTATTATTTGATTGGATGTTTTATATGGATTTAAATATTATTTCATGATTTGAGTTTTAAAAGAATGTATATATATTTATATATATTAATTATGAAGTTAAAATTTCGATATAGTAAAAAAAAAAAATTTAGAGTTTTCTAAAATTATCTAAGTAAAGTTTTTTCCCATTATGTAAATATTTTAAGTTTAATATTTTCCGCAATTTTATAAGAGATAAATGATTAAATAAGAAGTCAACGGTAACGGTCCGTGAGGGGTCGTTACATATATGGTATCAGAGAGGTTTCCTATTTCCTATCATGCATCGCCACGTATCTACTTCAAACTTCTTCAAGTAAGTAATTAACTAGTTTCCTTAAATAGAAATGTAAGAGTTGTGAGGTGATGTTCTATTTATGGAAAGTTTGAATCCTGACTCGATATTTAAAAAAAAAAAAAAAAAAAGGAGTCACTTATTGACAATTTTGCTACTAACAAACGACTAAGATAAGATGGTACGCGGAGGAGGACGTGCAGCTCGAGGACGTACAGTTCGAGAACGTGGTAATGACCAAGTGCATGTCGAAGATGAGGTTGCTGCGGAACCTAACTTGGCAGAAGTTATGGAGCAGTTGCGTCAAGACCAACGAAGAGGTCGTGGACAAGTTGAAAATGAAGCGGTGGCAGAACCTAATTTAGTAGAAATTGTAGCTCAACTTCAGAGGCAAGTTCAGCAACAACAGGCTCTTATTAACAACTTGTAAGCTAATGCCAACAGAGTGGAAGTCCCCATTGATCCACCGGCTGCATAGCCAGTGCAAAATAGAGGAGTTCATGTAGCAACAAATCATGAGCCCCTGTATCTGCAATTCAATAGGATGAAGCCTAAGGAATTCAATGGTTCAACTGACCCTTTGGTAGCTCAAGGATGGTTGAAGTCGATCGAGTTGGTGCTTAATTTCATGGATTTAACCGATAATGAGAAAGTGAAGTGTGCTTCTTATTGTTTGATGGATGATGCTAGAATCTGGTGGGAAGGAATAGAGTTGAGTAGGGACATAAGTCAGATGACATGGGAAGACTTTGTCCAAGAATTTAACGAGCAATATTTCAACATGTCTGTGACCAGGGAACACTATGACGAGTTTAATAACTTTCGTCAAGGAAATCTATCGGTGACAGAAGCTGTTAAGCGGTTTAACCAATTGGCACGTCTTTGTCCCCACATGGTGCCAAATGAACAAGAACGGTTGAGGAGAATGATCGGGATGCTGAGACCCGAGGTTGCAGTGATAGTTGATAGCGGAACTGCTCCACAAACCACCACAGCTGAATGTGTCAAATGTGCCATTCGTGCTAAATATCATCTGAATAAGCAAAAGGAAAGCCAGCCTCGTCAGAGCGAAGTCCCTAAGAACAACAACAACAACCAGAATCGTGGAAACTTTGGGAATCAAGGCAGGTCTCAAGGAGGTCAGTGGAACAATAACAAGAGGAAGGGGAACTTTTCCAATCAGAGGAACCATAACAACCGTCAAGGAGAGGGCCAACCAGCTAAGCAAGCTGAGAACATTCCACCATGTTCTAAGTGTGGAAAGCTACATTTGGGGGAGTGCCGTATGGACACAAATCTATGTTATGGTTGCGGACGCGAGGGTCACCTATCCAAGGATTGCCCAAACAAGACGTACCAGCCCTTCCAGCAAAGACAACAGAGAAACCCACCAGCTCAGCTCCATAGTATGCAGGCCGCTCTTGATGGACCTCATATTTCCCAGGGACGAATTGAGGCTCCCCCACTTACCACCAATGCCAGAATTTTCACCATGACCAAAGAAGAAGCAGCTGCCGATACTTCTACTGTTGTCACAGGTCAGATACTTGTCTTTAACCAGTGTGCTAATGTCCTTTTCGACATAGGAGCCTCACACTCCTTTGTGTCTTCTACTTTTGCTAAAAGAGTAGGAATATATCAAGATATCTTGAGTCAGGGATTCACTACGACACTACCCTTTGGGGAAGTGATGATGTCCACTCATTGGCTACGAGCAGTGCTAGTGAGAATTGTTGATAGAGAGCTCTACAGTAATCTGATAGTGCTCGAGTTGTTTGACTATGACCTAATTTTAGGAATGGATTTCTTGGGAAAGTATAATGCGTCTATTGAATGCCGAAGACGTAAGGTCGTGTTTAATCCCGAAGGAGATGATCGATTTGAATTCATTGGTGATGCGAATAAGAAGACAAAGTTGTTCCTGTCAGCTATGAAGGCCCGAAAGCTGCTAACCAATGGCTGTAATGGTTTCTTAGCCAACATCGTGGATAAGAAGAAAGAAGACAAATTGAAGCTTGATGATGTACCCATCGTACGAGAATTTAGTGACGTGTTTTCAGAGGACTTGCCAGGTTTGCCGCCAGATAGAGAAATAGAGTTCGAGATTGAGTTAGCACCGGGCACTGGGCCAATCTCTAAGGCACCTTATCGAATGGCACCTGCTGGATTGAAGGAATTACATGAGCAACTTCAAGAGCTGTTGAACAAGGGTTTCATTCGCCCTTGTCATTCACCGTGGGGAGCTCCAGTTTTATTCGTGAAGAAGAAGGATGGGACAATGAGACTCTGCATCGACTACAGGGAGCTAAACAAGGTGACCATAAGGAACAAGTATCCATTGCCGAGAATTGATGATTTATTCGACCAACTGCAAGGTACGACTGTGTTTTTGAAAATTGATCTACGATCTGGATACCACCAACTGAGGATCAAGGAAGGAGATATCCCTAAGTTAGCCTTCAGAACTCGATATGGTCATTATGAGTTTGTGGTCATGCCGTTTGGGTTGACCAATGCCCCTGCTGCTTTCATGGACCTGATGAATAGTGTGTTTAAAGAGTTTTTGGATAAGTTTGTGATAGTGTTTATCGACGACATTCTCATTGCGTCTTCTCGCTCCCATGTAGCTTCCTCCATCTTGTGATTATGCCAAAGAACCTTTACTAAGAGAATCTCTTTGTTCCTCAAGGTCTTCGTCTTTCGATCAAGAATTTCAACCGGCTTCTCTTCGTAACTCATATCTTCTTGAATCTGAATCAATTGTGGTTGGATGACGTGAGATGGATCCGGTACATACTTCTTTAACATCGAGACATGAAATACATTGTGGATGGACGTCATCTCCTGAGGCAAATCTAACTTATATGCCACATTGCCAATACGCTCAATCACCATATATGGTCCCACATACCTGGGACTAAGCTTACCTTTCTTCCCAAATCGCATCACGCCCTTCATCGGGGCAACCTTGATAAACACCAAGTCTCCAACCTCGAACTCTAAGGACCTTCGACGCACATCCGCATAGCTTTTCTGCCTACTTTGAGCTGTGGCAATCCGCTGCTGAATCACTTTCAATGCTTCAGTCGTCTTATTGAAGAAGTCAGTTTTCTCCTTAAGTTCTGACTCCACGAGCTTTTTCTCCCCAGCTTCATGCCAATAAATCGGGGACCTACATCGTCTTCCGTAAAGAGCCTCATACGGTGCCATCCCAATCGTCGCTTGATAACTATTGTTATAAGCGAACTCAGCCAATGGCAAAAACTTACTCCAACTCCCTTTAAAGTCCAAGGCACAAGCTCGAAGCATATCCTCAAGTGTCTGATTAGTCCTCTTCGTCTGACCGTCGGTTTGCGGATGAAAAGCCGTGCTAAATTTCAACTTCGTACCCATAGCAGCTTGAACGCTCTTCCAGAAGTGGGAGGTGAACCTACTATCTCGATTTGAAAAAATAGATCTGGGAACACCATGAAGTCTCATTACCTCCTTCACATATAATTCTGCCAACTGTTCCATAGAGGACGTCAATCGTATAGGAAGAAAATGTGCTGACTTGGTCAATCTGTCAATGATCACCCATATAGCATCGTATCCATTCGTAGTCCTTGGCAATCCAGTAATAAAATCCATCGCAATGTCTTCCCATTTCCATTCCGGTATCTGAATTGACTGACGTACCCCTCCTGGCTTTTGGTGTTCAGCCTTAACTTGTTGGCACGTCATACAATGCTTCACATAGTGTGCTACATCTTTCTTCATTCCGAACCACCAGAAACTATTCTTAAGATCCATGTACATTGTGGTTGCACCAGGATGAAGCATATACGGGGTGTTGTGTGCCTCTTCAAGAATCTTCTTCCTTAGCTCCTCATCTTTAGGAATACATAACCGTCCCTTAAGTTTCAGCACTTCATCATCACACACACTAAATCCTTCGCACTTCCCTTCGAGCATTTCCTTTTTAATCCTCACAAGGCTTGGATCAAGATCTTGTTTGCTCCGAGTGTCATCTAAAATAGTTGGAGACAAAGTCATTGCAGAAAGTTGTCCAACTATTAATTCCAACCCAAAATCAAAAAACTCCTTTTGAAGGGGCTTGGACATCGCATTCAAGGACATTAATGTGGCTGGGGTCTTCCGACTCAATGCATCAGCTACCCTATTTGCCTTTCCCGGGTGGTATAGGATTTCACGGTCGTAATCCTTTACTAGCTCAAGCCACCTCCTTTGCCTCATATTCAAATCCTTCTGCGAGAAGAAGTACTTCAAACTTTGGTGATCGGTGAATATTTGGCATCGGACTCCATACAAATAATGTCTCCATATTTTCAATGCAAAAACAACGGCAGCCAACTCTAGGTCATGGGTGTGATAGTTCTTCTCATAGTCCTTTAATTGCCTTGAAGCATAGGCAATTACCTTCCCATTCTGCATCAAAACTGCACCAAGTCCCATTTTAGAAGCATCACTGTAAATTACGAACCCTTCATCCCCATCCGGAACCGTCAAGATTGGAGAACTTGTGAGTCGTCTCTTCAGCTCTTGAAAGCTCTTTTCGCAATCCTCTGTCCATTCGAACTTCTTTCCTTTTCGGGTAAGTATCGTAAGCGGCATAGCAAGTTTCGAGAAATCAGCTACAAATTTCCTATAATAACCCGCTAAACCAAGGAAACTTCTGATCTCACTTGCGTTGGTCGGTTTCTTCCAATTGCTAACTGCCTCAACCTTCGCAGGATCCACCATTATGCCATCTTTAGAAATCACATGACCAAGGAATACCACACGATCCAACCAAAATTCGCATTTAGAGAATTTGGCATACAACTGGTGCTGTTTCAATGTCTGCAAAACTGTCCTTATATGCTTTTCATGTTGGTCTCGAGTCTTTGAATAAATGAGAATGTCGTCGATAAACACTATCACAAACTTATCCAAAAACTCTTTAAACACTCTATTCATCATGTCCATGAAAGCAGCAGGGGCATTGGTCAACCCAAACGGCATGACCACAAACTCATAATGACCATATCGAGTTCTGAAGGCTGACTTGGGGATATCTCCTTCCTTGATCCTCAGTTGGTGGTATCCAGATCGTAGATCAATTTTCGAAAACACAGTCGTACCTTGTAGTTGGTCGAATAAATCATCAATTCTCGGCAATTGATACTTGTTCCTTATGGTCACCTTGTTTAGCTCCTTGTAGTCGATGCAGAGTCTCATTGTCCCATCCTTCTTCTTCACGAATAAAACTGGAGCTCCCCACGGTGAATGACTAGGGCGAATGAAACCCTTGTTCAACAGCTCTTGAAGTTGCTCATGTAATTCCTTCAATTCAGCAGGTGCCATTCGATAAGGTGCCTTAGAGATTGGCCCAGTGCCCGGTGCTAACTCAATCTCGAACTCTATTTCTCTATCTGGCGGCAAACCTGGCAAGCCCTCTGGAAACACGTCACTAAATTCTCGTACGACGGGTACATCATCAAGCTTCAATTTGTCTTCTTTCTTCTTATCCACGATGTTGGCTAAGAAAACATTACAGCCATTGGTTAGCAGCTTTCGGGCCTTCATAGCTGACAGGAACAACTTTGTCTTCTTCTTCGCATCACCAATGAATTCAAATCGATCATCTCCTTCGGGATTAAACACGACCTTACGTCTTCGGCATTCAATAGACGCATTATACTTTCCCAAGAAATCCATTCCTAAAATTAGGTCATAGTCAAACAACTCGAGCACTATCAGATTACTGTAGAGCTCTCTATCAACAATTCTCACTGGCACTGCTCGTAGCCAATGAGTGGACATCATCACTTCCCCAGAGGGTAGTGTCGTAGTGAATCCCTGACTCAAGATATCTTGATATATTCCTACTCTTTTAGCAAAAGTAGAAGACACAAAGGAGTGTGAGGCTCCTGTGTCGAAAAGGACATTAGCACACTGGTTAAAGACAAGTATCTGACCTGTGACAACAGTAGAAGTATCGGCAGCTGCTTCTTCTTTGGTCATGGTGAAAATTCTGGCATTGGTGGTAAGTGGGGGAGCCTCAATTCGTCCCTGGGAAATATGAGGTCCATCAAGAGCGGCCTGCATACTATGGAGCTGAGCTGGTGGGTTTCTCTGTTGTCTTTGCTGGAAGGGCTGGTACGTCTTGTTTGGGCAATCCTTGGATAGGTGACCCTCGCGTCCGCAACCATAACATAGATTTGTGCCCATACGGCACTCCCCCAAATGTAGCTTTCCACACTTAGAACATGGTGTAATGTTCTTAGCTTGCTTAGCTGGTTGGCCCCCTCCTTGACGGTTGTTATGGTTCCTCTGATTGGAAAAGTTCCCCTTCCTCTTGTTATTGTTCCACTGATCTCCTTGAGACCTGCCTTGATTCCCAAAGTTTCCACGATTCTGGTTGTTGTTGTTGTTCTTAGGGACTTCGCTCTGACGAGGCTGGCTTTCCTTTTGCTTATTCAGATGATATTCAGCACGAAGGGCACATTTGACACATTCAGCTGTGGTGGTTGGTGGAGCAGTTCCGCTATCAACTATCACTGCAACCTCGGGTCTCAGCATCCCGATCATTCTCCTCAACCGTTCTTGTTCATTTGGCACCATGTGGGGACAAAGACGTGCCAATTGGTTAAACCGCTTAACAGCTTCTGTCACCGATAGATTTCCTTGACGAAAGTTATTAAACTCGTCATAGTGTTCCCTGGTCACAGACATGTTGAAATATTGCTCGTTAAATTCTTGAACAAAGTCTTCCCATGTCATCTGACTTATTTACCTGCTCAGCTCTATTCCTTCCTACCAGATTCTAGCATCATCCATCAAACAATAAAAAGCACACTTCACTTTCTCATTATCGGTTAAATCCATGAAATTAAGCACCAACTCGATCGACTTCAACCATCCTTGAGCTACCAAAGGGTCAGATGAACCATTGAATTCCTTAGGCTTCATCCTCTTGAATTGCAGATACAGGGGCTCATGATTTGTTGCTACTTGAACTCCTCTATTTTGCACTGGCTGTGCAGCCGGTGGATCAATGGGGACTTCCACTCTTTTGGCATTAGCTTGCAAGTTGTTAATAAGAGCCTGTTGTTGCTGAACTTGCCTCTGAAGTTGAGCTACAATTTCTACTAAATTAGGTTCTGCCACCGCTTCATTTTCAACTTGTCCACGACCTCTTCGTTGGTCTTGACGCAACTGCTCCATAACTTCTGCCAAGTTAGGTTCCGCAGCAACCTCATCTTCGACATGCACTCAGCCATTACCACGTTCTCGAACTGTACGTCCTCGAGCTGCACGTCCTCGTCCGCGTACCATCTTATCTTAGTCGTTTGTTAGTAGCAAAATTGTCAAAAAGTGACTCCTTTTTTAAAAAAAAAAAATATCGAGTCAGGATTCAAACTTTCCATAAATAGAACATCACCTCACAACTCTTACATTTCTATTTAAGGAAACTAGTTAATTACTTACTTGAAGAAGTTTGAAGTGGATACGTGGCGATGCATGATAGGAAATAGGAAACCTCTCTGATACCATATCTGTAACGACTCCTCACGGACCGTTACCGTTGACTTATTATTTAATCATTTATCTCTTATAAAATTGCGGAAAATATTAAATTTAAAATATTTACATAATGGGAAAAAACTTTACTTAGAATTCAACCGGTTGTTCAATAACTTATGACAATTCTTGAACATCTTGATCTACTGGATCGTTATTAGCAGCTTGTGGAACATCAATAATTGGTTGTCCAACACCTGTTTGAACTTGAGGGGTGTTGTGAATGACAATCAATCTCTCACTTGAAGTGGAAGGTTGAGCATCAATATGATTTCTTTCAGAAACAATATCTTGGAATTGATTGCTCCCACTAATCAAGTCATTCTCAAGAAATTTCGCATTTCTTGACTCCACAATCCTAGTGCTGTGAGATGGACAATAGAATCTGTATCCCTTAGACCTTTCGGCATATCCAATGAAATACCCACTTATGGTCCTTGGGTCCAACTTCTTTTCTTGTGGATTATAGATTCTCACCTCAGACGGACATCCCCAAACGCGTACATGTCGCAAACTTGGTTTCCAACCTTTGAATAACTCAAATGGTGTCTTTTTGACAACCTTAGTTGGAACTCGGTTCAATATGTACACAGCCGTCTTAAGAGCTTCAGTCCACAAGGACTCAGGAAGTTTGGAGCTAGCAAGCATACTTCGCACCATGTCCAATAACGTTCGGTTTCTTCTTTCAGCTACACCATTTTGGTCTGAAGAACCAGGCATAGTGTATTGGGCAACTATCCCATGTTCTTGAAGAAACTTCGCAAATGGACCAGGTGCTTGCCCATTCTCAGTGTATCTACCATAGTACTCTCCACCTCTATCTGATCTCACGATTTTTATTTGCTTTCCGCATTGTTTTTCTACTTTGGCTTTAAAGACTTTAAAAGCATCTAGTGCTTCATTCTTATTATTAAGCAAGTAGAGATACATGTATCGTGAGTAGTCATCTATGTAAGAGACAAAGTACTTATCACGGTATGCATCCATGTCTGGACTACAAATATTGATGCTCAACCTTCCACTTCAAGTGAGAGATTGATTGTCATTCACAACACCCCTCAAGTTCAAACAGGTGTTGGACAACCAATTATTGATGTTCCAGAAGCTGCTAATGACGATCCAGTAGATCAAGATGTTCAAGAATTGCCAGAAGTTATTGAACAACCGGTTGAACAACATGATCCTCAGGAAAATGTTGATACAACTTTAAGGAGATCTACTAGAATAAAGAAATCAGCGATACCTAGTGATTATGTGGTGTATCTAGAAGAATCGGACTATAACATTGGAGCCGAAAATGATCCTGAAACGTTTTCACAAGCCATGAGTTGTAAAGAATCAAACTTATGGTATGATGCTTTGAAAGATGAGATGAATTCTATGGCATCTAACGGAGTCTGGGATCTTGTTGAGTTGCCTGATGGTGCCAAAGCCATTGGATGTAAATGGGTTTTCAAAACAAAGAAAGACTCATTAGGCAACATTGAGAGATATAAAGCAAGACTCGTTGCTAAAGGATTCACTCAAAGGGAAGGAATCGACTACAAGGAGACTTTTTCTCCTGTATCTAAGAAAGATTCTCTTCGTATCATTCTAGCATTAGTTGCACATTTTGACTTGGAGTTGCAACAAATGGATGTGAAGACGGCTTTTCTCAATGGAGGTCTAGAGGAAGAAGTTTATATGAAACAACCAGATGGATTTTCCTCTAGTAATGGTGAGCATTTGGTGTGCAAGCTCAAGAAATCTATATATGGACTGAAACAAGCTTCCCGTCAATGGTATTTGAAATTTCATGATGTTATCTCTTCATTTGGATTTGTAGAGAACATTATGGATCAATGTATATACCAGAAGGTCAGTGGGAGTAAGATTTGTTTTCTTATTCTATATGTGGATGATATTTTACTTGCAACCAATGATAAGGGTTTGTTATATGAAGTGAAACGATTTCTTTCTGACAACTTTGAGATGAAGGATATGGGTGATGCATCTTATGTCATTGGCATTAAGATACATAGAGACAGAATTCGTGGAATTCTGGGTTTATCTCAAGAAACCTATATCAATAAAGTTTTAGAGAGATTTCGGATGAAAGATTGTTCACCAAGTATAGCTCCCATTGTGAAGGGTGACAGGTTCAGTTTGAATCAGTGCCCGAAAAACAATCTTAAAAGGGAACAAATGAAAAACATTCCTTATGCTTCTGCCGTTGGAAGCCTAATGTATGCTCAGGTCTGCACAAGACCTGACATTGCATTTGCTGTTGGGATGTTAGGAAGATATCAGAGTAATCCAGGTATGGACCACTGGAGAGCTGCAAAGAAAGTGATGAGGTACCTTCAAGGGACCAAAGATTACATGCTTATGTACAGACAAACTGATAATCTGGATGTAATTGGCTACTCTGATTCAGACTTCGCTGGCTGCATTGATTCACGAAAGTCGACTTCAGGATATGTTTTTATGCTAGCCGGTGGAGCTGTATCTTGGAGAAACGCAAAGCAGACTTTGACTGCTACTTCCACTAAGGAGGCTGAGTTCGTATCTTGTTTTGAGGCTACCTCACATGGCGTATGGATGAAGAGTTTCATTTCTGGGCTTAGAGTTATGGATTCGATTTCTAAACCATTGAGGATATATTGTGATAATTCAGCTGCTGTTTTTATGGCTAAGAACAACAAAAGTGGTAGTCGAAATAAGCACATCGACATCAAGTATTTAGCCATAAGAGAACGTGTTAAAAATAATATAGTGGTTATTGAACACATTAGCACTGAATTGATGATTGCTGAATCTTTGACTAAGGGCATGCCACCATTAAAATTTAAGGATCATGTAGATAGAATGGGACTTGGTTCCATTATGTGATTTTCGTTGTAAGAGCGATGTTATTTCAATGAAACTCTATTTGTGATGTTTTCTCATATTTGGTTTTTGTGCACAAATTCATTTATTTATTTTTGAGCAATATCATTAAAGTTTGTACCAAGAATAAACATAGGGTATGTTCATTAAGTTTAAGGGCTCAAGTTGAAAAACTTGATATATTGTAATACATGAGAGATAATACTTGCTATAAGAGGACTTATCACCATGATTCATATATTTGGTTTTTCTGTATGATGGATGTTGAACAATATGGATCAAGTGGGAGAATGTTGGAAATTTTCCCGAGCATTAAATGCTCTGTGAATCTAGGGCCCACGAGGGACAAGCTTTCAGCTCAAGCACCATAGGCCAAGCTTTCGGCTTAAGCACTATAGGCCTACTCATGACCTAGAGCATTAAATGCTCTGTGAAACTAGGCTCTAACTAGGCTCACGTTTTGCTCGCCTCTTTCCGAATGTGGTCCATATTCAGTATAAGTTCAACCCACAATCTAAGGAACCTTTAGTAACGTTCCTAAGCGAGATTCTCGCACATTCCCTGCCCACTAAGCGTGCACGTCCGAGAACGGCTCTATGATGGGTAGAGTGCATAAATGGGACGTTGCAATTCGGTTTTGGTACCCTAAGCCTGCTTTCTCATTTTAGTTTCGGAATACACCATCAGCCGTGAGAGAGTGAGGGTTTAGAAGAACCATAAACCCAACAGAAACACTTACCCATAAACAGAGCGTTGAAAACGACAATGGCGGGAGGTATGTTTTCGATCCAAATTTTATTCCGCATTTGATCTAATTGCTATTTAGGATTATTGGTAGCACGTTTAGATCATCAAGTTAAATTCTAACAGTAATGTAAGAACCCGAAATTTCAATGAACTTATGATTTCCTTAGAAATAAGGAAAATCTAAGTCTGAACCATGTATGTCGATATAAAGCTCATGATCTGAGTAAATATCAGAATATGTTTTAGCTCTCGTTTAATTAGCTACGAGACTCAATAATAGGTTGCTTTGTCAAGCACGGGGCCTTTTGAGGAAAAAAGGACAAAATAGGAATTTATGATTTTCTTCGGGTCAACTTTGACCAAGGTTGACTTTAGGTTGACCGAGTTGACTTTTGGTTTGACTGAGACGGTACTGCAGTGTAATCAACAGTATGGAAATTATACTGCAGAAAACCCTCATTTCAGTCAAATAAGCTATAAGACCGCCCTAGAAAAATCAAGCACATTAGTTAGAGTAGTATAGATTAAATAGTTTCTAGTTCTAAGAAAAATCCATACGCGGTCCAATTTTACGCAGATGAATCCTGGACTGCAATTCAGTGAAACAGTACTGTTTTAAGTGAAAACAGTATTTGTAAAATCCTTATTAGTAGGATTATGGACTGCATTGGTGGAGGAAAACCGAATGGAGCTTTAATTAGGAGGACACCTCATATGGTGATGACCAATTAGATTAATTGGATTTTTGAAAATTATGGAAAGTAAGTTTTAAGCATGAATGATGGTTGAAAAATTTTGGCCAACAAAGCAGTCCATGGCCGGCCACTCTATGGATTTAAGGGGGGGCAATTATGTTTGCTTTTGAGGAATTTATGCAAAGTTAAGAAAAAGAAATGGTGTGGTAGGTGATGCCTTTGGTCCACCTTTGAACACATCATTTTCTTTTTGTCTTCCACTCACTAGTGCTTTGGTAGGTGAGCAAGCCAAATTCTTGGCTCATTCTCACCATGAATGGCCGGCCATCTAGGGGGAGTTGGTGAGCAAGAAGTGGTGCTTGATGAGGTAGGCCATGAGGTAAGCAACAAGTTTTGCTTTGGTGAGGTAAGCAACAAAGTAGCTTTTTGAGCAAGCCAATTTTGGTTCACACTTGGCATGATCGGTGGAAGGTGGATAGAAAAATATTAAGTTATGATTAGTGCTCATTCCTTTGGCCGAAAGTTAATCCATAATGGCTGGCCACTTTAAAGAAAAATTGAGCAACTAATTGGCTTTATGGGTTAAGGACAAGAATTAATAAGGAAAAAGGAGATAATTAACATGAGATCTCTTTCTTCTCTCTCTCTCTTCTTCTTCTTCGCTCCTCTCTCTCTCTCTTTGTATCATGCAAGATACGGCCTTGCAAGAAATTCTGACGCCGGCGAGCCACCACCACACGCGCCGGTGACCCTTGCAGCCCATCACCCGAGTGTCCAATAGTCGGAGTTTGGCCGTGTCACTCGCCGCCGTTCGCCGGAAAAATGCTAGGAAAGTTTCGGATCCAAGTTTGAAATATTACCTCTAAGATTTTAGGGTAATCCTCTTGAATCCCTAAGCCTTTTTATTAAGTTTGATTCAAGATTTTATGTGTATTTTCAGTGGGTTTTGTAAGAGCTTAAGCTCATTTTATTTTCATGCAAAAGCTTAGTTTGTGCTTGATTAGTGTTATGCTAGGCTAGATCTAGATTTTTATTTATGAAGTTATGTTTTTATGTATGGATGTATGATGATATGATTTTATGTTAGATACGCTGCATGTTTGTCTTAGGCTCACGGGTGAGACCGTTTGAGGTAGTGTGCGCGTAGATTTTTCGTAAAAATGGTTTTCAAGCAAAACTGCCAGTTTCGGGTAAAACCGGGCAGCTTACGGAAAACGAAAATTTTGAAGCCCTTAGAGGCAGATTTAGTTTGTGCTTGATTAGTGTGCTTGATTAGTTTGTGCTTGATTAGTGTTATGCTAAGCTAGATCTAGATTTTTATTTATGAAGTTATGTTTTTATATATGGATGTATGATGATATGATTTTATGTTAGATACGCTTCATGTTTGTCTTAGGCTCACGGGTGAGACCGTTTGAGGTAGTGTGCGCGTAGATTTTTCGTAAAAATGGATTTCAAGCAAAACTGCCAGTTTCGGGTAAAACCGAGCAGCTTACGGAAAACGAAAATTTTGAAGCCCTTAGAGGCAGATTTTGGAAAAACGTAAAACATGAAAGTTGTTGGGAAGGGTTTTTCCTATGGGATGGCATGGACAGTTTTTCAAAATACGGCTCCAAAGGCCTCTGTTTTTATGAAAATCCGAGACTTGGTCCGCCCAGACCCTATGCATGGCCAGCCGGCTTCAACCAAGAAAATGAACAAGTTAAAGGCAGAAATGGGGTTTTGTGTAAAACATAAAAGTTTTAGGATCTTTCGAGATCTACAACTTTTATGAAGAAAACTTTTTCTAATTCCAAACAGATTTTAAAGTAAAAATTAGATTCCCAAAACTGTGCAGGAATCAAGAAATTCCTACACAGGATTTTAAGAAAACAGTACAAAAACAAGAAATCCCGACTCATGCACTTACACTTGAATTAAGAAACTGTTTTCAAGAATTGAACAAGTTTTCTGAAGAAAAGAAATAATTGAATTAGGCTAAGTAATATGGTAAGTAAATGGGATACCACTATTGGGTATTAGTAACCCAATAGGGCATTGACCAATTTATGTTGGGCTCATACCCAGGGTTACTAGTAGTAACCTAAAAGGATATTAATTTTTAAGGATTATGATTTATGGTAAGATAGATTATGATTGATTCTTATCTTACACCCTGTTAGGAAACAGGAGTATATGCTATGTTTGGCGATAATCTAAGAGCGTAGGACGACATGTAAGTACAACTCCACCTGCAGCATGGACAAAACGTTTTTTTTGCATGTTATGTTTTAAGAAATCATGTATTGACTTACATGATTTACATATGTTTATGTTATGATTGCTTATGTTATGATGCTTATGTTATGATAGTTTATGTTATGGTACGTTATGCTATGAAGTTTATGTTACGATAAGCTTATGCTACGAAGTTATGTTATGAAGCTTATGTTATGATAAGTTATGCTATGATGTTATGCTATGAAGTTATGTGATGCTATGCTATGTCTATGATGTGCTAAGTTATGTTATCACATGTTATACCATGTTTACAAAAATGCCATGTTTTCAGAAATGCTATGTTTTCAAAAGTGCCATGGTTTCAGAAGTGCCATGTTTGCAAAAATGCCATGGTTCCAGGAATGACATGTTTTCAAGAAGGCCATGTTATAGCAAATGTTGAGTAAGATATGACATAGTGACATCATGAAGCATGTTCACTAATATTAAATCACATGGTAAGATAATCAAGTAAGGCGTCGTACCAACCTCCCGTGATCAAGGAGGTTACATATTTCAGTGGTGATATTTACCTTCCGTGATCGTGAAGGGTCAAGTTATAATTCCCAGAACTGTTAGGGCCTTGCAAACCCTAGCTTTGTCTAGAGGCTGCGCGCTTTTGGTACTGACACTCTGGGCCCACATGTTAAGACAAGATAATAAGTTCAAGATTGAGTCTATAATGAAGCATAATACATTCAAATCAATCATAAATGGTTCATGCATAAGTTACATGATGATTGGCATGTTTTTAAGATGTTTGAAATGTTTTGTGGATTGAATATTGTACTTACTGGGCAATTAGCTCATTACTTACGTTCATGCTGTAGGTAAACAACCTAACGGCTGTACTTGATGCAATACTGTGGAGAGTTGGTGCTGCGAACTGTGAAATGTGGGATGGACACCGCCACGGGTTTTGGAAAATATGTTTAGAAAATATGTTTTTTGTAAAATATGTTTGTAAAATGTGTTTTGTTATGTTATAAGAAAGTAATGGTATGGTTTAAGAAAAATTTCAAGTATGTATGGCAAGCAAGTTGCCTCGTGTTGTACCGATTCGCACTAGGTCGGGTCTGATCCACGATCTCGGTACTTGAGTAAGTACCTATAAATAAGTATGAGTATAAGTATGAGACTAAGTCAAGTTTAAGTAAGAGTAAAGAGTTTTAAAATAAAGTCTTTTAAAGTTTAAGAAAAAAAAATTTTTTGCCAAACCTCCAAATTCTTCCAAGACCGAAAATCAAAGAATTTCAAGGTATGTTTCGGAATTCCAAACGGTTTTTAAGGGTGCAAATGAACACCATTTTTAATAAATTTGATATTTTTGGAAATCCCTAGATGCCTATTTTCTTTTGAAATCAGTTTCATATCGTTTGGAGTTATGTGTGAATTTTTATAATTTTTCAAATAGGCAGAGGTAGGACTGCCAGTTTCGGTAAAAATTTTAATGATCAGATTTCAAAACTGTTTTTGAAAATCCAAACGGTCTCCGTTTTTAACAAATTCGATATTGTTAGAAAACTATAGATATCTATTTTCGTTTGGAATCAGTTTTATATCATTTGGAGACATCTGTAAATTTTTATGATTTTTCAAATAGGCAAAGGTCCGGCTGCCAGTTTCGGTAAAACTTTTTAATGATCAGATTTCAAAACTGTTTTTGAAAATCCAAACGGTCTCCGTTTTCTACAAATTTGGTACCATTAGAAAGATCTAGATGTCTACTTTCATTTAAAATTAGTTTCAGATCATTTGAATCCCTTTGTGAAATTTTATGAATTTTGAAGGGACAAAGGTCTAACTGCCAGTTTCTGCAAAGATTTGTAATTTCATGGAAGTATTCAATTTTTGTGTTTTGATGTTATTGAATGATGAAATAGGCCTTTTAGGCGCTGCTATAATATGATGGATGTGTTTGATGTATTATTATGAGCTTTTGTTGATTTCATTATATTTATGATTCATGGCATGAACGGTTCTAAAGACGAGCACCCGAGATCTCAATCGCGCGTCACCATCGGAATATTTGAAAAGGTTAAGTGAGGCGTTTATGTAAATACACTCTCACCTGCAACATGAATTAAAGATTTGAGAAGTATATATTTTGATGTTGATGATGATGTTATGATGTTCTTAAATAATACTTCTCCTATGATGACGTTTTGATGAAAAGTATATATATATGGTATGTATATGTATTTTTTTTTTTTTTATGTTTTAAAATGGCGTTGTACACCCTTGATGATGATGATGATGATGTTGTCCGGTGAGCGGACTTTTGTCACCGTTGGTTTGGGATTTGCTACCCCAACCCTTCCGTGACTAGCGCGCTATGATGGTACAACGCCGGGCCCAATATATGATGGTTTTAAAAGTAAAAAGTTTTTAAATGATGTTTATATTTATGATGATAAAAGAAAAATATTTATTTACACTTGTGAGAATAAGTGTTAGACATGTCGAGGATTAGAATTAGAAACTAGAAGATGGTTCGCCGCATATACGACTGAACAAAATTTCGCAAGAGCCTAATCTTGCAACTGTAATGGCTAAGTTGCAATGATAATTCCTAGAGCAGTAATAAGAAATGAATAGGCTTTGAGATTAGATAGCCTATCGCCTTACTGTAGTGGGGTGATAATCAGGAATTTTTCATTCTAAGAAATAAGATTGATGGCTATAAGTTTGACGATGAAAGTGATGATACGATCCATCAGTAAGGGAAATTAAGTAATGTTGGGGAATTTTAGATATTCCTAAGAATTATGATTTTGCCATTGTTCTATCAAGGAAATATTAGAAGCAATAAGAGAAGCTTTTACTATCTAGCAAGTGGCTAGTTGATTTAAGTATGCCTGTCATTGCATCACTCGAACGATATTATGCCTTTCCAAGATTGGCTTTGAAAAGATTCAAAGAAAATATTTTTATAAAAGATTTTATGTTTAATAGAACCCTCTCATTTTATGTAAGACGGCCAAATCCTTGAGGAGAAATTCCAAGATAGGGGCTGTCATGAAAAGTAAAGGTTCCAAGATAGGAGCCATAAGCCAAATCTTGAGGAAGAAATTCCAAGATAGGGGCTGTCATGAAAAGTAAAGGTTCCAAGATAGGAGCCATAGGCCAAATCCTTGAGGAAGTAAATTCCAAGATGGGGGCCATAGGCCGAATCCTTGAGGGATGAGTTTCGAGAAAGGGACGAATTCCAAGAAAGGGGCCATTATGAAGAGTAAAGGGTTCTAATAATATAAAATCAAGTTTCAAGAAATGAACTATTTTCAGAAAGTGTACTGAATATATGATACGATATGCTTTCAAAGTATGGAAAATTATGTAATACGAACTTTTCAAGAATGAAAAAGATATATGATAAGATATGTTTTTTTTTTCAAACATAGCAAGTTATATGATATACTTGCTCAGTTTTTACGTAAATAGTTCTTGTGATGCAATATGAAGGGACAGTATGTATGAAAATAAGAAAGTAAGAACGTATGCAAGTATGTATGAATGTATGTAAGTATGATGATAAGATATGAAAGTAAGATTATGGTTCTATATAAGAGACATGATCCCATTAAAGGATTAAAATGAGAATTTGATCAAACCATTTTGAAGTTATGGTGGATTTTAAGAAAAGTTACCTTGAAGTAACTGAATTTTTGAGGACGAAATTTTTTTTAAGGAGGGTAGAATGTAAGAACCTGAAATTTCAATGAACTTATGATTTCCTTAGAAATAAGGAAAATCTAAGGGCCTGTTTGGTGCACAAGTTCAAGATGAGATTTTTAAGTTTAAATAGTAAATTTTTTTGAATTTTCAGAAAAGACAAAAAACTTTTTGGGAAAAAGACAAAAACTTTTTGGGAAAAAGACAAAAAAAATTTTGAAAATGTTAGTTTGGACTTAAGCTCCAAACAGGCCCTAAGTCTGAGCCATGTATGTCGATATAAAGCTCATGATCTGAGTAAATATCAGAATATGTTATAGCTCTCGTTTAATTAGCTACGAGACTCAATAATAGGTTGCTTTGTCAAGCACGGGGCCTTTTGAGGAAAAAAGGACAAAATAGGAATTTATGATTTTCTTCGGGTCAACTTTGACCAAGGTTGACTTTAGGTTGACCGAGTTGACTTTTGGTTTGACTGAGACGGTACTGCAGTGTAATCAACAGTATGAAAATTATACTGCAAAAAACCCTCATTTCAGTCAAATAAGCTATAAGACCGCCCTAGAAAAATCAAGCACATTAGTTAGAGCAGTATGGATTAAATAGTTTCTAGTTCTAAGAAAAATCCATACACGGTCCAATTTTACGCAGATGAATCCTGGACTGCAATTTAGTGAAACAGTACTGTTTTAGTGAAAACAGTATTTGTAAAATCCTTATTAGTAGGATTATGGACTGCATTGGTGGAGGAAAACCGAATGGAGCTTTAATTAGGAGGACACCTCTTATGGTGATGACCAATTAGATTAATTGGATTTTTGAAAATTATGGAAAGTAAGTTTTAAGCATGAATGATGGTTGAAAAATTTTGGCCAACAAAACACTCCATGGTCGGCCACTCTATGGATTTAAGGGGGGGCAATTATGTTTGCTTTTGAGGAATTTATGCAAAGTTAAGAAAAATAAATGGTGTGGTAGGTGATGCCATTAGTCCACCTATGAACACATCATTTTCTTTTTGTCTTCCACTCACTAGTGCTTTGGTAGGTGAGCAAGCCAAATTCTTGGCTCATTCTCACCATGAATGGCCGGCCATCTAGGGGGAGTTGGTGAGCAAGAAGTGGTGCTTGATGAGGTAGGCCATGAGGTAAGCAACAAGTTTTGCTTTGGTGAGGTAAGCAACAAAGTAGCTTTTTGAGCAAGCCAATTTTGGTTCACACTTGGCATGATCGGTGGAAGGTGGATAGAAAAATATTAAGTTATGATTAGTGCTCATTCCTTTGGCCGAAAGTTAATCCATAATGGCCGGCCACTTTAAAGAAAAATTGAGCAACTAATTGGCTTTATGGGTTAAGGACAAGAATTAATAAGGAAAAAGGAGATAATTAACATTAGATCTCTTTCTTCTCTCTCTCTCTTCTTCTTCTTCGCTCCTCTCTCTCTCTCTTTGTATCATGCAAGACACGGCCTTGCAAGAAATTCCGACGCCGGCCAGCCACCACCACACGCGCCGGTGACCCTTGCAGCCCATCACCCGAGTGTCCAATAGTCGGAGTTTGGCCGTGTCACTCGCCGCCGTTCGCTGGAAAAATGCTAGGAAAGTTTCGGATCCAAGTTTGAGATATCACCTCTAAGATTTTAGGGTAATCCTCTTGAATCCCTAAGCCTTTTATTAAGTTTGATTCAAGAGTTTTATGTTTATTTTCAGTGGGTTTTGTAAGAGCTTAAGCTCATTTATTTTCATGCAAAAGCTTAGTTTGTGCTTGATTAGTGTTATGTTAAGCTAGATCTAGGTTTTTATTTATGAAGTTATGTTTTTATGTATGGATGTGTGATGATATGATTTTACGTTAGATACGCTGCATGTTTGTCATAGGCTCACGGTTGAGACCGTTTGAGGTAGTGTGCGCGTAGATTTTTCGTAAAAATAGATTTCAAGCAAAACTGTCAGTTTCGGGTAAAACCGAGCAGCTTACGGAAAACGAAAATTTTGAAGCCCTTAGAGGCAGATTTTGGAAAAACGTAAAACATGAAAGTTGTTGGGAAGGGTTTTTCCTATGGGACAGCATGGACAGTTTTTCAAAATATGGCTCCAAAGGCCTCTGTTTTTATGAAAATCCGAGACCTGGTCGCCCAGACCCTATATACGGCCAGCCGGTTTCAACCAAGAAAATGAACAAGTTAAAGGCAGAATTGGGTTTTGTGTAAAACATAAAAGTTTTAGGATCTTTTGGGATCTACAACTTTTATGAAGAAAGCTTTTCTAATTCCAAACATATTTTGAAGTAAAAATTAGATTCCCAAAACTGTGCAGGAATCAAGAGATTCCTACACAGGATTTTAAGAAAACAGTACAAAAACAAGAAATCCCGACTCATGCACTGACACTTGAATTAAGAAACTGTTTTCAAGAATTGAACAAGTTTTTCTGAAGAAAAGAAATAACTGAATTATGCTAAGTAATATGGTAAGTAAATGGGATACCACTATTGGGTATTAGTAACCCAATAGGGCATTGACCGATTTATGTTGGGCTCATACCCATGGTTACTAGTAGTAACCTAAAAGGATATTAATTTTTAAGGATTATGATTTATGGTAAGATAGATTATGATTGATTCTTATCTTACACCCTGTTAGGAAACAGGAGTATGTGCTATGTTTGGCGATAAACTAAGAGCGTAGGACGACAAGTAAGTACAACTCCACCTACAGCATGAACAAAACGTTTTTGTTGCATGTTATGTTTTTAAGAAATCATGTATTGACTTACATGATTTACATATGTTTATGTTATGATAGCTTATGTTATGATAAGTTATGCTATAAGTTATACTATGAAGCTTATGTTATGATAAGTTGTGCTATGATTTTATGCTATGAAGTTATGTGATGCTATGCTATGTCTATGATGTGCTAAGTTATGTTATGACATGTTATACCATGTTTACAAAAATGCCATGTTTACAAAAGTGCCATGTTTTCAAAAATGCCATGGTTCCAGAAATGACATGTTTTCAAGAAGGTCATGTTATGGCAAATGTTAAGTATGATATGATATAGTGACATCATGAAGCATGTTCACTAATGTTAAATCACATGGTAAGAAAATACAAACAAGGTGTCGTACCAACCTCCCACCAGGTGGAGGATACATGTTCAAGTCAAGTTATGATTATCAACCTCTCGTCGATGCGTGAGGGTATAATGATAATCAACCTTCCGCCAGATCGTGAAGGGTCAAGTTATAATTCCCAGAACTGTTAGGGCCTTGCAAACCCTAGCTTTGTCTGGAGGCTGCGCGCTTTTGGTACGTACACTATGGGCCCACATGTTAAGACAAGATAATAAGTTCAAGATTGAGTCTATAATGAAGCATAATACATTCAAATCAATCATAAATGGTTCATGCATAAGTTACATGACGATTGGCATGTTTTTAAGATGTTTGAAATGTTTTGTGGATTGAATATTGTACTTACTGGGTAATTAGCTCATTACTTACGTTCATGCTGTAGGTAAACAACCTAACGGCTGTACTTGATGCAATACTGTGGAGAATTGGTGCTGCGGACTGTGAAATGTGGGATGGACACCGCCACGGGTTTTGGAAAATATGTTTAGAAAATATGTTTTCTGTAAAATATGTTTGTAAAATGTGTTTTGTTATGATATAAGAAAGTAATGGTATGGTTTAAGAAAAATTTCAAGTATGTATGGCAAGCAAGTTACCTCGTGTTGTACCGATCCGCACTAGGTCGGGTCTGATCCACGATCTCGGTACTCGAGTAAGTACCTATAAATAAGTATGAGTATAAGTATGAGACTAAGTCAAGTTTAAGTAAGAGTAAAGAGTTTTAAAATAAAGTTTAAAAAAAAAAAAATTTTACTCTGGAATTTTCAGTAAGCTTAAGGCTTTTTAATAAGAATTAAGTAAGTAAGTAAGTCAGTTAACGGTCTGAAAAGTCGGGTCGTTACAGTTGTAACGACCCCTCACGGACCGTTACCGTTGACTTCTTATTTAATCATTTATCTCTTATAAAATTGCGGAAAAATATTAAGCTTAAAATATTTACATAATGGAAAACTTTACTTAGATAATTTTAGAAAACTCTAGATTTTTTTTTTTAAACTATATCTATATTTTAACTTCATAATTAATATATATAAATATATATATATATATATTTTTTAAAACCCAAATTATGAAATAATATTTAAGTCCATATGAAACATCCAACCAAATAATAATAAGCTAAAGTCTCAAAACTTTATTGAAATTAAAGATGTCCATCTTATGATCGTTCCTCCCGTTTTCCTATCACATATCGTCTCACTTCCGCTCCAAGCTCCTCCAACATTATATCTTACCCTTTCCTTTATCTGGAACATGAATTAACTTATATAAGCAAGGGCTTAGTAAGACACATAAATCTCACAAATGTAAATAAACAATTTTCTTTTATCATCACATATATAAACATCATTTAAAAACTTTTTACTTTAAAAAAAAACGTCATAGATTGGGCCCGGCATTGTACCATCATAGCATGCTAGTCACGGAAGGGTTGGGGTAGCAAATCCCAAACCAACGGTGACAAAAGTCCGCTCACCGGACAACATCATCATCATCATCATCAAGGGTGTACAACGCCATTTTAAAACATAAAAAATACATATACATACCATATATATATACTTTTCATCAAAACGTCATTATAGGAGAAGTATTATTTAAGAACATCATAACATCATCATCAACATCAAAATATATACTTCTCAAATCTTTAATTCATGTTGCAGGTGAGAGTGTACTTACTTAAACGCCTCACTTAACCTTTTCAAATTTTCCGATGGTGACGCGCGATTGAGGTCTCGGGTGCTCGTCTTTAGAACCGTTCATGCCATGAATAATAAATATAATAAAATCAACAAAAGCTCATAATAATACATCAAACACATCCATCATATTATAGCAGCGCCTAAAAGGCCTATTTCATCATTCAATAACATCAAAACACAAAAATTGAACACTTCCATGAAATTACAAATCTTTGCAGAAACTGGCAGTTAGACCTTTGTTCCTTCAAAAATTCATAACAATTCACACAGGGATTCAAATGATCTGAAACTAATTTTAAATGAAAGTAGACATCTAGATCTTTCTAATGGTACAAATTTGTAGAAAACGGAGACCGTTTGAATTTTCAAAAATAGTTTTGAAATCTGATCATTAAAAAGTTTTACCAAAACTGACAGCCGGACCTTTGCCTATTTGAAAAATCATAAAAATTTACAGATATCTCCAAATGATATAAAAATGATTCCAAATGAAAATAGACATCTATATTTTTCTAACAATATCGAATTTGTTAAAAACAGAGACCGTTTGGATTTTCAAAAACAGTTTTGAAATCTGATCATTAAAAAGTTTTACCGAAACTGGCAGTCCGACCTCTGCCTATTTGAAAAATCATAAAATTTCACACATAACTCCAAATGATATGAAACTGATTTCAAAAGAAAATGGACATCTAGGGCTTTCCAAAAATATCAAATTTGTTAAAAATGGAGTTCATTTGCACCATTAAAAACCGTTTGGAATTCCGAAACATACCTTGAAATTCTTTGATTTTCGGTCTTGGAAGAATTTGGAGGTTTGGCAAAATTTTTTTTTTTTTTTTTTCTGTGTTTGTGCGAGAGAGAGAGGCAGAGAGAATGGGAAAGAAGGGAAAGGGAGGTTAGGGAAGTGAGAGAGAGAGTGAGAGGCAAATAATTTTTTTAAAACTTCACCTACCACACTTAAGCACACCTCTTTTTTTTTTTTTTTTTTTAAAAACCTCACCTACCACACTTAAGCACACCCCTTTTTTTTTTATTTTTCCCTTCTTCTTTCTTTCCTTCTTTCGGCTGCACTATCTTACCACCTACCACACTACCACACTTAAACACACCTACCACACTTAGATATATATATATATATATGCATATACAAAGAAATATATACAATATAAAATAAAATATATTTACACATATAGTGTATATATATATAAACATATAAGATAATTGTATAAGGTATATTTATGCTTTATATATCATACAAAATAAAATGCAACAATTTTTTTATTACATACATTTTTAAGCCATCACACAAAATCACCAAATCATCATAAAAATTCATCAATTTGGCATGAACATTGTTCTAGCACGTCGAGTCCTCGTCGCGTCACCTGAAAAATAACTCAACAAAATATTAGAATTAAGAAATTTCTATCTCATCACATTATCTATGTTAATTCTAATGCTAATTTCCTAACATTATTGTTAGGTAGCAATTAGAGCGTTACAATCCCTCTTACCTTATAAAAGTTTCGTCCTCGAAACTTAGAATAATTCCGGATAATTCATTCTCATTGCGTCTTCTCGCTCCCATGTAGCTTCCTCCATCTTGTGATTACGCCAAAGAACCTTTACTAAGAGAATCTCTTTGTTCCTCAAGGTCTTCGTCTTTCGATCAAGAATTTCAACCGGCTTCTCTTCGTAACTCATATCTTCTTGAATCTGAATCGATTGTGGTTTGATGACGTGAGATGGATCCGGTACATACTTCTTCAAAATCGAGACATGAAATACATTGTGGATGGACGTCATCTCCTGAGGCAAATCTAACTTATATGCCACATTGCCAATACGCTCAATCACCATATATGGTCCCACATACCTGGGACTAAGCTTGCCTTTCTTCCCAAATCGCGTCACGCCCTTCATTGGGGCAACCTTGATAAACACCAAGTCTCCAACCTCGAACTCTAAGGGCCTTCGACGCACATCCGCATAGCTTTTCTGCCTACTTTGAGCTGTGGCAATCCGCTGCTGAATCACATTCAATGCTTCAGTCGTCTTATTGAAGAAGTCGGTTTTCTCCTTAAGTTCTGACTCCACTAGCTTCTTCTCCCCAGCTTCATGCCAATAAATCGGGGACCTACATCGTCTTCCGTAAAGAGCCTCATAGGGTGCCATCCCAATCGTCACTTGATAACTATTGTTATAAGCGAACTCAGCCAATGGCAAAAACTTACTCCAACTCCCTTTGAAGTCCAAGGCACAAGCTCGAAGCATATCCTCAAGTGTCTGATTAGTCCTCTCCGTCTGACTGTCGGTTTGCGGATGAAAAGCTGTGCCAAATTTCAACTTCGTACCCATAGCAGCTTGAACGCTCTTCCAGAAGTGGGAGGTGAACCTACTATTTCGATCTGAAATAATAGATCTGGGAACACCATGAAGCCTCACTACCTCCTTCACATATAATTCTGCCAACTGTTCCATAGAGGACGTCAATCGTATAGGAAGAAAATGTGCTGACTTGGTCAATCTGTCAATGATCACCCATATAGCATCGTATCCATTCGTAGTCCTTGGCAATCCAGTAATAAAATCCATCACAATGTCTTCCCATTTCCATTCCGGTATCTGAATTGACTGAAGTACCCCTCCTAGCTTTTGGTGTTCAGCCTTAACTTGTTGGCACGTCATACAATGCTTCACATAGTGTGCTACATCTTTCTTCATTCCGAACCACCAGAAACTATTCTTAAGATCCATGTACATTTTGGTTGCACCAGGATGAAGCATATACGGGGTGTTGTGTGCCTCTTCAAGAATCTTCTTCCTCAGCTCCTCATCCTTAGGAATACATAATCGTCCCTTAAGTTTCAGCACTCCATCATCACACACACTAAATCCTTCACACTTCCTTTCGAGCATTTCCTTTTTAATCCTCACAAGGCTTGGATCAAGATCTTGTTTGCTCCGAATGTCATCTAAAATAGTTGGAGACAAAGTCATTGCAGAAAGTTGCCCAACTATTAATTCAAACCCAAAATCAAAAATCTCCTTTTGAAGGGGCTTGGACATCGCATTCAAGGACATTAATGTGGCTGGGGTCTTCCGACTCAATGCATCAGCTACCCTATTTGCCTTCCCCGGGTGGTATAGGATTTCACAGTCGTAATCCTTTACTAGCTCAAGCCACCTCCTTTGCCTCATATTCAAATCCTTCTGCGAGAAGAAGTACTTCAAACTTTGGTGATCGGTGAATATTTGGCATCGGACTCCATACAAAATAATGCCTCCATATTTTCAATGCAAAAACAACGGCAGCCAACTCTAGGTCATGGGTGGGATAGTTCTTCTCATAGTCCTTTAATTGCCTTGAAGCATAGGCAATTACATTCCCATTCTGCATCAAAACTGCACCAAGTCCCATTTTAGAAGCATCACTGTAAATTACGAACCCTTCATCCCCATCCGGAATCGTCAGGATTGGAGAACTTATGAGTCGTCTCTTCAGCTCTTGAAAACTCCTTTCGCAGTCCTCTGTCCATTCGAACTTCTTTCCTTTTCGGGTAAGTGTCGTAAGCGGCATAGCAAGTTTCGAGAAATCAGCTACAAATTTCCTATAATAACCCCCTAAACCAAGGAAACTTCTGATCTCACTTGCGTTGGTCGGTTTCTTCCAATTGCTAACTGCCTCAACCTTCGCAGGATCCACCATTATGCCATCTTTAGAAATCACATGACCAAGGAATGCCACACGATCCAACCAAAATTCGCATTTAGAGAATTTGGCATACAACTGGTGCTGTTTCAATGTCTGCAAAACTGTCCTTATATGCTTTTCATGTTGGTCTCGAGTCTTTGAATAAATGAGAATGTCGTCAATAAACACTATCACAAACTTATCCAAAAACTCTTTAAACACTCTATTCATCAGGTCCATGAAAGCAGTAGGGGCATTGGTCAACCCAAACGGCATGACCACAAACTCATAATGACCATATCGAGTTCTGAAGGCTGACTTGGGGATATCTCCTTCCTTGATCCTCAGTTGGTGGTATCCAGATCGTAAATCAATCTTCGAAAACACAGTCGCACCTTGCAATTGGTCGAATAAATCATCAATTCTCGGCAATGGATACTTGTTCCTTATGGTCACCTTGTTCAACTCCCTATAGTCAATGCAGAGTCTCATTGTCTCATCCTTCTTCTTCACGAATAAAACTGGAGCTCCCCACGGTGAATGACTAGGGCGAATGAAACCCTTGTTCAACAGCTCTTGAAGTTGCTCATGTAATTCCTTTAATTCAGCAGGTGCCATTCGATAAGGTGCCTTAGAGATTGGCCCCGTGCCCGGTGCTATCTCAATCTCGAACTCGATTTCTCTATCTGGCGACAAACCTGGCAAGTCCTCTGGAAACACGTCACTGAATTCTCGTACGACGGGTACATCATCAAGTTTCAATTTGTCTTCTTTCTTCTTATCCACGATGTTGGCTAAGAAACCATTACAGCCATTGGTTAGCAGCTTTCGGGCCTTCATAGCTGACAGGAACAACTTTGTCTTCTTCTTCGCATCACCAATGAATTCAAATCGATCATCTCCTTCGGAATTAAACACGACCTTACGTCTTCGGCATTCAATAGACGCGTTATACTTTCCCAAGAAATCCATTCCTAAAATTAGGTCATAGTCAAACAACTCGAGCACTATCAGATTACTGTAGAGCTCTCTATCAACAATTCTCACTGGCACTACTCGTAGCCAATGAGTGGACATCATCACTTCCCCAGAGGGTAGTGTCGTAGTGAATCCCTGACTCAAGATATCTTGATTTATTCCTACTCTTTTAGCAAAAGTAGAAGACACAAAGGAGTGTGAGGCTCCTGTGTCGAAAAGGACATTAGCACGCTGGTTAAAGACAAGTATCTAACCTGTGACAACAGTAGAAGTATCGACAGCTGCTTCTTCTTTGGTTATGGTGAAAATTCTGGCATTGGTGGTAAGTGGAGGAGTTCCGCTATCAACAATCATTGCAATCTCGGGTCTCAGTATCACTGTAACGACCCGACTTATCAGACCGTTAACTGACTTACTTACTTACTTAATTCTTATTAAAAAGCCTTAAGCTTACTGAAAATTCCAGAGCAAAAAATTTTTTTTTTTCTTAAACTTTAAAAGACTTTATTTTAAAACTCTTTACTCTTACTTAAACTTGACTTAGTCTCATACTTATACTCATACTTATTTATAGGTACTTACTCGAGTACCGAGATCGTGGACCAGACCCGACTTAGTGCGGATCGGTACAACACGAGGCAACTTGCTTGCCATACATACTTGAAATTTTTCTTAAACCATACCATTACTTTCTTATAACATAACAAAACACATTTTACAAACATATTTTACAAAAACATATTTTCTAAACATATTTTCCAAAACCCGTGGCGGTGTCCATCCCATATTTCACAGTCCGCAGCACCAACTCTCCACAGTATTGCATCAAGTACAGCCGTTAGGTTGTTTACCTACAGCATGAACGTAAGTAATGAGCTAATTGCCCAGTAAGTATAATATTCAATCCACAAAACATTTCAAACATCTTAAAAACATGCCAATCATCATGTAACTTATGCATGAACCATTTATGATTAATTTGAATGTATTATGCTTCATTATAGACTCAATCTTGAACTTATTATCTTGTCTTAACATTTGGGCCCATAGTGTCCGTACCAAAAGTGCGCAGCCTCCAGACAAAACTACGGTTTGCAAGGCCCTAACAGTTCTGGGAATTATAACTTGAACCTTCACGATCTGGCGGAAGGTTGATTATCATTATACCCTCACGTATCAACGAGAGGTTGATAATCATAACTTGACTTGAACATGTATCCTCCACCTGGTGGGAGGTTGGTACGACACCTTGTTTGTATTTTCTTACCATGTGATTTAACATTAGTGAACATGCTTCATGATGTCACTATATCATATCATACTTAACATTTGCCATAACATGGCCTTCTTGAAAACATGTCATTTCTGGAACCATGGCATTTTTGAAAACATGACACTTTTGTAAACATGGCATTTTTGTAAACATGGTATAACATGTCATAACATAACTTAGCACATCATAGACATAGCATAGCATCACATAACTTCATAGCATAACATCATAGCACAACTTATCATAACATAAGCTTCATAGCATAACTTATAGCATAACTTATCATAACATAAACATATGTAAATCATGTAAGTCAATACATGATTTCTTAAAAAAACATAACATGCAACAAAAACGTTTTGTCCATGCTGTAGGTGGAGTTGTACTTACTTGTCGTCCTACGCTCTTAGTTTATCGCCAAACATAGCACATACTCCTGTTTCCTAACAGGGTGTAAGATAAGAATCAATCATAATCTCTCTTACCATAAATCATAATCCTTAAAAATTAATATCCTTTTAGGTTACTACTAGTAACCCTGGGTATGAGCCCAACATAAATCGGTCAATGCCCTATTCGGTTCCTAATACCCAATAGTGGTATCCCATTTACTTACCATATTACTTATCATAATTCAGTTCTTTCTTTTCTTTAGAAAAACTTGTTCAATTCTTGAAAATAGTTTCTTAATTCAAGTGTCAGTGCATGAGTCGGGATTTCTTGTTTTTGTACTGTTTTCTTAAAATCCTGTGTAGGAATTTATTGATTCCTGCACAGTTTTGGGAATCTAATTTTTACTTTAAAATCTGTTTGGAATTAGAAAAATATTTCTTCATAAAAGTTGTAGATCTCGAAAGATCCTAAAACTTTTATGTTTTACACAAAACCCAATTCTGCCTTTAACTTATTCATTTTCTTGGTTGAAACCGGCTGGCCGTGTATAGGGTCTGGGCGACCAGGTCTCGGATTTTCATAAAAACAGAGGCCTTTGGAGCCGTATTTTGAAAAACTGTTCACGTTGTCCCATAGGAAAAACCCTACCCAACAACTTTCATGTTTTACATTTTTTCAAAATCTGCCTCTAAGGACTTCAAAATTTTCATTTTCCGTAAGCTGCTCGGTTTTACCCGAAACTGGCAGTTTTGCTTGAAATCTATTTTTACGAAAAATCTATGCGCACACTACCTCAAACGGTCTCAATCGTGAGCCTATGATAAACATGCAGCGTATCTAACGTAAAATCATATCATCACACATCCATACATAAAAACATAACTTCATAAATAAAAACCTAGATCTAGCTTACCATAACACTAATCAAGCACAAACTAAGCTTTTGCATGAAAATAAATGAGCTTAAGCTCTTACAAAACCCACTGAAAATAAACATAAAACTCTTGAATCAAACTTAATAAAAAGGCTTAGGGATTCAAGAGGATTACCCTAAAATCTTAGAGGTGATATCTCAAACTTGGATCCGAAACTTTCCTAGCATTTTTCCGGCGAACGGCGGCGAGTGACACGGCCAAACTCCGACTATTGGACACTCGGGAGATGGGCTGCAAGGGTCACCGGTGCGTGTGGTGGTGGCTCGCCGGCGTCGGAATTTCTTGCAAGGCCGTATCTTGCATGATACAAAGAGAGAGAGAGAGGAGCGAAGAAGAAGAAGAGAGAGAGAGAAGAAAGAGATCTCATGTTAATTATCTCCTTTTTCCTTATTAATTCTTGTCCTTAACCCATAAAGCCAATTAGTTGCTCAATTTTTCTTTAAAGTGGCCGGCCATTATGGATTAACTTTCGGCCAAAGGAATGAGCACTAATCATAACTTAATATTTTTCTATCCACCTTCCACCGATCATGCCAAGTGTGAACCAAAATTGGCTTGCTCAAAAAGCTACTTTGTTGCTTACCTCACCAAAGCAAAACTTGTTGCTTACCTCATGGCCTACCTCATCAAGCACCACTTCTTGCTCACCAACTCCCCCTAGATGGCCGGCCATTCAAGGTGAGAATGAGCCAAGAATTTGGCTTGCTCACCTACCAAAGCACTAGTGAGTGGAAGACAAAAAGAAAATGATGTGTTCAAAGGTGGACCAAAGGCATCACCTACCACACCATTTCTTTTTCTTAACTTTGCATAAATTCCTCAAAAGCAAACATAATTGCCCCCCCTTAAATCCATAGAGTGGCCGGCCATGGAGTGTTTTGTTGGCCAAAATTTTTCAACCATCATTCATGCTTAAAACTTACTTTCCATAATTTTCAAAAATCCAATTAATCTAATTGGTCATCACCATAAGAGGTGTCCTCCTAATTAAAGCTCTATTCGGTTTTCCTCCACCAATGCAGTCCATAATCCTACTAATAAGGATTTTACAAATACTGTTTTCACTGAATTGCAGTCCAGAATTCATCTGCGTAAAAATTGGACCGCGTATGGATTTTTCTTAGAACTAGAAACTATTTAATCCATACTGCTCTAACTAATGTACTTGATTTTTCTAGGGCGGTCTTATAGCTTATTTGACTGAAATGAGGGTTTTCCGCAGTATAATTTCCATACTGTTGATTACACTGCAGTACCGTCTCAGTCAAACCAAAAGTCAACTCGGTCAACCTAAAGTCAACCTTGGTCAAAGTTGACCCGAAGAAAATCATAAATTCCTATTTTGTCATTTTTTCCTCAAAAGGCCCCGTGCTTGACAAAGCAATCTATTATTGAGTCTCGTAGCTAATTAAACGAGAACTCAAACATATTCTGATATTTACTCAGATCATGAGCTTTATATCGACATACATGGTTCAGACTTAGATTTTCCTTATTTTTAAGGAAATCATAAGTTCATTGAAATTTCGGGTTCTTACATTCTACCCTCCTTAAAAAAAATTTCGTCCTTGAAAATTCAGTTACTTCAAGGTAACTTTTCTTAAAATTCACCATAACTTCAAAATGATTTGATCAAATTCCCATTTTAATCCTTTAATGGGATCATGTCTCTTATATAGAACCATAATCTTACTTTCATATCTTATCATCATACTTACATACATTCATACATACTTGCATACATTCTTATTTTCTTACTTTCATACATATTGTCCCTTCATATTGCATCACAAGAACTATTTACATAAAAACTGAGCAAGTATATCATATAACTTGCTATGTTTGAAAAAAAAACATATCTTATCATATATCTTTTTCATTCTTGAAAAGTTCGTATTACATAATTTTCAATACTTGGAAAGCATATCGTATCATATATTCAGTACACTTTCTGAAAATATTTCATTTCTTGAAACTTGATTTTATATTATTAGAACCATTTACTCTTCATAATGGCCCCTTTCTTGGAATTCGTCCCTTTCTCGAAACTCATCCCTCAAGGATTCGGCCTATGGCCCCCATCTTGGAATTTACTTCCTCAAGGATTTGGCCTATGGCTCCTATCTTGGAACCTTTACTTTTCATGACAGCCCCTATCTTGGAATTTCTTCCTTAAGATTTGGCTTATGGCTCCTATCTTGGAACCTTTATTTTTCATGACAGCCCCTATCTTGGAATTTCTCCTCAAGGATTTGGCCATCTTACATAAAATGAGGGGGTTCTATTAAACATAAAATCTTTTATAAAAATATTTTCTTTGAATCTTTTCAAAGCCAATCTTGGAAAGGCATAATATCGTTCGAGTGATGCAATGACAGGCATACTTAAATCAACTAGCCACTTGCTAGATAGTAAAAGCTTCTCTTATTGCTTCTAACATTTCCTTGATAGAACAAGGGCATAATCGTAATTCTTAGGAATATCTAAAATTCCCCAACATTACTTAATTTCCCTTACTGATGGATCGTATCATCACTTTCATCGTCAAACTTATAGCCATCAATCTTATTTCTTAGAATGAAAAATTCCTGATTATCACCCCACTACAGTAAGGCGATAGGCTATCTAATCTCAAAGCCTATTCATTTCTTATTACTGCTCTAGGAATTATCATTGCAACTTAGCCATTACAGTTGGTATCAGAGCGAAAGTTTTCCTGCCATCCAGTTTCACAGTTCTGCCGCCAGCGCCACTGTTTTGTAAGTTTGTTTACTTACTTTATTTTATGTATAGTAATTATGTGATGTTATAATATTACTATGATTAAGATATAAACCTGGTGTCAAACCCGGGTTAGACTGAAGAGGACCGCAAGGTTTCGTTGGCATTCCGAGGAATAAAGGATGAGTTATGCATCTTCGATAGGACTCAAGAAGTGATTGCAAGATATGGAGACTCTCTTCAGAATTTGTCATGTAGGGACGCACCTTCAAGATATGATTGCCAGTAAATCAGAGTTGCGCAGCGGAAGCGTGTAGGATAAGCTAAGCTTACGATATGATATGATGAGATCTTGAGGAATCTCTAGTATGATATGATAATTTATGATGATTTTATGATATGATATGCTAAGATATGAATGAAAGAATAAGTGTTAGACATGTCGAGGATTAGAATTAGAAACTAGAAGATGGTTCGCCGCATATACGACTGAACCAATTTCGTAAGAGCCGTAAGAACCCGAAATTTCAATGAACTTATGATTTCCTTAGAAATAAGGAAAATCTAAGTCTGAACCATGTATGTCGATATAAAGCTCATGATCTGAGTAAATATCAGAATATGTTTGAGCTCTCGTTTAATTAGCTACGAGACTCAATAATAGGTTGCTTTGTCAAGCACTGGGTCTTTTGAGGAAAAAAGGACAAAATAGGAATTTATGATTTTCTTCGGGTCAACTTTGACCAAGGTTAACTTTAGGTTGACTGAGTTGACTTTTGGTTTGACTGAGTTGACTTTTGGTTTGACTGAGACGATACTATAGTGTAATCAACAGTATGGAAATTATACTGCAGAAAACCTTCATTTCAGTCAAATAAGCTATAAGACCGCCCTAGAAAAATCAAGCACATTAGTTAGAGCAGTATGGATTAAATAGTTTCTAGTTCTAAGAAAAATTCATACGCGGTCCAATTTTTACGCAGATGAATTCTGGACTGCAATTCAGTGAAAACAGTATTTGTAAAATCCTTATTAGTAGGATTATAGACTGCATTGGTGGAGGAAAACCGAATGGAGCTTTAATTAGGAGGACACCTCATATGGTGATTACCAATTAGATTAATTGGATTTTTGAAAATTATGGAAAGTAAGTTTTAAGCATGAATTATGGTTGAAAAATTTTGGCTAACAAAGCACTCCATGGCCGGCCACTCTATGGATTTAAGGGGGGGCAATTATGTTTGCTTTTGAGGAATTTATGCAAAGTTAAGAAAAAGAAATGGTGTGGTAGGTGATGCCTTTGGTCCACCTTTGGACACATCATTTTCTTTTTGTCTTCCACTCACTAGTGCTTTGGTAGGTGAGCAAGCCAAATTCTTGGCTCATTCTCACCATGAATGGCCGGCCATCTAGGGGGAGTTGGTGGGCAAGAAGTGGTGCTTGATGAGGTAGGCCATGAGGTAAGCAAGGAGTTTTGCTTTGGTGAGGTAAGCAAAAAAAATAGCTTTTTGAGCAAGCCAATTTTGATTCACACTTGGCATGATCGGTGGAAGGTGGATAGAAAAATATTAAGTTATGATTAGTGCTCATTCCTTTGGCCGAAAGTTAATCCATAATGGCCAGCCACTTTAAAGAAAAATTGAGCAACTAATTGGCTTTATGGGTTAAGGACAAGATTTAATAAGGAAAAAGGAGATAATTAACATGAGACCTCTTTCTTCTCTCTCTCTCTTCTTCTTCTTCGCTCCTCTCTCTTTCTTTGTATCATGCAAGATACGGCCTTGCAAGAAATTCTGACGCCGGCCAGCCACCACCACACGCGCCGGTGACCTTTGCAGTCCATCACCCGAGTGTCCAACAGTCGGAGTTTGGCCGTGTCACTCGCCGCCGTTCGCCGGAAAAATGCTAGGAAAGTTTCGGATCCAAGTCTGAGATTTCTCCTCTAAGATTTAAGGGTAATCCTCTTGAATCCATAAGCCTTTTTATTAAGTTTGATTCAAGATTTTATGTGTATTTTCAGTGGGTTTTGTAAGAGCTTAAGCTCATTTATTTTCATGCAAAAGCTTAGTTTGTGCTTGATTAGTGTTATGGTAAGCTAGATCTAGGTTTTTATTTATGAAGTTATGTTTTTATGTATGGATGTATGATGATATGATTTTACGTTAGATACGCTGCATGTTTGTCTTAGACTCACGGTTGAGACCGTTTGAGGTAGTGTGCGCGTAGATTTTTCGTAAAAATGGATTTCAAGCAAAACTGCTAGTTTCGGGTAAAACCGGGCAGCTTACGGAAAACGAAAATTTTGAAGCCCTTAGAGGCAGATTTTGGAAAAATGTAAAACATGAAAGTTGTTGGGAAGGATTTTTCCTATGAGACAATGCAAACAGTTTTTCAAAATACGGCTCCAAAGGCCTCTGTTTTTATGAAAATCCGAGACCTGGTCCGCCCAGACCCTATGCATGGCCAGCCGGCTTCAACCAAGAAAATGAACAAGTTAAAGGCAGAATTGGGTTTTGTGTAAAACATAAACGTTTTAGGATCTTTCGAGATCTACAACTTTTATGTAGAAATCTTTTTCTAATTCCAAACATATTTTAAAGTAAAAATTAGATTCCCAAAACTGTGTAGGAATCAAGAAATTCCTACACAGGATTTTAAGAAAACAATGCAAAAACAAGAAATCCCGACTCATGCACTGACACTTGAATTAAGAAACTGTTTTCAAGAATTGAACAAGTTTTTCTGAAGAAAATAAATAATTGAATTATGCTAAGTAATAAGGTAAGCAAATGGGATACCACTATTGGGTATTAGTAACCCAATAGGGCATTGACCGATTTACGTTGGCCTCATACCCAGGGTTACTAGTAGTAACCTAAAAGGATATTAATTTTTTAAGGATTATGATTTATGGTAAGATAAATTATGATTAATTCTTATCTTACACCCTGTTAGGAAACAGGAGTATGTGCTATGTTTGGCGATAATCTAAGAGCGTAGGACGACAAGTAAGTACAACTCCACCTACAGCATGGACAAAACGTTTTTGTTTCATGTTATGTTTTTAAGAAATCATGTATTGACTTACATGATTTACATATGTTTATGTAATGATAGCTTATGTTATGATGCTTATGTTATGATAGTTTATGTTATGGTACGTTATGCTATGAAGTTTATGTTACGATAAGCTTATGCTACGAAGTTATGCTATGAAGCTTATGTTATGATAAGTTATGCTTTGATGTTATGCTATGAAGTTATGTGATGCTATGCTATGTCTATGATGTGTTAAGTTATGTTATGACATGTTATACCATGTTTACAAAAATGCCATGTTTACAAAAATGCTATGTTTTCAGAAATGCTATGTTTTCAAAAGTGCCATGGTTTCAGAAGTGCCATGTTTTCAAAAATGCCATGGTTCCAGAAATGACATGTTTTCAAGAAGGCCATGTTATAGCAAATGTTGAGTAAGATATGACATAGTGACATCATGAAGCATGTTCACTAATATTAAATCACATGTTAAGATAATCAAGTAAGGTGTCGTACCAACCTCCCGTGATCGAGGAGGTTACATGTTTCAGTGGTGATATTTACCTTCCGTGATCGTGAAGGGTCAAGTTATAATTCCCAGAACTGTTAGGGCCTTGCAAACCCTAGCTTTGTCTAGAGGCTGCGCGCTTTTGGTACTGACACTCTGGGCCCACATGTTAAGACAAGATAATAAGTTCAAGATTGAGTCTATAATGAAGCATAATACATTCAAATCAATCATAAATGGTTCATGCATAAGTTACATGATGATTGGCATGTTTTTTTTAAGATGTTTGAAATGTTTTGTGGATTGAATATTGTACTTACTGGGCAATTAGCTCATTACTTACGTTCATGCTGTAGGTAAACAACCTAACGGCTGTACTTGATGCAATACTGTGGAGAGTTAGTGCTGTGGACTGTGAAATGTGGGATGGACACCGCCACGGGTTTTTGAAAATATGTTTAGAAAATATGTTTTTGTAAAATATGTTTGTAAAATGTGTTTTGTTATGTTATAAGAAAGTAATTGTATGGTTTAAGAAAATTTTAAGTATGTATGGCAAGTAAGTTGTCTCGTGTTGTACCGATCCGCACTAAGTCGGGTCTTGTCCACGATCTCGGTAGTCGAGTAAGTACCTATAAATAAGTATGAGTATAAGTATGAGACTAAGTCAAGTTTAAGTAAAAGTAAAGAGTTTTAAAATAAAGTTTTAAAGAAAGAAAAAAAAAAATTTACTCTGGAATTTTCAGTAAGCTTAAGGCTTTTTAATAAGAATTAAGTAAGTAAGTAAGTCAGTTAACGGTCTGAAAAGTCGGGTCGTTACAGGAGGAGCTTGGAGCGGATATCGGGACGATATGTGATAGGAAAACGGGAGGAACGATCATGAGATGGACATCTTTAATTTCAATAAAGTTTTGAGACTTTAGCTTGTTATTATTTGATTGGATGTTTCATATGGATTTAAATATTATTTCATGATTTGGGTTTTAAAAGAATATATATATATTTGAATATATTAATTATGAAGTTAAAATTTTGATATAGTAAAAAAAAAAAAATTTAGAGTTTTCTAAAATTATCTAAGTAAAGTTTTTTCCCATTATGTAAATATTTTAAGTTTAATATTTTCCGCAATTTTATAAGAGATAAATGATTAAATAAGAAGCCAACGGTAATGGTCCGTGAGGGGTCGTAACAGATACTTTTAAAAAAAACGTCATATATTGGGCCCGGCGTTGTACCATCATAGCGCGCTAGTCACGGAAGGGTTGGGGTAGCAAATCCCAAACCAACGGTGAGAAAAGTCCGCTCACCGGACAACATCATCATCATCATCATCAAGGGTGTACAACGCCATTTTAAAACATAAAAAAAATACATATACATACCATATATATATACTTTCATCAAAACGTCATCATAGGAGAAGTATTATTTAAGAACATCATAACATCATCATCCACATCAAAATATATACTTCTCAAATCTTTAATTCATGTTGCAGGTGAGAGTGTACTTACTTAAACGCCTCACTTAACCTTTTCAAATTTTCCGATGGTGACGCGCGATTGAGGTCTCGGGTGCTCGTCTTTAGAACCATTTATGCCATGAATAATAAATATAATAAAATCAACAAAAGCTCATAATAATACATCAAACACATCCATCATATTATAGCAGCGTCTAAAAGGCCTATTTCATCATTCAATAACATTAAAACACAAAAATTGAACACTTTCATGAAATTACAAATCTTTGCAGAAACTGGCAGTTAAACCTTTGTCCCTTCAAAAATTCATAAAAATTCACACAGGGATTCAAATGATCTGAAACTAATTTTAAATGAAATTAAACATCTAGATCTTTCTAATGGTACCAAATTTGTAGAAAACAGAGACCGTTTGGATTTTCAAAAACAGTTTTGAAATCTGATCATTAAAAAGTTTTACCGAAACTGGCAGCCGAACCTTTGCCTATTTGAAAAATCATAAAAATTTACAGATGTCTCCAAATGATATAAAACTAATTCCAAATGAAAATAGACATATAAAGTTTTCTAACAATATTGAATTTGTTAAAAACGGAGACCGTTTGGATTTTCAAAAACAGTTTTGAAAACTGATCATTAAAAAGTTTTACCGGAACTGGCAGTCCGACCTCTGCCTATTTGAAAAATCATAAAATTTCACACATAACTCCAAATGATATGAAACTGATTTCAAAAGAAAATAGACATCTAGGGCTTTCCAAAAATATCAAATTTGTTAAAAATGGTGTTCATTTGTACCCTTAAAAACCGTTTGGAATTCCGAAACATACCTTGAAATTCTTTGATTTTCGGTCTTGGAAGAATTTGGAGGTTTGGCAAAAATTTTTTTTTTTTCTGTGTTTGTGCGAGAGAGAGAGGCAGAGAGAATGGGAAAGAAGGGAAAGGGAGGTTAGGGAAGTGAGAGAGAGAGTGAGAGGCAAATAATGTTTTTAAAACTTCACCTACCACACTAAAGCACACCTCTTTTTTTTTTTTTTTTTTAAAAAAAAACCTCACCTACCACACTTAAGCACACCCCTTTTTTTTTATTTTTCCCTTCTTCTTTCTTTCCTTCTTTCGGCTGCACTATCTTACCACCTACCACACTACCACACTTAAACACACCTACCACACTTAGATATATATATATATATATATGTATATACAAAGAAATATATACAATATAAAATAAAATATATTTACATATATAGTGTATATATATATAAACATATAAGATAATTGTATAAGGTATATTTATGCTTTATATATCATACAAAATAAAATGCAACAATTTCTTTATTACATACATTTTTAAGCCATCACACAAAATCACCAAATCATCATAAAAATTCATCAATTTGGCATGAACATTGTTCTAGCACGTCGAGTCCTCGTCGCGTCACCTGAAAAATAACTCAACAAAATATTAGAATTAAGAAATTTCTATCTCATCACATTATCTATGTTAATTCTAATGCTAAATTCCTAACGTTGATGTTAGGTAGCAATTAGAGCGTTACAAAACGGCAATGAATTATTTACAAAAACTTCTATTTATTTGAGTAATCTACTACAAATTAAATGGTTGTCATTTAAGTCTCAACCAAACAAATTGAAGAATAACACAATTAATGTTATCAAATTCTTTATGAAAAAACAATATTATTTATATAAATTGATAGAAATAAAATCAAACCTATATTTATGATAAAAACTGATTCATTATGTGAAAGATTTTTTTTAAATGTTTCTTTTTTTTATTTAGTTTATTCTTATTAATATGAAATCTGATTTGAGAAAACTTTCCCTTTTTGATTTATTATGAATATTATACCTTCTTTATGATAAATACATAATAAAAAAAATTCAAACTTTCCTTTTGAACCATTTCTTTTAGCAATTTCGTTAAATCAACTTTAGCCCTCGTTGGGTTTTAGATTCTTTTTTTTTTTTTCTTTTTTGTAATTTCTTTATTTGCTACTTTTTCATTCTTTATGAAGGGTAATATAGTCTTAAAATTACTCTTTTAGACATTTATGTAAATAAAAAGAAAAATAGACAAATTTCAAATCAACATCTCTAATTTGGACATCTATGTAAATAACTCATTATTAAATTATGCTAAAAAATATGAGATTTATAGTTAAATAGTCTTTTTTCAAAAAATTTATTTAATAAGTGGCCGAAATTTTTAAAAATTAGTTAAAATGTACTTTTTTTTCTTTACTAAAATGCTCAATCAATTTTGTAAAAAATAATCAATTAGTGATTTAACCACATAATATTGTTAATTTAATCAATTTTCTTAAAAACGGTCAATTAGTGATTTAACCACAAAATATTGTTAATTTGGTTAATAAGTGATTAACTGATTGACCATAACGTAGATTACTAAATTTCATAGTCAATCACCAATTGACCATTAGTTAATCATATAATGACTGATGGAAAAATGACAAATGACCATTTTGTTAAATAAAAAAAAGTTTGGCCATCTATTAGATTAGGTGACTAAAAAAAAAACCATCCAGCTAATTTTTCATAAAAATTAACTGATTATGAGTGATATTAATGACTTATTGAATCGTGGTTGTAGGCATATGCTAGCAGTAATACCGCACATGACTGCACTTAAAGATAAAGGTTCAGAGTTCGAATCCCTCAACCCAAAACTTAAAAAAAAAAGACTTATTGTCCCTAGTTTAGGAAGAGGGCAAGAATTAGATGTGTAATGTGTGAAGGACAACAGAGTAGCGCTAAAGAGTAATTAGCAGCCACTGCCCACTAGTATTTACGATCTCAAATATTTCGTGAAGAATCAAGGGAGCAGAATTGGAAGGCAATGTATCAAGTGCTGATCCTGTTTTGAAAAACAGGACATGTTATTTTCTTAACATGTTAAAGGAGAAAATTAAAAGAAAAAATCACCATAAAATCTTAAAATCTGTCAAATAGTACAAATCTTTAAAGCCAACAAGAAGGGAAATAATAATAATAATAATAATCCTGATTATAAGTAAGCAGCTTCTCCTGAGCAGTAGGATTTTTCCTTGGGAGAAATATAAAATAATGCGATCAAACATTGGTGATAAAAGGCAGAACAGTTGAGTTATAGCATTTCAGGCCAAACATATCAAAATTCGCCACATTTACCACACAAAGACTCGGTATGATCCGTTACAGAAGATAGAAAGAGAACCACAAATCCAAAGACGGAATTGGTTTGCTCAACAGCATAGAGTCTACATGGTTAACAAAAGGAGAACAAAACAAAGGCCTCAAGCAGCAAGAACGATCTACCGAGTTCACACCGCAAGTAAAGTAGCAAATATCTGAAGTGATGGATTTCACGACAGATTGACTCCAGCTTGATCTGTAAATTTGAATCCTTAAGGCCTTTGGCTAGCCTTAGAATCCTAAAATAGAATTGAAAGAGGGAAAAAATAAAGAAATGAAATTAAGAAAAGGGTGTGATATTATCCGAAAGAGCTGCAAATGAAGATATCAGACTTACAAGTGATCAACAATTACTAGTGGTTAAGACCTCGGAGGCGTGTCACCTGTTATAAATTTGAAGGAATGATATGAATGAAAATGATAATCGAGAAAACACTCGGGAAAAACTAAAAGTTGTAATCTTAGTGCCATTTTGATACTTTTCTCCAGCCCATCAAGTCAAGAAAAAGAAGTTCTAAGAATTGAGACAACAGGGCTTGAAATAGTACACAATTTGAAAACCGTAGACACGTTAACTTTGAATACCGCCAAAGGTAGGACCAAAGTTTGTTAGGCTAACAGTAGTATTTTCAACTCTTTTTGTAGATTAGATAAATGAAACCATGAAAGCAAAGGTAGTTAGACCAGAAGGTCGGATGGAACATCACATATTGGTTATATATATATACACGGACGTATGAAATAAAAAAACAATGCTTTTTAAATGAAAACAAAGGGAGATATAGAACAAACCGGAAAATCTTCAATCACTCCTCAATATCATCACTGAACACAGAGTTCTGGTTACTAGAAAAACTTGATTGATAGGCGTCATGCCATGAAACAGCAGAGGTTGAGGATGATGCAGATTTGCCATTTGTCGAGAATGAAATCTGTAGACTTTTTTTGCTCTGTGGATTAATACAACATAATCAAGGACCTCGAGATGTCAAATTAATAAATACGCAGTGAAGGAAAAATATAAACAAATTTTCAATTCATCAAACTAGAAATATCATAAATCTATACCTTAAAATAGCAAAATCCTAATATCATCATCAATGTATCAGAATTGAACAGAGGGTACATGAGCAACTTTCCCAAAATCTGCCTCTCCGTCTAGTTGCATGTCGAGCATAAATTCACTCGGCATGTTGTAATTTGCAAGAGGTTTAAGATTTTCGAGGTGCATATTACAGAAGGCACATTCAAGTTAGCGAGAGAAGAGGCAGTGTAGCACCTTTAGTCTACGTTACGTACTCTCTTAGAACATGAAAACCACCTTCCTCAAAACGAAGTTGCTCTGCCTCGTATGCCCGGTGGAGCCAAATAGACTCCAGATTAGGCAGACACAAGGGTACTTGACAGAGTTACGATGGTTCCTAGTGCTTGAATTCTTGACACTTTAAGTACTTCAAGTTGAACAAATTTCTAATTTCTTCTGGGAGATGCTCAAATTGAGAAGCATTTCTTATATCCAACAATGTAAAATTTGCAAAAGACGGGTAAAAAAAATTGTATAGAAAATAAAAAGAGAACGAACCTGAGAGACTTTGGCGGTTTTTGGAACATTGTGGACACCATTGGAGATTGACGATAACTGATGTCTTTCTGCACCGGCACTTGAGTTATTCTCATTCGACTTTGGACTGTAACCAACAGCTTCATCGGCCTTTAATTGGTTGACCTTACGCATCAAGTTATGGAGTACTTGGCAAACTATTTCTGACCTATGAAACATCTTGTTCTTATTAACATGTCTATAAGACAACTCGTACAAGCGCTCTTCAACAGCTCTTTCCAATGGCTCTTTCCTCTTTTCTTTTCCTAAACCTTCAGCAAGCAACGACTCAACTAGTTTGTCCCCGGAAATTAAAGGGTCCTCTCAAAAGATGCTAAAATATAAGAAACATGATTTTAGTCGGGGGGGTAGATCGTTGAGACAAAAAGCGATTATCTTGGAAACTTTGGCAATGTGGGGATCGGCTATAAGATCAAAAGAAAGGCTGTCAAGTTGTCGTCGCCACTCTGACAGTGTCTTTTTTCTTTCACTGAGAACAAACCAGCTACGGCTATAATTGCAAGAGGCAAGCCTTCGCGAACTCTCAAAATCTCAAGGGATAAGTGCTTTAACTCTCGAGGACAACCTTGTTCGGTGTCATCAAGGAAGGCTATTCTACAAAAAAGCTCCCAAGACGTTGTTTCGGACAGAGGTTCCAGCCTGTGAACATGATTAACCGAGCTTTCTTTAAAGGGAGTAGCAACTTCGTTGATTCGCATAATGATGATTATCCTACTGCCTCTGGCATTATAAGGCAAAGCATCTTTCATAACATGCCAAAATTCCTTTTCATAAATGCCATCGAAGACAAGCATGTACCTTTTTGACCATAAAAATTGCTTCAGGATTCGAATTAGCTCTTGCGTCTGCGTCATGTCTCCTTCCACCACATGATTTTTTCCCGCCGGGCTGATCTCCTCTATTGTGATCTTTAGTAGCTCATCTATCTTGTATGATGGGGAAACATCGATCCAAGCCCGACACTCAAAGCCTCGTCTTATATCTTCGCTGACTTTTTGGGCAAGAGTAGTCTTACCAATTCCACCTGTTCCTACAAGTAAAATAACCGAGCGCCTCCATTCTCCTCCTGTTAACCTTTTTATCAATTCATTCGTCATGGAATCAATACCGACGATGTGTTTGTCGAGAAAAGGGGAAACAAACCGAGGGTGGTACTGCTCAACAGTCGTGGTTCCACTACCGGATACACTTTCCACTAAGTTATATCTCCGACATCTTTCCTTAATTTCCCGTATCAATGAGGTAATATTTCGAATTGTGAAAGATAAGTTGCCATAGCTGTTCAATGTCCTGATCAATCGGCCCACTTGGCAGAGGACAATAAGGAATCCACGCTGACGGTTTCGTCGTGATATTTGAATCAGAAACTCATCCTGCACATCTTCTATTAGCTCAGCGACGTCCCTAAGTTGTTTCCGCCAATTCTTCACGGATTCGCTTAATTCTTCTTCTTCTGGCCAGACTTTCAGCATAGCCTTGATGACCTCCAGTTCTTCTTTTATTCGCGCTGCATCCACATAAACCATCGCAACCGTCGTCAACTCTCTTGCTAGCAGAGAGCCAAGCTTGCCAATCAAGTGAGACATCATTCCATCTATAAGGCTTCCCATTTCTCCTTCACTCCGACGATAAGTGTTTTTATCTGAAGTTAGGATGAGCAACAAGATGCCGGATGGTTCGGCATTATGATAATTTAACGTCGGAAAGCCACACGAAGACAAGTCTTCGATGAATTTCAATGGAACTTACTCCTTTCACAAACTTTCTTCCCGGCTTCTTTCTTGACTTTTCTTTCAGTAAGTCTAGTGGCGCAGAGGCAGCACTATATCCTTCCAAGAAGGTGACTAATGTGTAGCAATAATTCAATATAACGCGCTATCAATTTCAGCTATTTGGTTCCAAACAAATTGGCATGTTGTTTTGTGTTTGTAGCTCTCTTTTGCTTAAAAAAAAAAAAAACGAAAATTCTAATTCTTTTCTTTAAATTTTGGACGGAATTGTTTTTAATAAAATTACGATAGAACCCTCTTAAATTAATAAGTTCGAAACAATCCCACAATAAAAAAATAATAATAATAAAAACCCACGTAAGTCGTAAAGCAGGTGTCGGTTAACATCATCACTATTCACAACTAGTAGCTCAATTTTTTTTTGTTTTTTTATTTGCAGCAAGAACACAAATAAATCTCACAAGGCATCTTATTCTCAAACTTATTTTGTGCAGTATCATTTTAAAATCCTTTCGAAATCTTTTTGAAATCTTCCATTGATACATTATTTCCAACACCATTTCTTCTTATCTTGAAAATGAGATGACTTTTTAAACAAATTTTGTTTTTAAGAAAAAATTTTTTGTTACACATCCAAATGAGATTTCATTCCCAAAATGAATTGACTTTCTAATTTATGCAATCCAACAGGCCCTAAAACTTAGGGCTTGCTAGGAGAGGTTTTAGATATGGAGTTTTAAATTGGAGTAGAGATAAGTTTTGGAAATGTTTTTTAGTTACATAAATTGTTTGGAATATGAAAGTATAAAAAACTTAAAATGTGTTTAGAAAAAACTATCAATATAGATCTTATTTCATTTCTCTTGAAATTTTACGCAATTTGGAAAAAAAAAAAAAAAAAAGAATCATCTCATTTAGACTTTAAATAACAAAATTATGGACTTTTAAAGTTTGAGTTTACTATAAACATTTGGAGATATGAATAGTAAAAAGTAGTTTCAAGTTGATAAAGGAAAAGGAAAAAAAAGAGATATGTTTGGAGAAGTCCTCCCAAATGTGCCCTTACACTTTTCAAGAGTTGGAGGGTATTTTAATAAAATAAAATAAACTATGAGGGAGCAAACTCTTAACTACTTAAGAATTTGGGGAGCAACGTAATAGTTTATGTGTTTATAAAAAAAAAAAGTAAAATAGTCCCTTTTGTTCACAAACGTTAGAAGTTTAACATAAAATGTCACGTGAATCACACATAATTTACTATTTAATTAAGGGTAATTATGAAAAAGAAAATTACATAGTTCAACCTATATGTGTCATACAAGTGGTTTGTTTCATTTAATTTAGGACAAATTACAGTTTGCCCCCTTGAACTTTAGGCTATGTCACAAAATGCCACCGGAATTTCAATTTGTAATATTTTTTCCCCTAAACTTTGGAAAATTTTGCAAATTTTTCCCCTCAATTAAAAAATACATCTAACACTCGTTGAAGCATCAGTTTATGATTTAAGTATAAAATTATGAATGGCACACATTGACAGTACTCCTGACACATGTTACCCTCATTAAATGTGAAATAATTAAGTTACCTATAAGATAGAAATATGATTAAAAAAAATGACAATCAACCCTAAAATTTACTTTTTAACTTTATTATAAGTATTTTACATTTAATATCCGCAACTCATACTTTAAACTAATGTTATGACTTATGTGTATTTTTTCGCCAAAAAATAATTGAGGGAAATTCGCAAACTTTTCCAAAGTTCAGGGGGAAGAATGTTACAAATTAAAGTTCATGGGGCATTTTGTAACAAGGCCTAAAGTTCGGGAGGGAAAAATATAATTTGTCCTTTAATTGATAACCTATGATAGTAAAAGGGATTTTTTGAGCACTCTTTTAAGAGTTTATAGAGTTTTAGCCTAGGAAAAAAAAAAGTTGAGAACCAAACTGCAACTTCATAAAAATGTTAAGGACGAAACAAGCAATTTACAAAAAATACGCACACACACATAGAAGTATGTAAGTCTGCTCTGTTTTCCTTTTAAGTTTGCTAGGTTGGTCTTTAAATTTTTAATTTTGTGCAATTTTGTTCCACATTTTTTTATATAGTTTAAATGATTCTAAACTATTAAAAACATTGTTACAATAATCATTTCCATTAATTTTTGGATGGAATCCGTCAGTGAGCATCAATTTTTTTTAATCAAAATTTCTGACAAAATATGTCCAAAAAGTAACAAAAATGACTATTTTAGTAACGTTTTAATAGTTTATAGTAATTCAAGCTATGGAAAAAAGAATAGGGTATAAAGTTACATAGAATTAAAAGTTTAGGGACTAAATAAGCAATAAAAAAAATAAAAGAACAAGAGAGATACAAAGACTGTCAAGCAACTAAAGAGCAATCCCGAAAATCACAGTCCATGAACTGAATAGATGTGGGTAAATTCTCTTTGAGGAGTTTCCATAAGTCACAGGCATTTGTTGAAATTATAAATCTCTACTTTGTGTCTAAGAAATGTCATGTAATAAAAGGTTCACAGGTTATTTGTCGAAGATGGCATCTCCACAAGCAAGTACAACATACAATATTTCAATTATTTAAGAGAAATTGTATCAAATAACATACTTTATGTATACTTTAAAGTTTATCATAGGTTTTTTAAATGATGATAAATTGTAGCATAACTTTACGATAAAGCCTTTTTTTTTTGGATAAATTATCCTTAAATTTTTTAGCAAATAACATATTTATGTCTAATTTTTAATTAATAACCATTTGTATACACAATTTCATGTTAGAGAGAGAAGGTGACGTTGGGAAGGGGGTAATGGTGTTTTTGGTATTATGTGATCATAAATCTGAAATTGCTATTTATGATTTGTGTTTAAAATTTTATGTTACTATTTACTGTTACTCTTTTTAAAAATATTATTTTGCTCTTTCTCCATACTGATAATTATTTTAATTTTAAGATTGATTATATTTAATAGTTTAGTTTAATATTGTTTTAAATTATATCTTTAAATTGAACGGGTAAATGTCCTACTTTTAAAAATTTAATTACTTCCGAGTATTTTATCACTGATTTTATAAACAAAATCGGTGTATTGGGTATTTGTATAATATTTGGCAGATTTTTGCTTTAGTACACAGAAAAAGAGAAGTAAAAGCTATGACTTTTAAATAAGTACTTGAAAATCACTTTTTTATAAGACCTTTAAATTTTTCTAATAAATAGTGAAAATATTTAAATAAAATTAATAATGTCTAACTTAAACTTTGATATAAGTTTAAAGTTTACTTAGAAGAGCTTTTTCCGTAGGTTATATTTTCTGATTTTGACATGAAGCTTTTCTAGGGACTGTAAGGGGCAGTTTGGGGCATTAGTTTGAACTGATGGGTTTCAGTTCAAACTAAACTAAAACAGTTTGGGGTATTGGTTCAGCCTAAACTCAAAACTGAACCGTTATACAGTACCCTGAGCAGAGGCACTGTTTCGAGTTCAAACCCACGTGGTGAGATTCCACACCTCGTTCTTGCGCGAGACAGAGAGAAGAAGGCAGAGAGCTGTGGCGATGCAGAGTACTGAAGAAGGCTGCTCTGAGCAGATTCCACGCCTTCTCCTTCAAGGTAGCTGGCTTAAGGTTGTTTTTTCTCCTCCCCACCTTCAAGTTCGGCCTCCTCAGATTGTTATAATAACCGTTTATTCTCTTTCCTCAGCCCATCCATCGACGACTCCCGAGTCCCAACCGTCGGCAACTCCAGATTCCGTTCAGCCAATCGACGGTGTCATTAGAAGAATTGGCCACTAACCCCACAGGTGAGTTGTAATCTGTCGCTTCCTCTCTCTAGTTTCTCTCTCTAGTTCATCTACGCTACCCACGCTGCAACGGAGCTGGGAATGAGTTGTGTGATGACGGGCGAGCTCGGCCTCGTTGCTGCGTTACCCAGCAGGATCTCGCCGGCGGCAAGGATGGAATGACCATTTGCGAGCAGGGGTCCAGTCGGTCGCCGGAGATTGTTACAAGCGATGGTTGGGGGTTCCGAGCATCGCCCACCGCCTCGTGAGCTGTCGAGCGCCACATGAGTAGTCGATCGCCCACCGGCCAGTGATCTGTCGAGCCCCCTGCTCGCCGGCCTTCGTAACTGTCGCCGGATTTAGAAACTGCAGTTTTTTTTTTTTTGGGTGGCTTTGCTGTCGTTAGTGGATTAAGCAGATGGTGGGTGAAGTGTTTATTGCTCCCAATCAATGTCGTTTGCAGGAGTGAAACATTGTCGTTTTTCAAACTTTTCTTTACTGAGCAAGATTCAAAGCCCACTTATGTAACAATATCTTTCTTTTTTTAATATTATTAATCGGCTATTTAAATTTCATGTTTTGATTTTAAATGAAAAAAGAAATAGTTGGGAGAAAAAAACTTGATACCGAATCTGAGATTAAATTATTGGTTTAATACAAATTATTATTATTATTATTATTATTATTATTATTATTATTTGCTCAAAAGATAAATTTACCAATTAGTTACCTGTGTGGATATATATAAAAAGATTACAATTGGATTTTTTATTAGATTCTGGGGTGGGTGGGGTGACATTGAATATGTGATTGTGTTTGGTGTTTGAGTTGAGTCAAATTGAAATTTTTAAATTTAAATAGTAATTCTTGTTGACATTGTAAAACCTATGCATGAACTTTTTCAGAAAAAACTAAAAATTTAAAAATCCTGTTTGGTGTGGAAGTTCAATTTAAAAACACTTTACGCTATATTTTTATTTGTCTTCTTACTCTTATTTTTTAGGCTATAATATGAAAAAAGACAGTAGTTGAGGTGAAAAAATTCCATTTAGTTGGAGTTTAGATAAGTTACCAAACACAAAAGGCAAAAAATTTGGAAGTTCAATTTAAAATCACTTTATGCTATATTTTTATTTGTCTTCTTACTCTTAATTCTTAGGCTATAATATGAAAAAAGACAGTAGTTGAGGTGAAAAAATTCCATTTAGTTGGAGTTTAGATAAGTTACAAAACACAAAAGGCAAAAAATTTGGATAACTCAATTTTTATACATCCAAACAAGGCCCTTGTTTTTTTTAAAATTTTTTAACTCAAACTTTTTCACCAAACAATCAACCCAAACTAAACTTTTTATCTCAAACTTTTTACCAAACACTCACTTTTTAAATTCAACTTAACTTAACTCAAACTAAACTTTAAAATATCAACTTGAACTTGTCCACCAAACAGGCCCTAAATTCTTTTAACAGATTATTTAAACACTTATAAAAGTAAATTTTGGACTTAGAAAGTTGAAAGAACCTTCCAGAAAAACTATGTTAAATAACAAAACAAGAAGAGAAAAAATGGTGTTTAAACTAGACATAAAAGGTGTTTTGGGCATTTATACTTATGTTGTATGGTGGGTTTCTAATTTTTGAATTTTCCCGGCCAGTTTCCTTTCTTTTTTTCCTTTTTTTTTTTTTTCCATTAAGAATATTTTGATCATGGCTTTAATTAGTCAAATTAACCATTGATCGATTGATAAAGTTCAAAATAAATGATATACTTTTTTTTTGCTGAACTTAAAACACATAATAGTGGTATTTTCCAAAAAAAAAAAAATTTATTACAGATATAATATAGTGGTAATTTTATATTTGACTATATTATAAGTAGTTGAGTTCAAAAGAGCTGGGAATTCGGGCCGCCCGGCCCGAGCCCTATGGGCTATTTCAAAAATTCCGGGCCGAGCCGGGCCTAATTTTTGAAATATAAGCCCGGGCCGGGCCCATCCTAGCCCAATTTTTTAAATTTTTATTTGTAATTTTTGAATAAATTTGTATATTTTTGATAATTTAATAATTTATTTTAATATTTTATCTTAGATAAAAAATTTTATTATACTATTTTTATTAATTTTTATAATAATATTTCTATAAATTTTTATTTTTTATTTTCTTTTATATTGTTATATATATATAAAAGAAAAATATTTTTTTAATAAATATATATATAAATTTTTATTTTATTTTTTATATATGTATAAATTTTTTAATTATTTTTTATTTTTTTAAATAATGGGCGGGCTGGGCCGGGCCCCCATCGGGCTTAAAAAAAGATTCGGACCGGGTCTAAAAGGAGAGCCCAACCCACCTCTTACTATAGGACTGGGCTTTTACCGGGCTCATAGAATGCGGGTCGGGCCGGGCTACTAACCGGGCCACGGCCGACCCGTTTGGCCCGGTCCAAATTCCCAGCTCTAGTTCAAATTCCATTGCCTTTTAAATTAGGGGGAAAAAGGCGTATGTACACTAGGAATTTGTAACGTCCGAGTATCTCAAATGCGCATGTAGCGAACAATAAGCATTTTTGTATCTTCTAGCTAGGAAAATAGAAAAGGAAAAAAAAAAAAACAGAGAATTTTCGTATCTATATAATTGCATTTGTAGGAAAAAAACTCAACATTTTTTTTCCCTAAACCCAGATTCTCACACCTTCAAATATGCACCTGTAAACAAAACCATTAATTTCTTTCATTTCCAGAAACTTCAATCTTAATAACCATTCAATCTATTCTAAAAAAAAAAAAAATCATAAATAAGTTAGGTAAAAAAATCGTGTATATGTTTTAAAAATATATTTTCTTTCGTAATTAAATTTCGTTTATATTTGCTAATTAATAGAATATTAGTATTTTTTTTATTTGTGATGTGCATTTTTCTCCCTAAAAGGCGTTGAATATATAATAGAGTTAAAAGTACAATATACAGTAGGGTAGCTTTTTATCTCATTTTTACTTTTTTTACTTTTTTTTTTTTTTTGTAGACCTTGAATTAATACCCTTCCTTTTCTTTTGGTTTATATTTTTTTATTTTTAATAAGTTATCATGCAGATCATTATTAATTTAGTAAAACTAATAAATATTACAAGAAAGCAAAAAAAAAAAAAGAGTACCGTTTTATAAAGTTACCGGATATGAAAGAGTATACATATGAATTCAATTTTTTTCTCGACACATTGATCTTTGGACATTTAAACGACTAAAATATATCACAATATTGTGCAATTTTTATTATATTATTTGAATATAATTTATTATTCTGGAATTCTTTGAGTTTATTTGAATTTGAACTTCCCTTGGCCTAGTGGAGATATGATTTGAATTGTAAACCCATTAGAATTGTATTTGATGAAGGACTTTGTTTAGCACAGATCGATGGATATTTGGAGTACGATTTCTTGAAGGAGTCGAAGAGTATACGCTATGCTTATATAAAGCGAAATCCTGAACTTGTCATGTGAAAGACATATCTTCTTTTCGCAAGTACATCACTTTTTTTTGTTTTGTTTTGTTTTTGTTTTTGTTTTTGTTTTTTGTTTTTGTTTTTTGTTTTTTTTTTTTTAAGCACGAGTTCCTCTTCTCCTTGTTTAGTCAATCACGTGCCGTGCATGCGGGGTCACATACTACGCAATTTCGAGGTTTTTTTTTTTTTTTTTTTTTTTTCCTTTCTACATATTTATTTATATATCTATGTACCCTTTAATTATATGTATCATTTTAATCATCATTTTTTCCTTTATGGGAATTATATCTACGTTCCCTTTAATTATATATATCATTTTAATCATCATTTTATCGTTTCTGGGAATTATAGATAAACTTTTTGAGTAACTTCTGCTACGTATTTTATCGTTGGCATCTTAAGAAAACATCCAAGTTTAAGTCTGTAATGAAATTTGAGTTTGGGTAGAGTTAAGAAATTATGTGAACAATTCAAAATAAGTTTCCGAAACCATTGCAATATCTGTTACAACAATTATATGAGTCCTCTTTGGATTCTAATTTACAACCGAAAGCAACGTGCATGTTTTGGTGATAAAATCCTTTATACATTACAGCTCCTAAACTCTTTAGGATTGCTCCCATTATAATCCGAAGTTATGGGTGTTCTCTCGAGAGTAAAATTTTCGCTTTTAATGCTTTGTGAGTTGTGTGCTTTTTGAAAAAAGAAATATAGTTTCGTTACTTTTTTTTTTCCTATTATTTTATATTTTTGTTCAACAACTAATTTAATAGCTTGAAATTTTTTTAGTATCAACTACTAAAACTCTATTAGACTCTAATGTAACCGTGAAGAATAGCTTATTGTAGTTCGTTTATTATAACTTGAGAGCAAAAAACTCAGAATCACCGCTCCATCATAAAATAAAGAGTTCAAATCTCCCACCTAAAATAAAAATAAATAAATAAAAACAACACAAAAGCACGATTAGGGTTACTAATTAGCTTTGAAATCTTCTCTTTTTTCTCTCTCTCTCTCAGAGATCAAGACACCAACAAATAGCAATCAAATAATGGATGGGAGCAATTGGGAAGAAGAGGAGTGGATTCTCAACAATCTCGTCGATTCGGCAGCGACGGAGAGAAACATATACATCACAGCATCGAAGAACACCTCCAGAGACGACCAAACCCTAACAAGAACTCGGTTGCACTACGTGTTATGCGTCATTCACAGAGCATCTTCAGACAATAATCCCGACAAAGAGGCCCGAATCGTCTGCTCTGCCAAGCAATACCGTCACCAATTAAGCCGAATCGCCTCGATCGATGAGGCGGAAGCCTTGGTCGCCCACATGTTTTCCGACCAACGAATTATGTTCAACTTCGACAGTGCGAGAAGCGATCAAAGTCTGCACTGGAAGGAGTTTCCTAACGACGACTCATCAGCAGTAGTAGAACAAGCACCACCTTTGCAGGGCTTGGACGACATCGTCACGAGGATCTCCGACGTTGCGACCCGCTTCGCAGCCGAGGTGACGGCATCGGGACTCAAGTCGGTCGAGCTGTTCATCACGATCGATAAGTGCACGGTTTTGCCGCACCATGAATTCGATAGGATCTTGACATCCCGTGATGTGGAGCTACGGATGACTTGGGATCATGACAATCCGGAGCTGTATAGGCAAATTCGTGACTACTTTTTTGATCAGCATTTCAACGCAAGGTCGGTTATGGAGAGATCACGTTGGTGTAGCAATCTGTTTGATTTTGATGATCACTATCCCATGTTGGATCATGATCAGGCCAGAGATTTAAATCTATTTGAGAGAGAGTTGACCGCAGCCGCAGCCGAACAGAGTTTCGTGGAGTCGGCGGCAGAGTTTGGGTCGGTGCCGGCCGCTGAGTTGGCGGTGGAGGCATTGGAGAAGTTTAGGTACGAGAGAAGCTATGAAGATAAAGATATATTGAATTTGATGATGTGTGTGATCTGCATGGAAGAGGTGATGATTGGGTCCCACGTCACTCGAATGCCTTGTTCTCATGTTTATCATTCTGATTGCGTTTTGGAATGGTTACATGAAAATCATACTTGCCCCCTCTGTCGTTTCAAATTGCCTACCTAGTGATCATTGACGAAACCATGATTTTTTTTTTCCTTTTTAAAGTTGGGAAAAGGGAATTCGAACGTGGAGTCGGATGTAAAATTACCAGATCTCTGTAACTATGAATTTACGATTGCACTAAGATTTAATTTCAATCAAATTCATTTTATAAAATTAATACTAAGGGACAAAAATACAAACAATTTCGTATATGTTTGGAAATAAAAGTTTTCAATGTGCTCGCTACTTGAATTATATATATTTTTAAATGTTTTTTCCATTTTATTCTATCTAGAATTTAGAAATTTAATTTGAAGTGGCTATAATAATTCATTGTACATATTATAATATATTAAAAAAAATATATAACAAAACGGATTGAAACGTACCTAGTAATTATCTAACAAGAAATTTTTTTACTAAAAACGAAGAAAAATTAGTTTATAGATATTTTATAAAATAAAATGTGTGGTTAATTTTTGAATAAATTTGTATATTTTTGATAATTTAATAATTTATCTTAGATAAAAAATAAAAAATTCTATTATACTATTTCTATTAATTTTTATAATACTATTTCTATAAATTTTTATTTTTTATTTTCTTTTATATTCTTATATATATATATATAAGAAAAATTATTTTTTAATAAAAAAATATATAAATTTTTATGTTTAAATTTTTATTTTATTTTTTTATATATGTATAAATTTTGTAATTATTTATTATTTTTTTAAATAATGGGTGGGCCGGGCTGGGCCGGCCCATCGGGTTTAAAAAAAGATTTGGGCCGGGTCTAAAATGAGAGCCCAATCCGCCTCTTACTATAGGACCGGGCTTTTACCGGGCTCATAGAATGCAGATCGGGCCGGGCTACTGACCGGGCCACGGACCGACCCATTTGGCCTGGTCCAAATTCCCAGCTCTAGTTCAAATTCCCTTGCCTTTTAAATTAGGGGGAAAAAAGCGTACGTACACTAGGAATTTGTAACGTTCGAGTATCTCAAATGCGCATGTAGCGAACAATAAGCATTTTTGTATCTTCTAGCTAGGAAAATAGAAAAGGAAAAAAAAAAAACAGAATTTTCGTATCTATATAATTGCATTTGTAGGAAAAAAACTCAACATTTTTTTTCCCTAAACCCAGATTCTCACACCTTCAAATATGCACCTGTAAACAAAACCATTAATTTCTTTCATTTCCAGAAACTTCAATCTTAATAACCATTCAATCTATTCTAAAAAAAAAAAAAAAAATCATAAATAAGTTAGGTAAAAAAATCGTGTATATGTTTTAAAAATATATTTTCTTTCGTAATTAAATTTCGTTTATATTTGCTAATTAATAGAATATTAGTATTTTTTTCTTTGTGATGTGCATTTTTCTCCCTAAAAGGCGTTGAATATATAATAGAGTTAAAAGTACAATATACAGTAGGGTAGCTTTTTATCTCATTTTTACTCTTTTTTTTTTTTTTTTTTTGTAGACCTTGAATTAATACCCTTCCTTTTCTTTTGGTTTATATTTTTTTATTTTTAATAAGTTATTATGCAGATCATTATTAATTTAGTAAAACTAATATATATTACAAGAAAGCAAAAAAAAAAAAAAAAAAAGAGTACCGTTTTATAAAGTTACCGGATATGAAAGAGTATACATATAAATTCAATTTTTTTCTCGACACATTGATCTTTGGACATTTAAACGACTAAAATATATCACAATATTGTGCAATTTTTATTATATTATTTGAATATAATTTATTATTCTGGAATTCTTTGAGTTTATTTGAATTTGAACTTCCCTTGGCCTAGTGGAGATATGATTTGAATTGTAAACCCATTAGAATTGTATTTGATGAAGGACTTTGTTTAGCACAGATCGATGGATATTTGAAGTACGATTTCTTGACGGAGTCGAAGAGTATACGCTATGCTTATATAAAGCGAAATCCTGAACTTGTCATGTGAAAGACATATCTTCTTTTCGCAAGTAAATCACTTTTTTTTGTTTTGTTTTGTTTTTGTTTTTGTTTTTTGTTTTTGCTTTTTTTTTTTAAGCACGAGTTCCTCTTCTCCTTGTTTAGTCAATCACGTGCCGTGCATGCGGGGTCACATACTACGCAATTTCGAGGTTTTTTTTTTTTTTCCTTTCTACATATTTATTTATATATCTATGTACCCTTTAATTATATGTATCATTTTAATCATCGTTTTGTCCTTTATGGGAATTATATTTACGTACCCTTTAATTATATATATCATTTTAATCATCATTTTATCGTTTCTGGGAATTATAGATGAACTTTTTGAGTAACTTCTGCTACGTATTTTATCGTTGGCATCTTAAGAAAACATCCAAGTTTAAGTCTGTAATGAAATTTGAGTTTGGGTAGAGTTAAGAAATTATGTGAACAATTCAAAATAAGTTTCCGAAAAAGAATAGGATTCAACTTGCTTAGAAGTTTGATATTCAAACCATTGCTATATCTGTTACAACAATTATATGAGTCCTCTTTGGATTCTAATTTACAACCGAAAGCAACGTGCATGTTTTGGTGATAAAATCCTTTATAAATTACAGCTCCTAAACTCTTTAGGATTGCTCCCATTATAATCCGAAGTTATGGGTGTGCTCTCGAGAGTAAAATTTTCGCTTTTAATGCTTTGTGAGTTGTGTGCTTTTTGAAAAAAGAAATATAGTTTCGTTACTTTTTTTTTCTATTATTTTATATTTTTGTTCAACAACTAATTTAATAGCTTGAAATTTTTTTAGTATCCACTACTAAAACTCTATTAGACTCTAATGTAACCGTGAAGAATAGCTTATTGTAGTTCGTTTATTATAACTTGAGAGCAAAAAACTCAGAATCACCGCTCCATCATAAAATAAAGAGTTCAAATCTCCCACCTAAAATAAAAATAAATAAATAAAAACAACTCAAAAGCACGATTAGGGTTACTAATTAGTTTTGAAATCTTCACTTTTTTCTCTCTCTCTCAGAGATCAAGACACCAACAAATAGCAATCAAATAATGGATGGGAGCAATTGGGAAGAAGAGGAGTGGATTCTCAACAATCTCGTCGATTCGGCAGCGACGGAGAGAAACATATACATCACAGCATCGAAGAACACCTCCAGAGACGACCAAACCCTAACAAGAACTCGGTTGCACTACGTGTTATGCGTCATTCACAGAGCATCTTCAGACACTAATCCCGACAAAGAGGCCCGAATCGTCTGCTCTGCCAAGCAATACCGTCACCAATTAAGCCGAATCGCCTCGATCGATGAGGCGAAAGCCTTGGTCGCCCACATGTTTTCCGACCAACGAATTATGTTCGACTTCGACAGTGCGAGAAGCGATCAAAGTCTGCACTGGAAGGAGTTTCCTAACGAAGACTCATCAGCAGTAGTAGAACAAGCACCACCTTTGCAGGGCTTGGACGACATCGTCACTAGGATCTCCGACGTTGCGACCCGCTTCGCAGCCGAGGTGACGGCATCGGGACTCAAGTCGGTCGAGCTGTTCATCACGATCGATAAGTGCACGGTTTTGCCGCACCAAGAATTCGATAGGATCTTGACATCCCGTGATGTGGAGCTACGGATGACTTGGGATCATGACAATCCGGAGCTGTATAGGCAAATTCGTGACTACTTTTTTGATCAGCATTTCAACGCAAGGTCGCTTATGGAGAGGTCACGTTGGTGTAGCAATCTGTTTGATTTTGATGATCACTATCCCATGTCGTATCATGATCAGGCCGGAGACTTAAATCAATTTGAGAGAGAGTTGACCGCCGCCGCAGTCGAACAGAGTTTCGTGGAGTCGGAGTCGGCGGCGGAGTTTGGGTCGGTGCCGGCGGCTGAGTCGGCGGTGGAGGCATTGAAGAAGTTTAGGTACGAGAGAAGCTGTGAAGATGAAGATATATTGAATTTGATGATGTGTGTGATCTGCATGGAAGAGTTGATGATTGGGTCCCACGTCACTCGAATGCCTTGTTCTCATGTTTATCATTCTGATTGCGTTTTGGAATGGTTACATGAAAATCATACTTGCCCCCTCTGTCGTTTCAAATTGCCTACCTAGTGATCATTGACGAAACCATGATTTTTTTTTTTTTTCCTTTTTAAAGTTGGGAAAAGGGAATTCGAACGTGGAGTCGGATGTAAAATTACCAGATCTCTGTAATTATGAATTTACGATTGCACTAAGATTTAATTTCAATCAAATTCATTTTATAAAATTAATACTAAGTGACAAAAATACAAACAATTTCGTATATGTTTGGGAATAAAAGTTTTCAATGTGCTCACTACTTGATTTATATATATTTTTAAATGTTTTTTTCCATTTTATTCTATCTAGAATTTAGAAATTGAATTTGAAGTGGCTATAATAATTCATTGTACATATTATAATATATAATCATGAATATTAAAAAAAAAAAACAAAACGAATTGAAACGTACTTAGTAATTATCTAACAAGAAATTTTTTAACTAAAAACGAAGAAAAATTAGTTTATAGATATTTTATAAAATAAAATGTGTGGTTAATTGGCAAACCACTTTCATCTTTGCACACACTCTTCTAAATATACACGTCTTTAAATTTAAAAAATAATTAAATTTACTTATACATACCCCAATACATTTCAAAGTTAACCTAAATATTGTCATAGATTAAATATTATTCTTCTTGCTCTATCTCTAACTCTGACTTTTTTCTTTTTTTCTTTTTTTCTTTTTTTCTTTTTTTTTTTTTTTGTGGAGGCTTTAGGCATGAAACCCTTTTGTCCATACATAATGAAAAATTGATATTTGAAAAAAATTAAATATATTTACTATCAATTTTTTAACTGAATATAATTACTTATACATTTCTTTACTTTAAAAATTTTCAGGAAAATTGAAACTTGTGAGGGCGGCGTGTCAATAAAACCACTCAATAAAATGTTCGAATTTTTTGAAAGAATGATCATCTAAACTAAAATGGAATATAAACATTAATATCAAATACGACCTGTGGTGCAAGATACACAACCATCGACTAAGACTACTTCCATCACGATTGATAAGTGCACTGTTTTGCCGCACCAAGAATTCGATACCAGAATATTGATAACCCGTGATGGGGAACTACGGATGGCTTGGGATCATGACAATCCAGAGTTGTTTTGGCAAATTAATGGTGACTACATTTTTTATCAGCATTTCCACGCAAGGTCGGTTATGGAGAGGTCACGTTGGCGTAGCTATCTGTTTGATTACGATGATCACTATCCAATGTTGAATCATGATCAGGCCGGAGAATTAAATGAAGTTGAGAGAGAGTTGATCGCAGCCGGAGCCGAACAAAGTTTCTTGAAATGGTCGATGCTGGCGGCTGAGTCGGCGGCGGAGGCATTGGAGATGTTTAGGTACGGTGAAAATAGAGATGAAGGTGATGAAGATGAAGATATATTGAAGTTGATGATGCGTGAAATCTGCATGGAAGAGGTGAGTGTTTGGGCCCCACATCACTCGGATGCCTTGTTCTCATGTTTATCATTCTGGTTGCCTTTCGGAATGGCTACATGTAAATCATACTCGCCCCATCTGTCGTTTCAAACTACCTAACTAGTGATCATTGACGAAACCATGATTTTTATTCCCGAAAAGGCCTCTACTATATTTTCCTAAGCATCTTTAACATTTCCTTTCGTCATGGAGCTTGCATAAATCTAACCGGTGAGAATAAATGAAAGCTTTTTTTTTTTTTTTTTGAAGTAGGGGAAAAGGGAATTCGAGCGTGGAGTCACATGTAAAATTACAGTTTACCTGTAATTATGATTGCATTAAGATCATCTCCAATGTTTTGTGTAAGTTAATGATATATTTGTTACATAATAGTATGAAAAATAACATTATATTACTTTATACTCTAATGTATTATGCTATTTTTAATATTTCTATTTTTTGTTATTATTATTGTGCTTTGAAAATTGTAAAAGTGAACTTTTAATATTTAAATAAATGAAAAATAAAAATGTTGGAATAATTACATGAGACAACAATCAATAAGAATTAAGAGTGAAATTTAACTTTGGCTATATCTTGTAGCAAATTTTCTATAAAGTTTAGCATGCAACAAATTTAACATGAAAGATAGCACTACAATAGTGAGCACCCTTTTTTTTTTTTAATCTAAATGTTAAAATTTACCATTGACATACTAATTTAGCATTGTATTTAAGATGCTCTAAAATTTAGGTTCAATCAAATGTATTTTATAAAATTGATACCACAGTAAGTGACAAAGAATCAAACAATTTCGTATATATTTGGTAATTAAAGTTTTCAATATACTCTCTACATTTTTTTTAATGGATGGAGAGGACATAAATTAACAGGTGCACCAAGACATCTTGATTAAGTCGGCACCTCTTTAGCACCCTTATCACTTTCCTATTACTCTATTTTTTTTTAATAATGAAAAGAAAATATTACAAAAGAGTTTATCAGAATAGGAAAAAATAAACTACAAATCAAAGAAACGACTAGATTGATGAACCTAGTAAAAGAAAAAAAGTCAGAAGACAGTCTTATAAGATAAAGCCTAAACTCTCTCTCCTTGAGAGTAGCCTATAAAGATGCCTCGTTAATACCCCTCTAGGCAAAATCAAAGAGAAAAATCCTAGAGGAAAAAAGAATACATATTTACTAAATGATCGGCTGAATACAAAGCAAATATGAAAAATATATATCTATTCCCCAACAATGTTATACCATATAATCTGATTTTAAGAATTTATCCATATAAAAGAATACTAAATATGAAAAATACTCAAATAGTTAGATCAGTTGTCAAATAATTTTAGTGTATAGCCATTAAGACGGAAAAATAGGATAACATATCTGAACACTCACTAAGCGAGATCAACTTTCCACGCACCAGTTACCGAAAGCATGTTTTTGTGTCACATATATAATCCTAGCAATAATGGTAATTTGTCCACTGGTAATTTACATAGAGAACTGCAATCTATAGGTCATTTATATATATATATATATATATATATATATATTCATGGTGGATAACGTATTTTAAACTTTAATATGCTTTGTACATAATTTATTTGTTGTAAATATTCTATTTTATCTAATGTATATTGAAATCTTCTATTCACCTCTTTAAGTATCGAAAAAAATGTTATTTACATCTTTCTTCCTTTACATAATCACTTACTATATTTTATGTTTAATTTAATGATAAAGTCTATAATTTATCTTCAAAATTTTTTATTCTTTTTCAATTTGAGAGGTAAGAAAATTTGTCTTATGATTAAGTATTGTCAGTCAGTTTTATAATTACAGATAATTACAGTTAACTAGTAATAGAGCCAACCTTTTTCTTTAATAAGGCATTATACATAATTGTTTTATAGTAAAGAATATATATATATATATATGTGTGTGTGTGTGTGTGTTTAAGAAAAAAAGGTTTGAAGTTCGGTGAAAGTGTACATAAAAAGACCATTCAATGAGAGCAAAACAAGAAAATCATAATATTTTTCAAGCTTCTATTAGTGGGGAAAGAACATATTAGTGGGGCGGCTATCCTTCGGCCTCAAGTGACTCCGCCCCGATTACTAATCTTTTGCATTAAACCACAAGTATATAACTAAATCCGACTATATCCCGCAATTGTATTTACTAAAAATAATGAACAAATCTTAACATTATGATGCAAAAGTATATAAGTATTGTTTATCAGAAAGAAAATTACGAAGTGATTGTGCGTATAGTCTAGTAGAAATACTACATACAACTCTACTACAACTCTACCAAAAGGTGCAAAATTCGAATCTCTGTCACAACCAAATTCAAAAAAGAAAAAAAAAACAAAAAATATACCCTTTCTTTATTGGAAACGTGTTTTCCGCCATTTATTTTTGGAAATAATTAAAATATCTTCTAATATTACCAACACATAAAAATTGACCAAGATAAGAAACAGTAAAAATTCTAGGGTAAGAAGACTTACCTTATGAAATTGAAAAAGATAAATTAGGAAAGAAAATTCAGATATACCTCTTAAAAAAAAGAATAAAATTATAATAAAAACTAAAAAAAAAAACTCTCATGTTGCAGTGGTGGGTAAGGGGATCCAACCACAAAAAAATTAAAAAATTAAAAAATTAAAAAAAAAAAATTGTTGTTGCTACTAAAAAAATAATAATACTGAAACGGGATTATTAAACTCTTTTCTACTAAAAACTCACTGATTGCTTTAAGAATAAACCAAAAAAAAAAAAAAAAATCATTAAAAAAAATAACGTAAGTCGAGCTAAGTACTACATTTAACAAATTTTCATCTATTTTCAAAGTACATGGATTAATTTTAATAATTTTAAAATTTAAATACTAAATTTGGTAAATCTTTCAAATAGAGACTATTTCTAAAGGGAAAAAAAAGTTTAGGACTTTAGGTAACTTTCATGAGTCCAATTAATTTAACTTTTCATCCAAATGAGAGATTATTCACAAGACATTTGAAATTAGATTATGTGGGTAAGTGACGTTTTTTAAAAGATTATTTTTAAAAAGGGGAATTTGCAAGAATGCCATAAATTTGGCACTTTCTTATAATTTTGCCCTCTATAAGAGTAAAGTTAATAATTTTGTCATTTCATAATATTTAATTAAATAATTAAATAAAAATATAGTAAATAGACAAAAATACCATTATATCTTTATTTTCTTCTCTTTTTTATTCATTGGAATAGTTTTCATTATACCCCAACTCCATTTACCGGCCGGTCATCCATAGAATGCAAAATGAATTCTGATAGAAAACAAAACAAATTCTATCAGAATCCAAAACAGTCTTGGATTGTTTCAGAATCCGAAAATGCAAAACAGATTCTATCATAATACAAAATGGATTATACTAGAACTGAAAAAGCAAAACGGATTCTGATAGAATGCAAAACGGATTTTACTAAAATGCAAAATGAATTCTAATAAAATCCAAAACGGATTTTAATGGTCTTGTTTTTTTTTTTTTTTTGCTTATCTGGTTGAAATACAAAATTATTAATATTTTTATTTTCACCCTACAACCAAAAAATTTATCGGTAAACAAACGGAACCAAAAAACTGACAAACAAACCACCAAAAACAAATCAAAACCAACAAAAAAAAAATCAAACCGGCATCGGAGGAGATCGGTGTTGCAACGGTGTCGTCTTTTCACCAGATTGCATGAATCTAGCCAAATCTCGTTGAAATCAAGAAGAAACTAGATTTGGTCCAGTCCACGAGGAAGAAATTTGGTCGCGTAGTAGCCTCGTTGAAGCTCAAAGTCATCTGGCAGCAGGATGGAAGATCTGGCATCGGAGGAGATTGGTGTCGCGACGGTGTCTTCTTTTCACTAGATCGCATGAATCTGGCCAAATGTCGTTGGAATCGCGAAGAAACCAGAGTTGCTTCAGTCCACGAGGAAGAAATTTGGTCGTGTAACAGCCATGTCGAAGCTCGAAGCAATTTGGCAGAGGGATGGAAGATCCAGCATCGAAGGAGATCGGTCTCACTCATGGCTTGTTGCAGATCGGCGGAGGTGTGGAGATTCAGGCTTGCACTAGAGAATGGGTTTCATGGATGGGGATGGAGAGAAAGAGAGAGATGGGAGAGGTTTCGCGTGTGGTGTTGGAGAGAGAGAGGACGGGATTGGAGAAGAGTGAGAGTCACGACTTCGGAGACCATCACGCCCTCCTCCCAATCGCGACTCCACGGGGATAGTCGCAGGTACTCCCGATAGAATTGATGCCAGCGTCGGCGCTGAGGAGATCCCGACACCTTGTCCATGTCAACATCCTGATCCCGGCGCCGTCACTGGTCGACGGGGGGAGAGAGAAACAGATGGACAAAGTGGGAGAGGGAGACGAGTAGAGAGAGAAAGAGAGAGAAATAGAGAGAGAGTTTTATAGAGAGAAGAACTTCAAAAGAGAGAAAAATGAGTGAAAATGAAACCCAAATCTAAATTTAGGGGTAAAATCGGAAATTTTTAGAAAAAAATAATTTAAAAATATATGAAAGGGCAAAATTATCAGTTTTAATATTAAGGCTAGCAAAATTATAAGGAGTGTCCAAATCATGGCTATTTCCCTATTTTTCTTAAGTACCAAAAAAAAAAAAAGTTCGGAAATAGATAGAAGCTCGATGTCATGTTGTACATATTCCATCACCTTTTGGGAAGGCAGGCATCATTAATATTAGTATACATCAAAAATAAGAAAATAGACATTCATAGAAAGATTAAAGATGGAATGCCAATGGGACTAACATCCATATTTTGCATTAGATAATCTCATTAAAAGATTAATTGTAGCTAGATAAATAATCAACCGAAACAAAGTGTACCTAACAAGAGTCTTTTCATGCCATTCCACAGCCGATGACCGTGAACCGGACATGGCCAAGAGGCAGCTCATGAATTTCCCCATGGATGGCGGAGGGAATGTTGATTCCTTTTGCCTCTTTCTTTGCTCCACCTTGACATTCCTCACAAATTCTCATTAGTTTACCAAACAATCTGTATGCATCATGTTATATGTCCACATTGTTTACGATGTAAATTTGATTGACATGCCATTTTTAGAACCATGGCCCTGGTGACAGAAATTGATATTTTTAGTCTCATTTAGAATGTTAAGAGTGATAGACGAAGACTAAAATTTGTTTCTGTTAATTTCTCGACTTCGGATTGTCACACTTTCTTATATTATGTGTTTTATTTGTTTTGTGATGAACTAAATTCAAGTGTTATATTTTGGCCTATTTATAAATTGTCCATAATTTAATGATTTTAAAAAAAATTAATTAATTTTTTTTTTTTAGAGGCTTAAGCCTCAATCTGTCTTGAGGCTAATGCCTAGCCTCGACTAGACAAAATGTCTCGGTTCTGATTTAGCCTTTTAACACCTTTTTGTTATTATTGTCTTTACAAACACACTTAAATTGTTTGACGCTTTTTCAGGTCCACAGTAGCCCTCTCCTTGCTAACAAAGAAGGAAGCAACGCTAGTTATTCTAGAGTCACATAATCTGCACTCGCAAGAATCCAAGGTTAACATGTTTCCATGTTATTTTGTATACACCAATATTGACAGAAAATATATAGAGAAAGTAATTGTACTGCGGAGCCTAATGACACCCTTAAAAAAAAAAAAAGAAAAAAAAAAAACGCCTTACGCATGCAGAGACGGCACGTCTTAAAAAGCTCTACAATAAGGACAATTTATTCATTAGGGGTATTTTGGAGATTTCACACTAGTAATTTTTTGTTGTCCTAATTTTTTTTAAAAAAAATTGACACTGTTATTAGAAGTTATTATTAGAGATGTTATAGAAAGATGCAAAAACTGTGTGGGTATGAATTTTCTTGTAAACTTCGTGATTAATATAGTAAATTACCATAGCGCCTGAAACAAGTCATAGTCCCATGCACATTAAAGAGAACTTATATAGAATTTTTGTGTTATGTGATTGTTTGTTTTATTCTGCGGTGTTGTTATTCTCGATGATATAGAATTAGGGCACTAAGTTTGAAGAGTAATTACATATATTGTCTAATTTTAGGATACCGTTTTAAAATCTAATTTAATTTGCTATTTTTATATATTTTGGATAAATTTTGTATTTGGTGCTATGTGTGTGTGTGTGTGTTTTTTTTTTTTTTCATAATTTACTTGACATTGTATTATTATTATCTGGTATTAATGATGAAATTAGGTGTTTTTTGATGAGCTGACGAAATTAACGAACCAAGTCATCTTTTATTTTTTCCCTCGTTTTATTTTTCAAACTCAATTCATAGATTGGCTTTGACGTTTTTACTTGTGATTTCTCGTGTTTCTTTTTTTTCCTTTTCTTTTTAATAAGTTTTTGTTTTAAATTGTCAAGATGCTTTGCTCATCTTGTAATAAGTTGTGCTCTTCCCCCTTTCTGACATTTCAATCTTTGGGAAATATTTGCAATGTCGCTTCATTTTGATATAAATTCGTTATATAATATCTATATATAGATGAGTTTTCAATGGTTTCATTATTTCTTTTTAGTGTTTAGATTCAATTATAGAGTTAAATGCATACTTTAATTACAATTGATCACATAGCGTGCTTTATGACTTGCTATAACAAGTTAATTATCAACCAGTTAATCATAAACAATATTTTGAATGGACAATGAGTATCTAGAATATGAAGAACTTATAACTCTGAACCGAAATCACCACATAATAATTGTTCCTTTTTTTTTTTTCCTTTTCTAGTTCTAATTTTATCATGAATAATTGGACTAATTTCATGACAGCCCCTGTCTTTAGCTTTTCATAATTAGAACGAATCATGATTTTATCGTTAATTATGATAGCCTTAATCACTTTATTTAAAAACAGAAGAATAAAAATAATGAACAATACTCTCTCTCTCTCTCTCTTGTTTTGATTCATTTCAATTAGCTAGGTTCTTGACACTTGTATTTAATTTTCCCCTTTCTCGTTTGTGTAGGAAAATTAAGAGCTTGTTTGTGGAGGATCTGGAAGTCACATTTTCAAAACTTTTTGGGAGAAAGTACCTGAATAACATAAACTTAAAAACCAACATCAATCTGGCACAAAAAAGTAACAATAGACATAAAATTAAACTAAAGTAAACTTAATTTTGTTTTATGTTGGTCAAGATAGGGAAATTTGTGTCATGTTAGTCAATAGATTGAAAAAAAGATATTTGGGTAATTTTCTCAATCTTTTTTTTTTTTTTGGTCTTTTCTTCAATTCAAAATTATTTTTCACTACTCATATCTCCAAATTCCATAACTTTGTTATTTGGAATCCAAATGAGAGATATATATTTTTTTAATTCATAGAATTTTGAGAGGAGTGAAATAATATATATTGATATATATATTTTTTCGAAAACTTTCAAGTTTTTATACTTTTTCATTACAAACAGCTTTTCAACCTAATACACATTTATAAAACTATTTCAACTCGAATTCATATATTTTCAAAACTCTGTCTTCAATGCCTCCTCAAATGGGCCTAAGTTAAAAAGACAAAAATGGTAATTTGGGACAGATCAGTGAAAAGAAAGAAGAATTCGGATCCATGCATTCCCTCACATGCACCAGGACATGTCACTACTACAAAAGTTGGTTTACACGACGGAAAATACACGACGGTTTTTGTGAAACCGTCATTTTAAACAAGATTACACGACGGTTTGACAAAACAGTCGTGATACATGACGGTTTTGATGAACCGTCGTGTAATCCGGCGGATTACACGAATTCTGAAATCAATCAATGGAAAAATTGGTTAAAGGGTTATTATCAAAATAATTTATCTCAGTCTAGACCCTCGACGGAAGAGGAAGCTTGGTGCCCGAAGTACCTTCACCGGAAGACACCATCATATTCCCCAGCAGCATTTGAAAAAAAAAAAAAAAAAAAGGAAGGATTACACGACGGTTTTTAGAACCATCGTGTAATCCTCGGATTACACGACGGTTTTATATAACCGTCGTGTAATAATCCTCCGAAAATTTTCAAAATTTCAAAATTTCAAATTTTAAATTTTCAAAAAAAAAGAAAAAAAGAAGGATTACACGACGGTTCTCTAGAACCGTCGTGTAATCCCGAGATTACACGATGGTTTTGAGCAAAACCGTCGTGTAATCCTTTTCTTTTTTTTTCTTTTTTTTTTTTTTTTTGAAAATTTTAAATTTTGAAATTTTGAAATTTTGAAAATTTTCGGAGGATTATTACACAACGGTTTTGAGCAAAACCGTCGTGTAATCCTCCGAAAATTTTCAAAATTTTCAAAAAAAAGGATTACACGACAGTTTTGAGCAAAACCGTCGTGTAATCCTTGGATTACACGACGATTATAGAAAACCGTCGTGTAATCATTTGAAAATTTTCAAAATTTTCAGATTTCATGCTTTAGAATTCGCACGAAAACCCATTACTTAAAAACACTTTCCTCTTCATTTATCATCATTTTCATCTTCAACCCTCTAGACAACTCAAACTTTTCTCCTCCCTACCTCCTTCGCCCGTCCCCCCTAACTTAAAATCCAGTCACGCCGCCGCCACTTCAAACTTTTCCCAAACCGCTGCCATAGCCCCGATTTTTTTCCGTCACCGCCGTCGTCACCACCTCTCTCTCCCGGTGTTCCCATCAAGATCATGACTATTTTTCTTTAAAGAAAAGCAAAGTAACTTTCATATTGCTCAATTTCTTGTTTTCTAACAAAACTACGAACACACAATGCTTTAATAATTTGAGTGGAGTGCAATTTGTAGTGTTGTTTGAATGTTTTTTTTAAATTATTGCTCTTTGGAGATGAATGTTTTGTGCACGGTTTTGGCACTCTACACACATTTTTTAACATGGTTTTTATCCGCTCACCACATGCTCGATGAAAAGCCAAAATGGATTTTTGTTTTGGATAATCATATGAAATTTGATTCTAGTGTAATTGGGCTTAAATTAAAAAAAAAAAAAAAGCTTTTTTTTTTATGATGACACACATTACACGACGGTTTTGCTCCGAAACCGTCGTGTAATGTGTGCCGTTGCAAAAAAAAAAGCCAATTTCTTTTTTTAAATTCAAGCCTAATTATACGACGGTTTTGAGCAAAACCGTCGTGTAATGGTACACATTACATGACGGTTTTTTAGGAAAACCGTCGTGTAAAGTTCTCAATTTGCAGCGTTTGCTACTATATTTCTTGATTCGACGACGATGTGAACCGTCGTGTAATATTGAGATACCACGACGGTTTTGGAACCGTCGTGGTATCTTCCACGACGTTGGATTACACGACGGTTGTCTAACCGTCGTGTAAACTTTACGCGACGGTAAATAACTGTCGTGTAATCCACAATTTTTAGTAGTGTGTGCACAGCACACGCGTTTGCAGCTATCTGATCAGCATCAAGATCTGTTGCAGCCTCGAGTGCTTTCCAAGAGCCGGTGCGTGATTAGGCAGTGTGTTCGAGCAGTGTGCCAAATCGAACGCTTTGTGCCATTTTATCGGCCACAAACATAATGTTACCTTATTCTAACTAAAACAAATAAAAAGTAAGAACATAACGTTACCTTAGAGAAATTACTAGACCAAAAAGGCCTTATATTTCCTAATTCCCTCTACTAAGAATGTTTCAAGGAAAGAAGAGGACAAAACGTAGAGAGAGAATAGAATGTTTCAAGAAAAGAAGAGGACAAAACGTGGAGAGAGAAGCGTGTTAAAAAGAAAATAAAAAATAGAATTGTAGATTTATTTTCTTTAATTTTTTTTCTAAAATCAAAATCTTCTTATTATATCGTTATTGAATTAAAGAAAATGAAAGGGGAAAAATCTAATTTGAATTTTTGCTACATTTCAACCCTTAGAAACTTATTTCCTCTTTTTGAGTAAGAAGGAATAGCAAATTATCGAGCTTTCTATGCGATCATTTATGGCCATCAGAGCAAAAGACTTTGGTAATTTGCAGTTTTTTAATGTTCAAAATAAGTATCTTTAAACGACTATTATTGTTTTTTAGTATACAGTTTCAATACTTTAGTCAGAATATATATATTTTTATATAATTGAAGTTTTTGATTAATATGACTGATTACTGAATGTTTTCTTGTTGCGATATTCAAAAAATAAAGATTTGGATTCTTTTTTTAGAAAAGGAATTTTTTATTGATCTCTTTTATTTCTGCATTTATATAGCTTTCAAACCTCTTCAATTGTTGTTTACTTTCGGATGTGGGACTAGACTCCCCTTTTATTTAATCAAAATCCTAACAATCTCCATCTTGACAAAATAAAAAAATAAAAAAATAATTCTATAATAACTACAGTCATAATTTCTAACTCTAAAAATTATTATAGTCCACTATAAGAGTATACTCACTCTGCATTAACAAATTCAATGAATTTCAGTTCAACATATATAGAACAATCTTATTGAAAAAAAAAAAATTTATGGTACAACTTTCACATATGGCTTTCTCGAAAGTTTATCGGCTATTCACATAAATTCCACCATATACCTTATCAAACTGATACATGTGCGCAAACTTATGAATCCTCTAATAGCAACATATCCTCTTTACATGACAAAGCGAATATACCATGAAGAAGTACATCAAGTGACACCACCATCTCCTATGAGAAAACATATACTATTAGTTTTTGACTCGGAGTATTTTGCAGAACCTGCTTGTAATAACCAAAATTTTATACCTCTATGTTATCAACTTATGATTTTTAAAGGAATGAAATTAAAAAAGAGAAAAAAAAAAAAAAAAAAAAAAGAACTAAATGTTACACTAATGGACTTTCATCATCCACAAGTCACCCCATGTCCACGTACGTGTTCATCTCCCAAGTCACCAGCACACGTGGCCTTAAAAAAATAAAAAAAATAAAAGAGAGAGAGAGAGAGCTCAGTCTTTATCGGATGGCTCCATATTTATCGTCGGCAATCTCTGATTTTCTTCTCCACTACTTCTCTAGGGAGCTCTTACCTTCTATCATATTTCCTTCTATTTTATTAGACATATTCATTTACCTTTGTGGTAAGCAAACAAAACTAAAAAGCTCATCTCTCACAGTGTAATTATCCAATCAGACGGAGAAAACACTTTCTGCATGTCATTTTGAAGAACTCTATGGTAATAAGTTGTTTAGTTTATTATTCGAACAGGTTTATATATATATATATATATATATATATATAAGTGTATATATAGTTATATAATTCAAGTTCTTTGACTTAGTATTCACTATTATTTCAGCTATATATGCATTTAAGAGAACCGTAATCATATTCAATTTTATATGATGCTACATTTAATATATATATATATATATATATATATATTTGCTTTTATGTGTATCTGTGATACTTTGAATAGGAATATACATTGAAAAGGTGGGCCCTTTATTCAGTAATAACTAATAATTATGTAATGATTTTTATACTACAGGCTAGTCATCAAGCTAGTAAAAGTCATCGAACCTTGATTTGGAACCTTGCCTTCTAATAACAATAACATTCAAAGGTAAGTATATTTTTCAACTATATCACAAGAATAATAGTAGTACGTTTTGTGTCTATATGATCTCTTATTTTATATCTGTCTTATGTTTTTGAAAGGATACTCCCCATGGTATTTTAACATGTACATAGAGCATTGGAGCATTCATGACACTGTTCATAAGCATGTTTACAAAGGAAAAGCTATAGTACCCTTATTTTCTCTTTTAAAATGAAGTGTGAAGTATGGCTTTGTACCTGGGTAGGCAAGATATATAGGAGGGATCAGCAGACACAAATAATAGTGGTAACATCCCCTGAGGTACGAGGTTCTTAATGAAGGGTAGCCACTATGACTGAAAAGGAACAGTTTCTGTGAAACACACACGGCCTATCGAGTACTAAGCCAGATTTTACACTTGATGGGGCTCAGGACGGTTTTGATTGAAAAGGTTCAAAGGGACTGAAAATAGGTACAATGGAAAGTTGAGGATTTTATACATGATTGCATACATTCATGTGTTTTTACTTATTGAGCTTTGGCTCATTTAGTTTCTCGTGATACATGTTTTTGTTTTAGGATCACAAGATGTTGACTGAATAGGAGATTTGGAAATCCGATGACAAATGTAAATTTAGAAAGTTATGTTTATTGATTATGTTTGTAGCTGTAGTGTCTTTCAAACTAGCTAGCAATGAATAAAATTAAGGATTGACGTGCCAGCTAAGGGGGCATTACATTGCTGCACCTTTTAAATCCTTGGGTAACCTTGATTGTATTAGCACATCCTTTATTTGTACTTGCTACAAACCAAAATTGATCCTCATCTTAATTTCTCTATATCAAACTTCACAAAGTTTAAAACTATAACATTTCTACTTCCCTCTCCAGCTTAGTGAAGAACAACCATCCAGTAGTCGTGAATAGTGCCGCCAAACTAGTTTGCACGAAAAGATTAAAAAGACTGGAGGGGTCCGTGGTCCTGCTTAAAGTCCAACCTCTTTAGATAGAATTTTCTTATATCTTACGAATCCACACATAAACTTGTCTTTGATACCACTTGTTTAAAAAATTAGATCCTAAAACCACTTTGAGGAATTGACAAATAACAAATATATATATATATATATATATATATTAACAATCAACATATATAGAAATACATGAAAAAAATAATCATATAACTCTAACACAAGAAATTACATGAAAAAGTCCAAAATAGAAGAAAAATCACGACCATCATTAACAAATTCAGTATATGAGTAATTTTTATAGCCACGCTAACTTTTTCTCACTCTCATGACCCTAATAATATATACATATTAAATGATACAAAGGCTTTAAAGAGACAAAAGAATTAATAGAGAACACAATTTTGATTCTTGAATCCCTTGTTTTCTTGATACATATCTTTGTTTCTTGCGGTTTACAAAAAATCAAAACTTGGATTTCGTTATACCTTTTTTCCTATTTTGATAAATCTGTTTCATCTAATCCTATACTGGTCAGTTTGTTTGCCTTTGTAACTTGTTGAAATTATCTTAATATGCATTTATGTTTCTTAAATCCAATACTAATACCAAAACTGTTTGCTAAGAATGTAATGACTTCTGAATGGTTGCATAACTGTGGAATTTCTAAGCATATGTTGTCTTTTACTTGTTTAAGATGAAAGAAGTTGTACAAGCTGAAATTTGTGGTAAGTGCATTTAGATAGCAAATAATTACACAAAAAGTCTATTTTTAGAGTTTCACTTTAAAATATTATTTTTTTAAAAATTATTATGTATATGTCTATTTTTTAAGAAATAAATGTTTGTAGTATCTATTTTGCCTTTTTACTATAATTAACATCATTTCATCTTTATAGAAATTATTTTACTCTGTTTTTTTTTTACTTTAAATTATTAATAAATTTTGTTGATAAATGTGAATTACCTATATTAAATCAAAATTATTAGTTATAAATATCAAAGTACTTATAAATATTCTAAAATATTTGCTATAAAGATGATGATTCAGACTAAATAATAAACACAATATAAAATATTAATAATAAAGATTAATGAAACTAAAATATTGACACTTTTCATATGAAGAAACCAATGAATTCTTAATGAAAAAACTTATTTATTTATGTAATCCACTATAAATTAAAAGATTGTCATTTATGCTTTAACCAAACAAATTAAAGAATGACACAAGAAATGGTACGAAATTGTTTTTTGAAAAAACACTACAATTTATGTAAATTAGTCGAAATGAGATTGATCAACCTATTTTTATGATAAAGACTTATTCATTTTACAAAATATTATTTTGAAATGTATTTTTTTTCCTTTATTTAGCTTATTCTCATTAATGTGAAATTTGATTTTAAGAAAACATTCCCTTTTTGATTCATTATGAATATTTACACCTTTACATTAATAAATATTTATTTTTTACATTATTTTGTTAAATAATTCTATTAAATCAACTTTAGCCCTCTTTAGGAAACATCGTAGATTCCATTTTTTTCATTTTTTTTTTTTTTTTGTAATTTCTTTAGTTGTTAATTCTCCATTCTTTATGAAGGGTAATATTGTATTTAAAATTACTCTTTTAGATATTTATGTAAATAAAAAGAAAAGGGGAGATCTATTGACACCCCCTTGTTTGCTTTTCCGACCCCTATTTTTCTTAATTTATTAAATTACTAAATTACCCTTAAATAAAATTAGTTTTAAGGATAGATGTGTTTTAAAATATACTCTTCACACATCTCATTTTAAAATTTTAAAATAAAAAATAGATATCGCCAAATATAATCCACATAAAGTAATTAACAATCATAACAAAAGATAAAACATTGCTAGTCATAATTTTTTTTTTTTACTAATCAATAATCAGCATCTACTTTTATGGTGAAATTAGCTAAACAAACAAAAAAAGAAAGAGACACATCAGGGGAAAAAAAAAAAGTGTACTTTGTTTGACAGAATGAGAAAGTAGAAGGGTGGGTGGAGGTTTACAAGTGGAATTGTGATATATGCCTTCGAAAATCATTCTCCGGAATCCAGAGCTTGGATATATATATATATATATATATATATATATATATTTATGTATATATATCTATATATATATATTTATGTATATATTTTAAGGATTGAAATTCAAGTCTGGATATGAAGCAAAGAATATCATTTTTTTTTTGGGATAAAGTATCATAAACTCATTTGAGATATCTTCACAATAAAAATGTGGGATAAAAAAAAATAGACAGCAACCGTAAAAAGAAAAAAGAAAACTTAATTTATGTCAACTAATTTAACATGGCAGCAGCGTTGGAGAAGCAAGAAAATTTTAAAGGAGTGGAGGATAGACAAAGATAATTAGAAAAAAAAGAAGGGAAAAAAGAGAAAAGAGAGAAAACAAAAACAGAAAAAGGTAGAAGGAAAATATAAAGTGGGATATGGTTGGTGAGTGAGAAAATGTAGAAGGGGGAAAAAAAACTGACGTTAATTTGATAGGTTTAAAAAGGGGGGCAAAAAAAAAAGTTTGATTGTGGGGGTTGTTTTGGAATAAAAAATGGTGTAACAAGTAATATTTAAAATTTAAAATTTTGATGGTGGGTGGTTTAAATAGAAGTATAGAAAAAGTAAATAAATGGGTGTCAATGGACCCTCTCAAAACAAAAATGGACATATTTTAAATCAACAACTCTAATTTGGATATCTATGTAAATAACCTGTAAATAATTTTACTCATTCACAAATTTGTGATAAATTTTTACAATATTACATAGACATAGCTGATCCAGAAATCATTGCAAAGGAAAGTACATAGAGCGGAAATTCCACTTGTGAGAGAGATTGTCAGTAGAGGAGACGTTTCAGTTGAGAAGATCGCATCCACGAATAACATAGCTGATCCATTTACCAAGACATTACCAGCTCGGAGTTTTGAGCAACATCTTGAAGGGATGGGACTTAAAGACATGTCACATTTTCTTTAGGGCAAGTAGGAGATTGTTGGGATGTGTGCCCATAAACAAATGAGATGTGTTATTTTGCTGATTTAATTTGAGGAATTTTTTCATTATTATTTTTGCATGTATGTTTAGATGCTTTATAAATATCGAAAACCCTAGATTATTTAAATGTGCTTTTAAATATTGTATATAAATGTTATATACAGGAGGATAATATTTAAAGTAAAATAATCTAAATTTGTCCGTAATTAAAAATTAAAGTTGGGATCTTTAATTTAAAATTACTAGCGCGGTTCATTACATTCTGAATGAAATGATCTTATCCAGATTGTTAATATTGAGATTATTGGAATGAAAGAACTTTATATAATTTGATTATATAGAACTGAGACACAATTATTATTAATCTCTAATAATTTTTATTGTCATATAGAGCATTCAAAATTAATCAATGATGGTCATATATGAATCGATCTTAATTCTAAGTAATTAATAGACTCCTATTTATTGTATCATATTTTTTGACATATCGAGTAATGACACAAATGAATAGTGTCAAATTCTTGGTATATTGGAAATATAATTTAATAAATAGCCGGGAATATTAATATACAAGATGAAATCTATTCCTTCATAAAGAAATCAGATGGACGGTTCTTATAAGTATTGATTCGGGACTTGAATAATAAGAGTGCTCAATTTATGATTAGATCATAAATATATTATTCATTAGAGAATCAATGGTACTTAGGGAGAAAGATATAATTAAAGAGGTTAACAGAAAATACCTAGCTTTAATTATGAACCGTTTATGGAGGATTGATTTATATGTAGTGACTCTATCAATGGGCAATTCAAATCCTTTGAATATAATTAGTTTTATAATTTTAAGAGTGCACTTTCAAATTTTTAGTGGAATAATTTGAAATTAATAATTTTGATATTTTAATTAAGGTGTTAATTAATTGTCAAAATTATTAGAGCTTAAAATTATAAAGTCCATAGTTCATCTCAATGGCTCCATTGAATCATGTGAACATTATTTTATGTTGGGTTAATTTATTAATTTAGAATTGAGAATTCTATATTAATATTCACACAACAAATTAATTGGATTAATTTATATTTTAAATAATATGATTATTTAAAATAAATTTAAAATAGTTTTAAATTAAAGATTATAAAGTGTGGTAAGGATCACACCGTAGTTGTGCACCACAGGGTGGTTCACATTATATCCACAAAGTGTTTGTGGAATTTTGAATTTTGAATTTTGATACATGTGGAAAAGAAAAAATCGGTTGTCTTATTTTGAACAGTTCAAAATAAAATTAAAAAAAGTAACTGATTATATCTATCAAACGCGCCCACTATATGAAGGTAGTGGGCGTGTGTGTTGTTCCACGTGAAGAAGATTGATTAATTAATTAATTTAAAAAATAAAAAGGGTGTCAGTTATTTCTTTGTAATATTAAAAGAGGGTACATACAATGTATCTAAAAAAAGAGGTATATACGATGTATCTAAAAAAAGAGAAGATATATGAATTCCTTTTTTGACCGAAAAAAAAGATATACCTTTTTTTTTTTAGAGTTTTTTCTCCTCTTCTCCTTCATTTTGTCTCATGAGTTGAGAACGCAAAATGAATCAAACTTCAAGTGTGTGATCAAACCCAAATTCATAAATGCCCACGCATTTCCTATTTATTCTGACCTGGAGAACGTTGAGAAAGAATCGTTGTTGTTTCCGAGGATTTGGAGTTCTCAAGAAGGTTCTTGAAGGAGTTCAAGAATTTCAACCTAATCGGACAACGGTCAATCTCTAAACTTTCTTCTTAATTTATTTTTCTAAATTAATATAAGTGTTGTCGTCGGATAAAATTTTGAGAAAAAATTTTATATGTGCGATTTGATCCGTACCAAGTTTCTGCTAATTTTTTAAAAAACTGATTTTCGAAACCACAGTTTTAACCAGATCTTCGCCTCATGACTCAATTCTTCTTCCTCTAATATTGCACTTACATCGCTGATGAGAAACCAGATGATCTCCAGCTCTTTTTTAACGCTTTTGATTTTCGAAATCTCGATTCCTCTCGAGAATCTGGATTCTTCATCCAGCAGAGAGACCAGCTTCTGAATCGTCCGAGATACCGACGCTTCACTCTCTCGGACCAAGTCCATTTCCTACTCTGTACTGCTCACAATCTGACTACGTTGTCTTTCTGTTCTTCAGCGCAAGAAAACATATATACCCAAATAATTTAAAAAACAAAAAACAAAAAACAAAAAAAAACCTTCAGTTCAATGTTTTGAAGAAAATAACAAAGCTAATAATAAAATGAAAAACTAATACGGGTAAAAGATTTAAAATATAAAAAACAAAACAAAATTGCCAGCCACTAAAGCAAAACAAAAGATTAAATTTGCTGTGGAAGAGCTATGGAGTAGAAGATTGTTAAGCACAAAAGATTCCTTTGTGTGGAAAAAAAAAAAAAAAAAAAAAACGATGGTCACCGATGAGAGATCTGAAATGGAAGTCAAAGACGAGGAGAAGTCAACAAAACAAAAGGACACCGTTTCAGTGAGAATTTAGCGTTAATGCTCCGAAACTTGTCATTTTTTAACAACTTACTATCTAAATTTTTAATTATCATAATTTGTCACTTAAACTTATTAAACTGTAACAATATATCCATTATCAATTAATTTTCTATTAAATTGATTATGAATAACCCTATACATATCTCATGTGAATATCTGAAAAAATTATTCTCAATTAAAATTTTCTAAATATAATACAAACCTTAATACAAATCTTCTAATTTCAAATCTTTAATTTAGTGTAAAATTAACTAAATGGTACATTGTAACAACATAACAAGTTCAATGAGCAAATTGCCGAAATTAAAAGTTACTTAAGGGTAATAAGTTTAGGAGCATCAGGCCTAAATACCTTTGTTTAGATGGTGGAATAAAATAAAATTTTTTGTTCTCTTCTTCACTTTTTTTTTTCTTTTTGAAATTGTGTTTCTAGATAAATTGATTTGTGCTTCTAGAAAAATATAATTATGCAAGAATGTCATTCCGCTTGTTTAAAAATTGTATGTATTTTTTTTTTAATTATCTTATTTGGATCTTGAATAGTGAAGTTATGAACTTATAATTTTTTAAATCACAGTTAAAGTGAATTTAAAAAAAAATTATATTGAAGTTATAATAGTAAATCTGAGTTGATTTTTTAAAAAATATAAAAAATAATTAGAGTGGATGAACCAAACATATGCAAAGGGTAAAATTTTAGTTTTTTTTTTCTTTTTTTTTTTTTCAAGAGGTGCCTCGCATTTCAGAAGTAGAAGTGGGTAAAGTCACCATGAAGTCAACCTTGGGCGAAATCATCAATGGTTTTTTCCACAAGGAACTAGGCTGCTGAATCATCTGGCATGCCATAGCCCATCTAACACCCAAAAAAAAAGAAAAAAAAAAAAAAAAGAAAAAAAAAAAAGCCCTCTCCTGCGTCCTGACTGAAGCAGTTTCCTTGCGTCTCATTGTCCCAAGACTGATTTGGTGCGAGGAGGCATTACTGTAGAGTTATAACCGTACTTACTATTACTAGCAATTAGTCATAACAATTACTAATGGTAATTGTTAGAATTATTATGGAGTTGGATAACTGGCAATGGGTTTTTAATTGAAACTTTTGGATATTTTCGGCAATTTAATTATATGAAATCCACTAAATTTGATATGATAGTATTACAAATAATAATAATAATAATAAAAAGAAAAAAGAAAAAAGAAGAAGAAGAGAGAGATATTTAGAAGTAGTATTAGGTTTGAAATAAAACTTTAAAAAGAGTTATAATGAATTTATAAAAAAGGAAAATTGGAGAGTGTTTTTGTCGAGGATATTTTTGATAATATATGTGGGAATTCAAAAATATGATGTGAGAAAGTTATAAAAGAAAGAATTAAAAAGTAATGTTAGCTTTGAAATAAAATTTTTAAAAATGATATTCTAAATAGTAACCCTTTAATTTATTTTTAGAGTGATAAGGTCAAGTCTTCGGGTACTTCTTGAAAGTTGAAAGAGTGTTAAGCACGAGGCTTTGAGAAGCTAGAAAATAATAATAATAATAATAATAAATAAATGAATAAATGAATAACGCGGCTTGGAAAGGGTCATTAAAGATAAAGCATCCGTATGAGTGGAGTTATTTTGAATATTAAAGTCGTATGTTTGATTAATTAGAGTTAAAAATATGAAAACTTAAAGTATGTTTAAAAAAAATTATAAATATGTATGGATATGATTCCGTTCGTCCAAAAATTCTATGTATATTTTTCTTTTAATTATCTTATTTAGATTTAGAATAGTGACATTATGAACTTAAAAGTTTTTAAATTATAGTTGAAGTGAGTTTTAAAAAAATTATATTGAAGTTGTGAATAGTATAATTGAATTAATTTTTTAAAAAGGATAAAAAAATAATTAAAGTGGAGGACTAAAATGTAAAGAGTAAAGTTTCTATGTTTACTTTGTTTCCCTTGTCTTTTCATTTCTTAGGGATGCCTCCCATTTCAAAAGTAGAAGTGGGTAAAGTCACCATGAAGTCAACCTTGCGCGAAATCATCATGGCTTTTTCCACAATGAATTAGGCTGCTGAATCATCTGGCATACCGTAGCCCATCTAACTCGAAAAAAAAAAAAAAAAAAAAAAAAAAAAAAAAAAAAAAAATCTCTCTCTGAGTCCTGACTGAAGCAGTCACCTTGTTCGTCGCATAGTCCCAAGACTGATTTGGTACGAGGAGGAGAATTGGCTTTGTATGGCGGAGGCTGTGTTTCGTGCGCTTTTATCCTCACCGGTGGAAGCGCTCACTGCTCAGTTACTGATACCTACAACAGCAGCAAAACTGCGCAAGGAGAGGGACAAAGAAGTTGAGACACTAAAAGGGGAGCTGGAGTTGGTGAAAGTCATTCTGAAAGACGCATCTGCGAAGGGAGATCAAGAGTTGAGCGATGGCGAGAAGATTTGGGTGAAGCAAGTAAGAGAGGTGTCCGAGCTCATCGAAGATGTTGTCTATGAGTGCACTCTTGAAGCGACACAACTCCGTCAACAGCGCGGGTTCGTGAACTTGCTCAGTCGAACGGCTCGGTTGATTAGGACGTTGAATACTGTTCGTGACCAAACTTCTAAGATACAAAATATAAAGGCAACGTTGGATGAAATCATGGCTAGACGTCAGAGATATCAGTTAAGGGAGCACGGATCCGGCAGCAGAACCGCGGCAATTATCGATCGGTACCACTCTCAGTTTGTTTCTCCTTTTCTCGAGCAATGTATTACTGGTATTGAATCCACAGCAACTGAGTTGATTAAAAGAGTTGTAACAGAAGAAATTGCCAAGAGATCAATTATTTCGCTTGTAGGTGCGGGCGGAATTGGTAAAACTACGCTCGCAAGAAGAATATACAACGATGAAGTTGTAAGAGCAGCGTTTGACTGCCATGCTTGGTTCACTGTTCCTCAATCTAACGAGATAGTTGACCTGCTAAAGACCATGATAAAGAAGATCTGCCAGGCAGAAAAGCGGGATACCGGGGAAATTGACACGGCGAATAGGCAAGAACTGATCAGCATCTTATTCAAGTCTCTGCGGTCAAAACGGTATGTTCTCGTCTTTGATGATGTTTGGGAGGAAGATTTTTGGCAACTTTTGAAAGATGCTTTGCCTGATGATGAAAACGGCAGTAGAATAATCATCACAACGCGCAGTGAAGCGGTTGCTGTCTCTTATAAAGAAGCCTCATTTGACCTTGTTCACAAGCTGCAAACTCTGTCTGAAGAAGCCTCTTGGGATCTTTTTTGTCACATAACATTCCAAAATGAGCCCGAGCAGGTTTGTCCTCCAGATTTGGAGCAATTATCCAGAGCTTTTATCAAAATCTGCGAGGGCTTGCCTCTTGCAATTGTAGCTGTAGCGGGTTTGTTGTCAACCAAAGAGAAGTCGGTGCTAATTTGGCGAAGGCTACTCGACAATTTTAGTCTTGCAGTTGAATCCAGTCCCCAACTTACAGGTCTCTCAAAGATCCTCTCCCTAAGTTTCTCTGATTTACCTTACCATCTAAAACTATGTTTTTTATATTTTGGCATCTTTCCAAAAGACTCCTTAATTCCTAACGATAAACTATTCAAGCTATGGATAGCGGAAGGGTTTGTACAAGAACAGAGAGGAAAGACCTTAGAAAAAGTTGCAGAAGAATACCTGAACGAGCTCATCGATAGAAACCTGGTTCAAGCATTTGAGGGGTTTTATGGCTTAGAAAAATGTTGCCGAGTTCAGAGTCTGATGCATGAGATTTCCAGAGAGAAGGCCGATGAATTTAGTTTCTGTCACATTCGTGATGACAATAACTCAAGTTGTCAAGGAAAAAGCCGCCGTCTAGCAATGTACAATGATATTAAAGGCAATGTTTGGGAATCCATTGGAGAATCAAGGATTCGTTCTGTTCTTCTTTTCAACATTGGTGCTCTGAACAAGTCTTTCCTGGCTGCTTTGTTTGGAAGGTATAAGCTTTTGACTTTGTTGGATTTTGAAGATACGCCACTTGAAGATCTTCCATATGAAGTGGGAACTTTGTTGGGCTTGAAGTACTTGAGTTTAAAGAAGACGAAAGTGAAGAGGCTTCCAAAGTCTGTAGGTAAGCTACATAATCTACAGACATTGGATCTAAGTAACACCCTACTGTATGAGTTACCCATTGAGATCAACATTCTTCAAAATCTTCGACACCTCTTAGCTAGTCGCTCTGACCAAAATATCAGTTCGGAGTCAACCCAAGGTGTGAGGATAAAGGGCGACATTGGATGTTTACAGGAGTTGCAGACACTCATGATTGTGGCAGCAGATCTTAGCGGCATTGCGCTTATAAAAGAGCTTGGGAAGTTGAGGCAATTGAGAAAATTGGCCATTACGAGGTTGACTGCAGAAGCCGCAACTGCTTTATTTGCCTGTATTGAGGAGATGAACCATCTTGAATCTCTAAGTTTAAGCTTCAAAAATGATGGTGGAATATTGAATTTGGAGACCATTTCCTCCCCACCACCTCATTTGGAACGTTTGGTTCTGAAATGCCGATTACAAGTGTTGCCTGATTGGATTTCAGGTCTTCAAAATCTAAGCATGTTGTGCTTAAGTCTCTCAAGTTTGACCAATGACCCATTAAGGCACGTGGGTGTTTTGCCTAATTTAGTGTCTCTTTGGCTCTACCGGGCATATGAGGGAGAGCAACTTCATTTTGCAGTTGGTGGATTTCAAAAACTCAAGCTTCTTGTTTTAAGAGACTTGCAAGGACTAGAAGTGATGGAAATAGAAGAAGGTGCCTTGCCTCTTCTTGAAGAATTGAGGATTGGACCTAGCCCGCTACTGCATGAGGTACCCTCCAGCATCCAGCACCTACAAAGTCTCAAAGTTCTTTCATTTTACGACATGCCAAATGAATTTGTGAGCAGTATGCAACCAGACAGAGGCTCGGAATATGTGAAAGTCGAGCATGTACCTTCTGTCTTCTTCTGGTACAGAGTTCAGGGAAAAAATTATGTATCATATGAACTTGGTGAGTCAGACTTGTTGGACCGTTTGCAAGGCTTAGACACAAACAATATCAATGATGTTCTACAAAACAATCCTCGATTGAGTTTCTGTCCCAGTGACGATGAAGCAAGCTCAGCATCACCCTCAACCTCAATTGTTCCATGGGACCGTGATCGGATGAGTTCTTCCAATGACCGGTTTAGTTTCTTCAGTGATGATATTGAGGACTGACCGAATGGCTTCAGGTTCGTTCGGTGACTCTATTTAAGGGCAAATCTCTTGTACTTTTATCCTTATTATGTCTATACTACCTATATTCTCTACTCTAGTGGAAATATTGTTGCGTTTTAGAGGATTGCAATTTTTGTTCATGTCATTATTTCCACTTCGAATAATAACCTTCTAAGGTTGCTCTGTTATTCTCAACATGTTAAACCTATAATTCTTTGGCACCTCTCTGACTACATCAAAGTTCTCTTCCTAACACTATGCCTAATGTTTTTTATTTTCCCTTTTACCGATTGAATTTTAGGCTTTTATGGCTAGCCAAATTCGTTGAGGATTTAAACTTACCGATGGCGCCGGAGTCCATATGTCATGAAAGCAATCATCCCGGAAAAAAAAAAAAATAAAAAAAAAAAAAGTTGCTACTCTACTTCCCGTGTGAACTTGCCGGATCGTTGTAGCTGATCGTGGCTTCGTTGTATTCTCCTTCAGTAATCTGATGCTTGTGCACAACATTAATACCATTGGTTGCCCAGATGTGATGACTATACAATACGTAGATTATGTCTGGTGGACAAACCAAATCCTACTTTGGTTTTGTGGTTATCTTTTTCTACTTTTTTGTAACAGAACTTACCTTTGACTCTTGATGTTGTTAATGTTGAAGACAATGCTTTGTTTTTTGAATTTTGTTTGTGTTTTTTCTTCATCAACCATTGAATGTTCTTTTTTAAAAAATATTAACGCAAATTAAAAGGGGAGGGTAGAAGATTAATTTTGCATCAAATGGTTCAACCATTAATGTTATTTTTGTTACGTGTTTTGTCGGTTGGGAATTTTAACAAAATGAGTATTTATCGAATTTTGGGAAATGAATATACGTTTTAAATGTCAAAAGACAAATTTTTATAGAATTATATTTTTGCGTTAAAATTTTATAATTAATCCAAAATTCTAATTAGCAAAATGACTTTGAAAATGATACCTCAACGACCCACCACTGGATGACTGCTCAGTGTAAAAATGAAAGAAGATCAATTTGTTAATTCACTTTGTGTGATTGTGATTTAACCATATTTCTATAAACCCTATATTCAGAAATATGTGGCCAACTATAATTTTCTCTTATTTAATTGTGTATTTTTTTTTATTTTTCATTTCTTTATGAGACTTTGATGCTGTATGCTTGTTAGTCAAAATATGTTGGAATCAAAATAGGTAGACGTATTGAAAGCAAAATTTTTAGATGCTTGCTAAACTGTGAATAGAATTTACTATTGAGATTTTAAGGACTAAAATAGATGTACTTAAGTTGTTTGGTAAGGAGAGAAAATAAAGAGTAGTGAACGACAGATTACCCAAGTAAGGGAAAAAGAGAAAAAGGAGGGAAATAACATGTCTCTCATGATATTTGATTTGAAAATAAGTAATACAAAATCATATCGCAATGAAAATATTTTGTTTGTAAGATAATTATTTTATCTAAAAAATATAAACCCTTTGAATAATCTCTCAAACTTACGAGGGATTAAAATTGATATGTTTTGAAGAATGTCACTCGTTTAATCACTTTATTGCTATTAAACAACCAGAATACAAAAAATCCTTCCACCAATATTGGATTAATCCCTCCATCCCTTCTATTTTCCTCTCCCATCAAATGGGACCCTGAAATATGATGAGTTGGTCTGGTTTTTAAAAAGACAATTTTTTTTAATTTTTTAATTTTTATTTATTTTTTCTTCTTTCTCCTTGTTTTTCATTTTATTGTTTTTTTTTTTTAATGAAACAGTATAATTAGTTCCAAGGAACTGCTTTTCTTAAACTAGTTCATAAATTTCAAATCTATCAGTAATTTCTAATAACTTTGAAATTTGTGCGTTGCATATGTTTCGCTCCTGACTAGCAAAATCCAGCTTCACGCAAGAACAAGATCAAAGTGTTCATACGCACTTCAAACCTCCAACTTCTTCTACATTGTAACACTATAAAACAAGCAAAGTTGTTAATTTTTTTCCTTTTCGAGAAATATATAATCCACGGGAAAGACGAGATGTTTTGCCACAGAAAACCATAGTATTTAAAGCCAACAACGTCGAACACAAGCAACATTAAACAACTCTCGACTCGAAGGAATGTTCTGTTACAGAAAAGTTCAAAAGAGAACCACAAACCCGAAGAAGGATTTGGTTGGTGGACAACATATACTTGAACATAGTTTACAATCATGTTCTGTTACAGAAAAGTTTGAAAGAGAACCACAAACCCGAAGAAGGATTTGGTTGGTGGACAACATACACTCAACATAGTTTACAATCATCACACTTAAACATTTTTGTTCACGCAGGCAATGGCTTCGTTCCAGTGTTGAGAACAAGGAACAGATTACAACAGAACAATAATACACGGGAAGTGACATAACAAACCTTAAAACTAGAAAGACCGATGACAAAGGGACTCCGGCTTGGTCTACAAGTTTGAATCCTTGAGGCAATTCACTAGCCACAACAGCCTAAAATACAATCAAAAACAGGAAGGAAAAAAAATAAAAGCATTGTGTTAGGAAAGAGGTGCAAAAGATTTTAAAGTTCAACGTACGAAGGAGAGCAGGGCAGCCTTACATAGTGATCTGTTGCCGCTGCGTTTAAGTCCTTATAGATGCATAACCTGTCACGAGGAACATTATTTAAAGCAGAAGGAATGAAACATTGAAACATTGAAAATGATCTAGTAACTATTAGAGTTAATATCGTTTTGAAGCTTGTCTCCAAAACCAGCAAGACACGAGAAAGGAATTTCATGAATCAAGGGAGCAGAATTAAGTGGCAATATACCAAGTGCTGATTGTATTTATAATAACGTGACATATTATTTCTACCAGCGTATAGAATGGTAAAGATGCAGATATTTTCAGTAAATTGAAGAAATATCTTTTATTAGAGAAAAGGTCATGAAACAGAGGGAAAAAAAAAATGTAACATCAGGAATTAATAAACATCAATCAAGCAAACAAGGCATTTGAAGCGGAAGTGTAGATATAATAATAATAATAAGAAGAAGAAGAAGAAGAATAAAAGTACCAAAGACTTGCTCTCACATAGAGTTAGAACGAACCTGAAGTTGTTCAATCAATCCTCGATATCATCACTGAAGAAACTGATCTGATTACTTGAGAAACTCATCCTATCACGGGCCAACATGTAATTCCATGGAACATTTGAAGTGGAGGATGACGCTGAGTCTGCTTCATCGTCACCGTAACAAAAACTCATTCGAAGGTCGTGTTGTACAACGTCATCGAAGTTTGTGGCTACGCCTTGCAACCGCTCCAACAAGTCCGACTTACCAAGTTCATACAGTGCATAATTTCTTCCCTGAATTCTGTACCAGAAAAGGACAGAAGGTATTTTCTCAATCTTCACATAATCCGAGCCTCCCTCTGGCTGCATATTGAGCACTAATTCATCTGGCATGTCATAAAATGCAAGAACTTTGGGACTTCTCAGGTGCTGGATGCCGGAGGGCACTTCCTTCAGAAGCGGGCTAGGTCCAATCCTCAATTCTTCAAGAACAGGTAAAGCGCCTTCTTCTATGTCCACCACCTCTAGCCTATGCAAGTCCCTTAAAACAAGCAGTTCGAGCTTGTGAAATCCACCCACCTCAAAACGAAGTTGCTCTCCCTCGTATGCCCGGTAGAGCCAAAGTGAAACTAAATTGGGCAAATGACTGATGTGTCTTAATGGGTCATCACTTAACCTTGAGAGACTTAGGCACAACATGCTTAGATTTTGAAGACTCGAAATCCAATTTGGAAACGTCTGTAATAGGCCTCTCAAAACTAGACGTTGCAAATAAGGTGGTGGAGATGAAATGGTTTGTAAATCCAAAATCTCATGGCTAGTCGTCGCGTGTAAACTTAGATATTCTAGATGGTACATCTTCTCAATAGAAGGGCAAAGAGCACTAACAACTTCGGCAGTTAGTCTCGTAATTCCCAACTTTCTCAGTCCCCTCAACTTCTCTAGCTCTTTTATAAGATCAACGCCAGTTAAACTTGCCTCAACTGTCATTAGTGTCTGCAAGCTCTCCAGATATCCAATCCCTTCCTTTATCCTCACACCTTGGGTTGTATCCATACTGATATTGCTGTCATAACCACTAGCTAAAAGGTGTCGAAGATTCCGCAGCATTTTGATCTCAATTGGTAGCTCAACCAGCAGGGTGTTTCTTACATCCAGTGTTTGAAGATTCCATAGCTTACCCACAGACTTTGGCAGTTTCTTCACTTTTGTATTCTTTAAACTTAAGTACTTCAGATGGAATAACTTTCCCACTTCCTCCGGAAGGCGTTCAAGTGGAACATTTTCAAAATCCAACAATGCCAAAAGTCTATATTTTCTAAACAACGGGACCAGAAAAGAGTTGTTCAGAGAGCCAAGATTAGAGAGGAAAACAGAACGGACCCAAGAATCTTCAATGGTCCCTAAAAAATTTCCCTCAACATTATTAGAGATTGAAAGACGACGACTCTTTCCTCTAAAACCAGAGTTATTGTCATTTCTTATCCAACAGAAGCTTAATTCATCAGCCTTTTGTTGGGTAATATCACGCATTGAGTCATGGAGTCGGCAAAATTTCTCCAAACCGTAAAACCCTTCGCATGCTTGAACCAGGTTTCTCCGTATGAGCTCATTCAAGTACTCTTGAGCAACTTCTTCTAAGGTCTTTCCTCCCACTGCTTGTACAAAACCCTCGGCAATCCATAACTTCAGTAACTTTTCGTATGGAATTAGAGAGTCTACCTCAAAGATGCTAAAATACAATAAACACATTTTTAGGTAGAAAGGCAGATCATGGAAACTGAGAGCAAGGATCTTAGAAACACGTGAAAGGTGAGAATTTGATGTCAGCTCAACGTGGAAATTATCAAGTAGTTTTTGCCACTCTAACACTGTCTTTTCTTTCGTTGACAACAAACCAGCTACCGCAACAATTACAAGTGGCAAGCCTTGACACATTCTAATTATTTCATGGGACAACTGCTCCAACTCTGGAGGACAATGCTGTTCAAGCTCATGTGGGAAAGCTCTACTACAAAAAAGCTCCCAAGAAAGTTCTTCAGACAAAGGTTCTACCCTGTGAACATGAGTTAATGAGATTGTTTCAAAGAAAGTAGCAACGGCGTCACTACGCGTTGTGATGATTACCCTACTGCCGGCTTCATTATCAGGCAAAGCATGTCCCACCTCTTGCCAAAATTCTTCTTGCCAAACATCATCAAAGACAAACAGGTACCTCTTTAACTGCAAATATTGCCTTAGGGTAGCGATTAACTTGTCACCCCGCATAATGGAAGGATCCCACACATCATGGTTTCCTGCTGCACCAATCTGCCTAACCATAATCCTTAATAGGTGCTCTAGATTGTACGACTGACTCACAGTAATCCAAGCAAGGCAGTCAAAATGTCCTCTTATCACTCCATTATTGTAGACCTTTTGAGCAAGAGTGGTTTTACCAATTCCGCCAATGCCTACAAGTGAAATAATTGAGTTCCCACATGCTCCTTCGACTAACCTTTGCATCAATTCATTTGCTGCAAAATCAATACCTACAATACTTTCCATGAAAGGGCGGTTGATCAATCGATCCTGATATCTTTGCGCAATTGCGGCTCTTTTCCGTGATAAACGATCTATGCCATATGCTTGACCTCGTCTCTTGATTTCATACAGCATTTCCTTGATGTTTTGAATATTAGAAGACAGTCTGAGGCGATTATTCAATGTGCCGATCAATCGACCAACTCTACCGAGGAAATTAATGAATCCACGTTGATGTTGTCGTTGTGCCACTATGAGAATGTACTCGTCCACGAGATCTGCTGTGAGTTCAGCCACCTCCTTTGATTCTAACAGCCAAAACTTTACAGCATCGCTCAACTCCTCTTTCTCTGACCTTGCATCTGCATCTCTGAGGAAAACCCTGATGACCTCCAGTTCGTTTTTTAGGCTTTCAACTTCTGATATATCGACTCCTCTTTTCAATCTTGACACTCCTGTTAGCAGCGAAACCACCTTCTCAATCGCGCGAGCCATTGAGATCTCACACCCTCCAGCCAAGTCCATTTCTCCCAAGACAGCTTCACTTTCCCAATGCTGCAAAGTATGATTTCTTCAATCAGGTTAGTTTAGAAGAGTAACAGAATGCTTGATGGCTTAAAGGCCACCATGATTGACGCTGAGACATCAGAAACGAAGTATCAATTGAGAATTAGTGCTCCAATTCTATATCACGAGAAAATAAACAATCAAATCATCATGCGTAAATATTTATACATGTACGCTTTAAAATGAGACTGTCATTGTTCCAGTCGTTGTTATTATTCGCTATCATGATCAATTAAGCTTACAAGAAAAATTGCACGCCCTCAAAAACTTTTGTATGTTTATTTTTCTCTAAACTCTAATCCCTAATAATGATAACTTTTATTTGTAAATAAAAACTAAAACAACTGAAATTGCACGTCTAGAAACCTCGAAATACCCTTGCTAAATAATCTCTCAGGGTGAGTTTGGAGCTTAAGTCCAAACTAAGATTTTCAAACTTTTTTTTGTCTTTTTCCCAAAAAGTTTTTGTCTTTTTCCCAAAAAGTTTTTTGTCTTTTCTGAAAATTCAAAAAAATTTACTATTTAAACTTAAAAATCTCATCTTGAACCTGTGCACCAAACAGGCCCTCAATATGTTTATTTTTCTCTAAAATCTAATTCTCATAGAAAGAAATACAACTAAAGTAAATGTAAATTTTCCTTATTTTAACAATTTAGTCTACATAAATTCACGTTTTAAGTTCATATTATCAGATATCATCACATTATATATATATATATATATTTCATTGTTCTAAAGAAAATAACAAACCTAGGAATAAATTATTGAGAGGAAATAAAAAAAAAACCACGAAAACGAAAAAGAATTTAATATTAATAAAAGAAAAAAAAAAAAAAAAAGCACTGAGACAAATCACCGTCAACCCAAGTACCGATCAATCCGGAAGAAAACAATATATAGATATATGCATATATAAATATGTGTGTGTGTGACAAAAGATTAAAATTACTTTGGAAGTGCAATTGAGTGGAAGATAGTTAAGCAATATGATTCACAGAGTTAAAACCCAGATCGCTGATGAGAGATCTGAAACGGATGCATCTTTCTTCTCGCCGATCACTTTCTTCCTGGTCTTCTTTCCTTGTGGGACTTTGTTGACTTTCCCTATAGCTAGGGAAGGAAAAATCAACCAAAAAGAAAAAACTACACCGTTTTACTGTTCTTTGAATAAATTATTTATTTATTTATCGGTTGCTGGAAATAAAGAATATTTTTTTTACCTTCTTTGAAAGTGCGGAATAATTCCGTTGTCATGAATGAGACCATGACATAAAAACTAAGGGTCTGTTTGACTATCTAGATCTAAATTATAGTTAATTTTTAAAAAATTCAACCAATATCAATTTATAAATTTCATTTTAAATCGGTATTAAGATAGAGTTTCTTTTCTTAAAATAAATAAATCAACAATCGATAAAAATGTACTATACTATGTATTTTAATAGGTGCATTTAAAAAAATTAATAATAATCAACCTCTAAACAGAAATTTTAATATGTACTTATTCAAAATAAAAAATTTTATATGTTCTTTAAAAAAAATTAGTATGTATAGTGATTTAGCGCAAATCCAAAATAAGCAAGATAAACTGAAAGAACTATTAAATAGATCTTATTAGTAATCATCAAAACTCTCCATCCAAATAATAAAGAAGGTTTCAAATAATAAACGGCAATTTCTTAATTATATTTAACTAATACGATGCGATTTTAATGATTACTCTAATATTTATCCATCCATGATTATTATTATTTTAGCTGTATGATATAAATGAGAGGGTTGTGATAACTTGGATAGTTGACCAAAAAAATTAATGGCTATCAATGAACAAAAAACATAGAAAGTACATTAAATATGATTTTAGATAGGTAAGTTGTTCTCAACTTGTATATATGACTTTTTAAAATAATTTTTCCAAATGAAATATAAGAACTAAAAATTCAGGGTAAGTATGTGGTAGAATCCCTTTTACATACCATATACCTTGTAGTGCTCACTTTTAAATCATTTAATGTAATCAAACGGCTGAGATGTTATTTGTGTATGATAACTATAATTTACCTTACTTCATAAAACTATAGACTTAGAAATTAAAAAATTATAATAAAAAAAAAGAAATAAAAAAAAAAACCAACCTTCACCGATGGAAGGTTGGGGGGCTCCTCGCCGAGGGCTCAACGTTGACCGGGGGGGTCCGTCGCTGGGTCGGATGGGGATTCGCCAAGGTGCTTGCTAGTTTTTTTTTTATTTCTTTTTATTTTTTTGTTATATAATATTATGTACTAATGTACATTATAATTATCATACTCAAGTACCATCTAAGCCGTTAAAATTTATTGAACGGTCTATAAAGTGAGCTTTATTAGTAGGTTTCTAAATAAGACTTTACCACAGTCTTACTCAAAAATTCATTAATGCTTTGTTTTATTATTATTATTATTAATGTTATTGTATATAGTTATTCGAAGAAAACGATTTTTATTGGTTTAATGGGTGATAAGAGGAAGTTTTTTCCGTGGTCTCCTTTAATTTAAAGAACATAAGGATTTTTTATTCCATGCCAGCGACAAATTTAGTAAGAAATTTCAAAAAAATAAAAATAAAAAGACATATGACGTTGAAAATTGCTTATTGAACCCCATTAAAAATTTAAAACCATCAAAACTGCATTAAATCTCATCAAGCTTGGTTCTGCCTTGCTCATCCCTTTACGTAGCATTTTTGTTAGGTAAAAAAATACTGTGGGTCCACTTTCTTTAAAATAACAAAAAAAAATTGATTCAAGATGATTCTTTTATATACCGTAATTCTTTTTTTTTTTTTCAAATAAATTATCAGACAGAAATATACGGTAACTCCGGATATTAATTTCCCTTTTAAAAAAATATTTAATTAATATTTAAAGTTAATAAGTTTTTTAATTAATAAGGATGATATTTTTATTTACGGATATCCGTAGGTACTCATCCCACAAAAGACGGGTATGAGGGATAATATATGAATATGACAGCATATATGAAGGTAAAGATTAACCCCCATGTGGGTGCGGGTGGGAGTGGTGGAAGCTCCCCCATACCCACACCCACCCCACTTGTATTAACACTTAAGAAAAATATATTTACGTGTCTATTTATACATAATTTGAATTTTTAGTATTTTAATGTTTTAGTTTTTTTTATTTTTTAATTTTTTTTTATGAATTTACTTATAGTTTTTTGAAAATTGGATTTGTTTTAAAATCTCATTTTTATTTTCAGTTACTTTATCCAGTTACATTTTTATTATCAAATTTTGTAAAAACTCTAACCAAATTTGTTTTGAGATTTTTTTTGCTTTAAAATTCTTAATGTGTAACTGGATAAAGTATGTTTATAGCACCACAATGGGAATTAACCGCATCCACATTAAATTAGATAAATATGGGATAAAAGAGTTGTGGGTATGGGATGGGGAAGCATACCCGCCCCTGCTCCGCTCCATTGACATCCTTATTAATTAACTTGTTATAGTAAGTCATATAAAATGTCATATTATCAAATGTAATTAAAATTTGTACTTATTTTCATAATATATTTGTAATCATTCATGGTAACCAAAAAAAAAAAAAACATTGAAAATTCTTTGAATAAATAAATAAAACTAAAACTATTTCCGCTGCATCATATATACGAACTTGGTTTTCGTTTGCTTGTTTTTGTTTTTGTTTTTAATTGAGAAGTTTACTGGTTCACGGTGATCTAGTCAGGAATAATAATATATGCAAAACAATATTTTTGAATTATTTTAGTCATCAACCATATACACAAATGGTTATAAGCATAGTATAATAGTAAATTTACACGTAAACACAATGTTTAATGTTTAATTTCACCCTCACGTTCAGAAATAAAAATAAAAAACACGAACACATCTAAAAAAAATTCATATGAAAGTCAACATAAATATATCCTTAATTTTAGTTTTTTTTTTTTTTGGCTTGAAATATCCTTAATTTCAGTTTATTTGGGAAAAAAAAAAACCATCTATTTTAGATCTTATCAAATATATTTTATGTTTGTATTAAATTTGTAACTTTGGGTGGTCAATATTAGATCTTGACTACACTATACTAAAATTACCCTTAAAAGGAAATATGGATTAGATATAAATTATTTAAGAGATAAATGGGAAAACACTATTTCAGAGAGTTACAAGAAAAAATGCTTAAAATTCTATTTGAGGGCATAATGGAAAATTAGTTCAAGATGAACAAATTAGAGGAAAAAGGCATTTTATTTAAGCATATTTAAAAATGTAAGATTTTAGGAATAATAAAACAAAAAATAATTTTAAAAAAAACGTACAAAGAGACAAAATAACTTGACAAAATTTTTGGATAATAAAAAAAGTAATAGATAATCAAATAAATAAATAAATATATAAATAAATTGGCTAAAACTTTATTAAACCCTTTAAGATGTGTATTTTGTGCTTATTTTTTCTCTCTCATCTTATCCATCTTGATTCAAACATATTATTTACTTATCAATCAGCTTTAAAATACATTAGTTATCGTAAAATAATCGAAAAAAATGCTATATATCTCTTATTTATAAAAGTGTAATTTGCCCAAAACAACTTGATCAAATAGGGCACGCTGATTTATATGAGTAGTAGATAATTGATAGATAAGTAGATAAATAAATTATTGTTTTCCCTAAAATAAAACAAATCGTGCAAGAAAATGGTGAAGCGGAATAAAACAAAAGGTCAGTCAGAGTGAAGACACAAGCTATGCTTACCGTGTGCCTTAGCACATGTGAACGTGATGATTGGAAGCAGAAGCACCGGTTTGGTTCTCTCCTCTGCCCAGAACCAAACGAAAAGCTCCTCTCTTTTGATCTGGTGTTCCTCATTTCTCTTTCCAGGTATTTCCTTCCTCCACTCACTTCATCTTGATTTTGTTGTTTTTTGTTTTTATTTTTATTTTTGGATTCTCTCTGTGGGAGAATACTTCTGTTTAGAACTAGCACCCATTAGGGAAAAGTAAGCAAAAAGAAAAAAAAAAAAAATGAAAAAATTGCTACACTAAATTCTCTGTATAGGGAGAGGGAAATTTTTTTTTTTTTCTACTGTAGGATCAGAGGGAAGAAAAATAAAGAAAAGTAAACTATACCTGTAATGCTCTGTTCTTCTGCCGTCAATTTGTACAAAATTATATTTTTAAGTATACGATTTTGATGTGATTTTGAATAGATCTAATCATTAAAAAGGTGGACTATCAGTATGAGATCTTACTGTAAAATGACCAAAAATAAAAGGTGAAAGTAAACATTAATTCAGTACCGGTTGACTTTTTTTGAATGTTTGTGAGATAAAATATTGTAGCAAAAAAAGGGTTTGAAACATGAAACACAGTCAAACTGTCTCTCAAAGTAGAAAACTAAGGATGATTATTTCAACTTTATCTGCTATTCCTTGAATAATTGGACTTCATGTATGTACAGCGAGTTGTATATCTGCATTGTTTCAAGTATTTCAAGATAGCAATTTTTGTATAGCCGGCAAATGGAAGGAACCAACCATGTTTCTCCTGATCAAGAGCAACCGCAAGAGGACTTGGTGGCCACTTTGAGAGGAAAATTACAGAACATGTCTCCGCTGCCCTCTGAATGTTGTATCTATAGGGTCCCGGCACGGCTACGTCGTGAGAATGAAAAGGCCTATACCCCTAAGGTTGTCTCCATTGGACCACTTCACCGTGGTGGAGACGGCTTGCAAGCCATGGAAGAACACAAAATGCTTTATCTCCAGAGTTTTCTTGATAGAACCAGTGTAAGCCTGGAGAATTACGTCGAGTTCATGAAGGGAAGGGAGCAAAAAGTGCGCAATCACTATGCCGAGACTTTTGAACATATAGAAAGCAACCGATTCGTGGAAATGATCCTTGTGGATGCTGCCTTCGTAATTGAACTTTTGTGGAGGAACCACTCCAAAGATAGAGTTCAAGAAAATGACCGCATACTCAATAGACCGTGGAAGGTAGTTGATGTAAGGAATGACATGATGTTGCTGGAAAATCAGTTGCCATTCTTTATATTTGAAGATATTTTTGCCCTAGCCAAACTAAAGGTTTCTCTTGACAACATTAATGAGAGATTTTGCTTGAGTACTGAGAAAATTTCCCTCATCAAGCTGACCTTCGAATTCTTTCGCTTTAAAGCTTACTTGACGGGACTAGAGGACATCTTGAGAAGGGTACAATCCTCAAATGTCAAGCATTTTATTGATTTCTTCAGAAAATGTCACGTGCCAAGAGAGCTACCACCAAGAGGTGAAATTCAGACTCTGACCATACCTACTGTGACGGAGCTGCATGAGGCTGGGGTCAAGTTTGAGGTGGGACCAGCTAAAAGGTTGTTTGACATCCAATTCTGCAGAGGAACTTTGGTGATTCCTCAATTGCGAATACGAAAGTCAACGGAGAGCTTTTTTCTTAATCTGCTAGCTTTTGAGCAGTGTCACTTGCTCGATTGTTACATCAATGACTATGTCTTCATCATCGACCGTCTCGTTGACACCACAAGGGCTGTCCAGTTGCTTGCTCGGAGCAAAGTAATTGAGAGTAAGCTTTCTGATAACAAAGAGGTTGTAACATCCATTAACAACCTCGTCCGAGGAAGTATCTTGCGCCGTAAGCATTTCTACTTCAACAATCTTTGTGACAGTTTGAATGATTATTACAGTAACCCCTGTAACACATGGATGGCTGCCTTGGTTCATAAACATTTCAGCTCCCCATTGACCATTTTCGCTGTGCTTGTGGCTGCTGCAATCTTCATACTTACGCTTTTACAAACTATTTGTTCGTGTGGAGTTCAGTTTAAGTAGTAACGTTCCTCGTTAGAGTTGGTTACAACGAGGGCAAAAGTAAAAGAAGAGGAAGAAAAGGATAAACTACCAATACCTTTTCTCTTGTTTTCAATAGTTGTTTAATTTTCTTTTTCTTTTCTTTATTCTCGATTGTTTTAGAAACAATTTTGTGGGGAACAATATTCAAGTGTTGTAACGTGTTGGTTTGGCATATATGTACAGAATCATTATGGCTTGATGTTGTTATTTTCATTTTCGCAGATTCGGCAAAAGAATTCTTAAATAATCACTATCAGCAGATCAATTGGGGATTCGAACTCTACACTTTGTGATGGAGTCAAATGAGAAAATATGATATGTTATGGCAACAATCACGAAACATAATTGAAGAAATGCAATATATCTGAAAAGTTTCTCTACTCAATAAAATACTAACTGGTCTGCTACTATGTTACTCGGTATAGAATAATTAGAAATTGACATGCAAATTATGCATTATATTGTTGATTCAATTAAAACTAAGAAGTGTACTACTGTATTACTTGACATCCAACTTTATTTATTTATTTTTTTTAAGAACAAATTGGTAGCGATGACATCTCTCTACAACAATGTGTACTCAAGGACAAGAATTCAAAGTGTTCACAGTGCCACATCCTTAGCTGATGGACGGAGCACGTTTTTACGCACCAAGTTGGCTGGATATCCTCTATTGGGGGCGACTCCAGAGCTGCATGAAGGATGTAATTCATTGACGATTGCAGAAGGGGCTAGCCCACCCCTGCACAAGCTGGTCGGGACTGGAGCGGTTCCCCTGGGGAGCCCAAGGCAGGGCAAACCAGTCGACAAGATGCGTTAGTGCGCTCATTGGTGAGACAGCTGGTCGCTGTGTCAGGGGCACCACACGGGACCTAGCTGAGCCTTTCGGTCAGTCCGTGACAACAGGCTATTCAAGCTTTTCTTGAAAAGCTTTCTAAGAGACAAGTTTAATAGTTGTAGATAAAAATATGCAGAACAAAACAGGGGAAGCATAATTATGGTAAGTTGGCCAAAAAGAAGTACAGTAAGTCAAGCCAACCACATTAACCATTTAAAAAAATAACAAAAATTAGGACTTGGAGACCATGTTCAAACGCAGAAAATTAAAAAAAATTGAAGAACCATAAAACAAAAGAAGCATTTGGTTGGTCTACCGCACATATGTTCCGCCCACCGTACAATCACATAACCATGTTCATTTTCACAAGCATGAGAATTCAAAGGAGAACATAGCAAGGCCACAAAGGAGCAGCAACAGCGGTCTACGACAATCACATGGAAAGACAAGGAGCAAACTTTATATTTCGGATGACTAATTTCGTTATCATTTGACTCCGCCTTGGTCCAAAAGTCCGAGTTCTTGAGGTATTTGCAACTGAAAAAAATTATACATATGAAGAAAAAATTAGTCATGGATTTAGGAAAAGGGCGTGACAGTCTCAGAAAGAGTCGCAACATAATTTATATTTAACAGTAAGACAAATGAGACAGATACTAGAACAAACCTTAACATTTTCAATCAGTCCTCAATGTCATCGCTAAAGAAACTAAACCGATCGCTGGAGAAACTCAACCGGTTGACATGATTCCACTGAACAGTTGAGGTTGAGGCAGACTCTTCTTCTCCATCGCGGAAAAAACAAACTCGACTGAAGGTCATGTTGTGCGACGGCATCTCTGTTTGTTGCTAAACCTTGTAAATAGTCCAACAACTCCGACTCGCCAAGTGTGTACGAAATGTAACTTCTTCCCTGAACTCTGTAGAAGAAGATGACAGATGGCACATGCTGAACCTTCAAGTAATCTGAGCCTCCATCTGGTTGCATATTGATCACAAATTCAGTCGGCATGTCATAGTTGGCAAGGGCTTTCAGATTTCTTAGGTGTTCGATGCCGGAGGGAACCTCAGTCAGAAGCGGGCTAGGTCCAATCGTCAAAGCTTCAAGATTAGGCAATGATCCTCTCTCTATTGTTATCACCCTAAGTTCACGTAACTCCGTCAGGACAAGCTGCTTGAGCTTTTGGAAACTGCCTTCCGCGAAATGAAGTTGCTCGCCACCGTATGCTCGATGAAGTAAAAGAGACTCCAAATTGGGCAAACACGAAAGGGCTTCTAAAGGGTCAATAGTCAATCTCGAGAAACTTAAACCCAATGTGCTTAGATTCTGAAGCCTCAAAATCCAACCTGGCAACTTCTCTAGACGACCCTTCAAGATGAGGCGTCTTAGTAAAGGTGGTGGAGTCGAAATGGATTTCAAAACCAAAGTTTGAAGATCATCGGAAGCGTATAAACTTAGGGATTCAAGGAGATCCATCTTCTTGATGGAGGTGCAGAGAGCGTTCACAATGTGCGAGTCTAGTTGTGAAATGGCCAAACATCTCAACTTTATCAATTTCTTCAACTCTTTTATGACACCAAATCCGCTACTGCGTGCTTCCACTGTCATTAGTGTCTGCAAGTTTTCCAGAAAACGAATCCCTTCCTTAATCCTCGTTCCGCGGACTGAACATGGGCTGCCTTTGTCATTATGAACACTAGCCAGTATGTGTCGTAATTTCCGGAGCTTCTGGATCTCGATTGGTAGCTCATTAATCAGTGTATTTCTAGTGTCTAAGGTTTGTAGATTGAGTAGTAGCGCGATGGACTTTGGAAGCATCTTCACTTTCGTATTCCGTAAACTCAAATACTTCAAGAAGAACAGGTTTCCCAGTTCTGCTGGGAGGTCATCTAGTGGAGCATTTTCAAAGTCCAACAACTCCAGAAGCTTGAATCTTTCGAACAAACTAACCAGCGAAGACTTTGTAATCACTATTCCATTGGCATCGAAAAGAGAGGCAGAGTGAACCCTGGAGTGTTCGACAGTGATTTCTAAAGAGTTTATTACTCCACCGTAGATCGATAGTCGACGACTTTCAGGCTCAACATTTGCTGTCGAGTCTCTCTCCTCAAATACCTGACAGATCTCAAATTCCTTGGCCTTTGCTACAAGAATTTCATGCATGAAACCCTGAACTGTACACATTCTTTCGGTGCCATCGTACTTCATGGGTAAGACTTGGACCAAGTTTCTATTTATGAGCTCATTTAAGTACATTTCTGCAACTTGTTCCAACGTCTTGCCAACCTCTTCTTTAACAAAACCCTCAGCGATCCACAACATGAATAATTTTTGATCAGGAATCAGAAAGTCTGCGGGAAAGATACCGAAGTACAAGAAGCAGAGTCTAATAGGGAAAGGTAGATCATTATAGCTACGAGAGAAAATTGTTGAAATTACTGAATTAAGTCTGGGAGTGAGTCTAAAACCATCATGGAAATGGTTTAGCATCATTGTCCAATCAGACAGTCCCGTAGACAGATGATCAGCAATGGCCTTAATGACAAGTGGTAAACCGTGGCATCTTCCAATAATTTCTCGGGCCAACTCGGATAACTCATGGGGATGATTACCAGAATCAGAGTTGCCGAATGCATGTTTACAAAATAACTCACAAGCCATTTCTTCGGAAAGAGGTTGTAGACACTTGAAAACATCACAAGAAGCAGCAGTTGCATTGTTGCGTGTTGTGATGATTATCCTACTACCGTTGTTGCTATCCGGGAATACATGACTCATGACTTCCCAAAAATCAACTTGCCAGACATCATCGAAAACAATCACATACCTGTTTGTCGACAAATGTCGCTTCAAGCAACTAATTAGCTCTTGCTCTTCTTCCATCGTGTCAATTTCCTCCTCGCTAGAGTCTCCATCTTCGCAGATCATCTGCGTCAGGTATCTGAAGAGAATGTCCAAGTTATTGCATTTGGATACACTAACCCACGCATGGAAATCAAAGTGTTGTCGAACCTCGTCACTTTGGTAGACAACACTAGCAAGAGTGGACTTACCAACTCCACCAATACCAACTAACGAAATCACAAACCGTTCGGATGGTTCTCCGACCAGCATGCTTACAAGTTCCACTTTTCGGGACTCGATGCCTACAAATTCATCTTCTTCAGTGAAACTGCGCGAGTCGTCCACAAATATGTAATCTGTACTCCTTCTGCTGGATCCTTGCGATAAAACAAGCTGTTGATCTTCAACCAAGTTTTTTGTCAGCCGTTGTAATTCATCGATAATTCGTTCAATCTCAGAAGCTACCTGTCCTGGTTTCATCTTTGTAATCAGGCTGTCACCTTTCTGGAGAACCGTATAATTGAATCCCCGCCGATGTCGTCGTTCTGCCATCCGAAGAAGGTACATGTCCAAGACGAATTCAGCGCGTTGCACTGCCTTTGTTGCTTCAGTCAACCGCGCTTCCATGAACCACTCCAGCTTGTTTATGTTAATAATGGAATCCTCGAGAGCCTCCAGCCCACGTTTCAGATTACCAATGTCAATGTTGGCCTCTGTGAACAAATCTGCTTCACTTGTTATCAAGCGAAGAACCTTTCCAATGACATAAGTTGCTGTACTTGCAGCTTCCATTTCCGGTAAATGCTCGGCTTCTCGAACCAACGGGGCAATTATATAATTGCTCTGATCAGAAGAATGTCGGATCTGGAAATAGAATATGAGATCTTAGACGATCTAGCATTTAGCACCCCCGTTGACTCCTCTTCTGCAAAATGAACATTTTTCCTTCTTTCTTAAATTCACAATATCGGATATCATCAAGATCTAAGACCATTTCTATATATATATATATATATATATATATATATATATATATATTTCAATGTTCTAAAGAAAATAACAGAGCTAGGAATAAATTCTTAAGAGGAAAGGGCGAAAAAAAAAAAAAAAAAAAACCCACGAAAACGAAAAATAATTTAATATTAATAAAAAAAAGCAGAGAGACAAATCACCGTCAACCCAAGTACCTATCAATCCGGAAGAAAAACAATATATAGATATATGCATATATAAATATGTGTGTGTGTGTGTGTGTGTATGACTAAAGATTAAACTTACTTTAGAAGTGCAATTGGGTGGAAGACAGTTAAGCAATATGATCCACAGAGTTAAAACCCAGATCGCTGATGAGAGATCTGAAACGGATGCATCTTTGTTCACGCTGATCACTTTCTTCCTGGTCTTATTTCATTGTGGGACTTTGTTGACTTTCTCTTTGGCTGGGGAAGGAAAAATCAACCAAAAAGAAAAAACTACACCGTTTTACTGTTCTTTGAATAAATTATTTATTTATTTATTTATTTATCGGTGTCTGGAAATAAAGGATATTTTTTTTTACCTTCTTTGAAAGTGCGGAATAATTCCGTTGTCATGCATGAGACCATGACATTTATTATTACTATATACTAAAGGAGAAGGGGTTTTTAGTGTTCTTTCTCCAGTGTTCTACAGTGCTTTTTCCTTTTCTTTTTTTTGTTTTGTTTTCGCAGTTCAAGCTACAGTAATGCACAGTCCCGCACAGTGTAATTACGATTTTGGTCTTCTGCTTCTCTAATACGGGCATAGTGAATGGGTGATTTTGCCCTCAAACCTCAGTTTGCTGTGAGGACGGATTTGCCCTTGGTTCCCTGCCTGCCGGATACTGTTTGTATAGTGAGTTGCCGAAAATATCCCCCAAACCCTATTTGCCCACCTGCCTTTTCGCCTTCTATCTTCTGGCGCCCATCCTCTTTTCTATTCTCTCTCTCTACTGTTTCCTTCTCTGGTTTGGTCTATTTCTCTTTCTCGCTCTCTCTGGTGCTCTCTTTCTTTCTTCTTGGTTTTTTGGGTTTTTGATCTCTCTCTAGCTCTGTCTGCCGTTCTCCTCTCCATTTTGAGTGTATGTTTTCTATGTTCTTTGTGTTTTTTTTTTTCCCTCTGTTTGTTGATTTCGGGTTTTTTTTTTTACCTCCCCGTTTTTTCAAATCTTTTTTTCCGATTTGTTTTTCTTCTTTCCTCCCCTCTTCTCTTCCTTGATTTTTCATTATTTTCAGTTTGTGCATCTAACGTTGATCGGTTTTTTTTTTTTTTTTTTGGCTCGAATATGCTTAAATATTTTTTTCCCCATTTTTTCAAATCTTTTTCTCCGATTTGTTAATTTTCTTTCCTCCCCTTTTTTCTTCCTTGATTTTTCATTATTTTTCAGTTTGTGCATCTAATGTTGATCGGTTTTTTTTTTTTTTTGGCCACAATATACTTAATTTTTTTTAAACCCTAGATTTTGATTTTGGAGTTGTTTTTTGGGTATTTTTTAGTTAATTTGTATAATATTGTTTCCTTCTTTATTGTGCATGCATTTTTGTTTTAGAAGTGTAACAGTTTTTTTTTTTTTTTATTGTTTTCGAATCCCTATTTTTACTTCCTCTGACCTTTTCGGCTGCTCTTCTCTCGTTTTTTGTTGTCTCCCTTTGATGCTTATTATGTTTTTATTTGCTCTTTGTTTGTTATTTTCCCTTTTTTTTTTTTTGGATTTTTGGTTTTTCATAGTGCATTATCCGATTCTTTATTCCCCCCTCTCTGTCCCCTACTTGAATTTTTTGCATTTTTCAGTTTATGCATTTACTGTTGATGGGTTGTATTATTATTTTTGTCTCGGTATAAATAATTTTTGTTAAAGTCTAGGGTTTGATTTTGGCATGTTTTTGGGTATTTACGAGTTACATTGTTTACTATTTTTTTGGTTTTCTATTGTTGCTGAAATTTTTTTTAAAGTTGAGCATTTTATTTTTATTGTGTTGTTGAAATTTTTTTGCTCCCCTCTGCTGTTGTTATATGTGGGTTGAATTTTTTTGGGTTCTTTGGCTTTTTTTTTTTTTTTTCGCCTTCTACCGGTGTATATATGTAGGAAAAAAAAAAGGAACTTTTTTGGTTTTGTTTTGTTTGTTTCAGTTTTTTTACTATTGTGTCCGTTTGTTTCTTCTCTCATTGTTTGGATTTATATTTTTTAAATTCTGCATTTTTTTATTTTTTCCTTATTTTATTTTTTATATATTTTGTGAATCATTTTTATGAACTGTTCATTGTTCATTTTTTATCACCAGTATGTTAAAATTTTTTCCCCTTATTTTTTATTCTCGGTTTTGTTTATTTATTAGTCATTTAGGTTTTATATAATCATGTTAATTTTTGGTTGTTGTTCAGTTTTTGTTTTACAGATTTAAGTTTTGATTTTTATTATTTTCTTCCACCTATTTTTTTTCGCCGTTTGTCATTTTTTGTCTAAATTTTATATGTCGTTTTTTTGTTATTGAGATTTATGATTGATATGTCTTTGTTTCAATTATTCTTATTCTAGGTTTTTTGCCGAAATTTTTTCCCTCAATCATTGAATATAAATTGTTTGTTTACATTTTTTTGTCCCTCATTATTTTTGTATCTGTTTTTTTAGGGTTTTTTCCATCCCTCCGTGTATATATATTTTTAATCACAGAGAAGCATTTCCAAATTTTTCCCCCCTTTTGGTTTTTTCTTATTATTATTATTGTTATTATTATTATTTTCTTTCTATTTATATGATTCAATCTACTATACAGTTAAATGCAAGGAGTGAAATAAAAAATTTAGGTATGTTTTATTTTTTATTGTATTTATTTTAGTATTTTTCCCTCTTTTTTTCATATATTAGTTGATTTTGAGTTTTTAAGATCTGTTTTTTTTTTTTTTGGTAGATTGCCATCACAATGCGATTGACATGGCTGATTGGAAATACAAAGGAAGATGTTGAAGATGTTGTTTCTGTAATGTTTCTATTTGTTTATTTTTTCAGTTTTTCCCCTCGGCTAATAATTCCCTAATTTTGCATCCAAAATTGTTTTCCTGTTTCTGATTTTCTCTCAACTTTCATGTTTCACTTTTATGATTTAGTTAAGTTAGAATGGATTGTTAGATTTCCTGATTACTAAATTTTCTAGATTATTCATGAGGTTTTTGTTTTTTGATGTCTTCTGTCTTTGCCGTCTTTGGTGATCTGTCATGGCCATTTAATGCTTCTATGTCATTTTGTTTTGGTTGGATTAGTGATATTTGCTTTATCTCTGTTATTTACAGTGTGATAATTATTTTGACTGCTAAAGATTTTTCATATCTTAAATCTGTCATTAATATTTTTATTTTTCTTTCCTTTTGTGATAGATTGTAAATTAATGTATTTTTGTCTTTATATCTGTTCAAAATTCATTCCCTCTCTTTTTGACCGACTTTTTTTTATGAAACTTTTTGGAAATAAATTTTTTAGCACATTTCCTCTTATAAACACTTTTTTCCTCATTTATTACCCTATTCTCACATACCGCCATTACTCTCTCTGTAATACCTTCTTAATTGCTCTCCTTTGAATCCTCTATAATTGTTAACCGAAACCCTCTACGCTGCCCTTTTCTGAAAACTAATCATCTTCATATCTTCATATCTGCGTAAAGCTACTGTTTTTAATTAGATACTGTTCATATTCATATCTCTTAATTAGATTTTATTCTTCTTTTATTATATTAGTTTTATAATTATTGTTATTATGATTATAATGATATTAGAGAAGGAATGGTTTTGTTATTATGTTTAATTTTTTTCTTTTCTCTCCGTTTTTGTCTCTCTGCCCCCCCCCCAACTAAAATATGAATCTGAATTTTTTATTATTATTATTTTTATTATAAGTTAGATGATTATATTATATGATTTGCCACTTTTTGTTTACCTGCTGTAAATGTTACTATTATTGTGATGAATGTTTCGTTTTTTTTTTTGTCCTCCCTTTTCTGTTTTTATATTTTAAATATTTTTTTACAAGATTTTGGTCCAAAAACTTATAACATGCTATGATGATCTCTATTTGTATATATTATAATCCATATACCAAATATATTACTTAATTTGGTATATGTTGCTGAATTTAATATTGTTCAAAGTTTATGTTGAATAACTGTTATATGTTATTTGATAGTCTTTATTGTTACTGTGAATGTTTGGGAATTATATTTTCTATCTTCTTCTGATAATTAAATTACATTGAATATATTGTTGTTTATCTTATTTTCTTATGTTTCCTATCTTTATAGCTTTTTATTTTAACTGTTTTGCTGTCTCTTATTTTTTCTATTCCTGTTTTTCAAAGTTAAATTTTTGCTCCTGTTTTCTGTCTTAACCGATTATTCCATCTCTTTACTGCTTTTACTACTTACTCTTTTCTAACTATATTTTCCTTTATTTTATTTCTTTTTTCTTCTTATTAATTTTTTTTTACATTATACATATTCCCAAACATCTCACCTAGTAGCTACTAAAGACGATGTTGAATAACATTTTAGTTATTCTTGATAAGTCATCTTATGATATAAGAAATCTGAGCTTAGTATAATACATTTTAATTTTGTTTTATTTTTTGAAAAACAATATCTATAAAATTTTTCAATATTTTCTATGATATGAATATATTGAGTTATTTATTTACATTAGTGTATATATATATTGATTGTGTATTCTGTATGATTATTTGTCCCTTTTATTATCTTGCCATCTTATTATTATTTTTGCTCATTATTTTCTTTTCTAATTTCATACAAGTTTTTCCCATAATTTTTATTAGCCGAGGGGATTTTTTTTTTTTTCAGATTGTTTAATAGTTAAATTTATTAGAAAAATTTATGTATAAAATGTCTTTATAGTTACTAATGTTTGTAATTTTTATTGTATAATGTATTTTTTTACATTTTGTAATTTCTGTAATTTTATTGTATGGTTCAGTTTTTATTTTATATTATGTTGTAGTAGGACAACAAATGTTTATCTTATAAAAACTTATTTAATTGCTTAACAGTTTTGACAAACTGTTTACATTCATAATTTCATGCTTATATAAAAAACTAAAATTGTTTCAACATATGAATAACAGCAAAGAAAGATAAGTTTATAAAAAAGTTCACTCTCTCTACCTATCAATAACTTACCATTGAAGTGTAAAATAAAATGTCCAAATTTTTTTCATGCAATAATTTAAATAATAAATTATAGATAAAGAAAAATCCCCACCGAAAACAAAGCCCAAATTACTACAGTTAACTTATAGTTATAATAAAAGTAAACCAATTAAAAAAATTTCCAAAAATTTTCGTCCAAAAAAATTTAAGGAAGATAAAAAAATCAATAAATATATTAATACAATTAGATCATGATATTAAAAATAAATGACAACGTAAAATGTGAAAAATAAAAAATAATTCGTTAAAATTTGTAATAATAAAAATTTTATAAATTTACAACAAAATTATTGAATAAAATTTCAAATTATTATATATATTGAAAGGATGAAATATTTCACTGTTTAGTAACTAGTGATTTTTTAAATACTTTTACTGCTTTGCTACAGTAAAAGGATGTAATATTTTACTGTTAATGAACAGTGATTTTTACTTTTTTTTTTATTTTTTGTTGCTTTTGCTGTACGTTTTTTTTTTTTTTTTTTTTTTTGCGTCATAGTAATGCACAGTAGTTGTTTTTTCTACATTAAACTGCCGATTTTGCCTCTATCCTATGTGCTGATTTTGGCTTATCTACAGTGGAAGGACGGTTTTGTCCTCACATATTTTACTGTTTTGTCTACAGTGCAGAGAATTTTTACCCCTCTGATTTAGTTGGTTTTTCTTCATCTACAGTGAGTTGACATTTTTACCCTTATTATGTAGAAATTGCCGGCTGCCCACTCAGTATAATTATAGTTTTATGCCTCTTTTTTAGTTCATTTTCTTTTTCCTACAGTGTGTTGCCGGTTTTAACCCTATTTAGAGTTTGTTTTTTTTTTCCTTAATTTTTTTGTTGCCTTTTTTTACGCTAAATTTTAGACATTAGATTATGATCTATTGTTGTATTGTGTTTTTGTTGACTTTGCCCTTTTTTTTTTTTTTTTAAACGATTTTTTACTTTAAATTTTTTATCTTTATTTCGGATTTTTTTTCTGGGTTTTTTTTTGTGTGTCTTTTTTTTTTTTTTCTTTTCTTCTATTTTTTAAAGACCCTTTTTATTTTTAAGGATTTTGCATGTAATTTTTTTTGTCTTTTTTGTTTGTTTTGTTTTATATTTTAAAAATCATTTTTTTTAAGTTTTTGCATGCATATAACCTGATAAATTTTTTTTTATTTTTTTTAAACAGTAAAAAAAGGAGAAAATGGGATATATATTTTATTTTGTTATAATTTTTTTGTTAGGGTTAGTTTTTTCCGGTTCTTTTGAGTCTATAGATTTTTGTTTTTTTTTTTTTTGTTTTCTGCTTTATTTTTGTTTTAATTTTTTTTCTTTAAATGAGTATGACTACAGAAATTTTTTTTCTTTTTTGCTTTTGTTTTCATTTTTATTATTGTTAGTACTATTGTCATTTTGATTTTGTATCTTCACTGTTGGGAGAGATTTTGGGAAGAATTATACTTATTATAATTATAATGTTTATCTTAATCAACTGTTTTATCATATAATACTCAGTTTATTTATTTATTTTTTTCTTCCTTCCCCGTGCAATGCACGGGTATTAAACTCGTATATACTAAAAGGATGTAAACTATTCACTGTATAGTAATATACAATAATTTTTGGGTTTTTTTTTTCATTTTTTCTATTTCTGCTACAGTGTTTTATAGTAATTTATAGTACATAAACATTAAACTGTACAGTAAAATGACGCTTTTGTTCTTCAATTCTCCTGCATTTTCCCAGTTGCATAGTGAATTATCGATTTTGCCCTTTTGGTATTGTCCGGTCATTAGAGAGAGAGAGAGAGAGAGAGAAAGAGAAAGACAGATAGAGATGGAGAGAGAGAAAATAAAAGATATCTATATCTACATTAAAATAAATTTAAAAAAAATAAAGATAGAAAAAAAACCATAAGATAAAAAATTATATTTTATTAAATTATTTCCAATTATAAAAAATAAAATTATATACGTTAAATAATATTTGAAAATTTTAAATTATTGAATTAATAAAAATCTAAAGGAAAAAAAAAACATAATTACACATTTAAAGAATAAATTAATACAATTAAATTAAAATATTGAAAATAAACAAACAAACTAAAAAATTTGAAATTAAATAATAATTTACAGAAATTCCAAAATATAAAAAGGTCTATAAAATTACAATAAAATTAAAAATCAATAAATAATTTTTCTACTGTAATGAAACGTAAGTATCAAAAATGAATATTTATAATTATTATAGCTAAAGTATTATTTATGTCATATATTAATATTATTATTTAAAATTAAAATTTTTAAAAATATTTAATCCATTTCGAGGTTTATTTATTGATTTAATTAATTTTGTTTAAATTTAATAAATTTACTTAAGTTATTAATTTTTTTTGACTATTTAAGTTTAAAAATTTTTAATTTTATTTATTCTTCTGATTTTTTAATAATAATATATTATTATATTTTATTCTATTAACAACAATTCTTACACTTAATATTTTATTTTAAATATTTGATATTATTATTTTTTTATTCTTTGACTTCTTTTTTTTTTCTTTTTTTTTTTTAAACAACATGTTGAATAAGTTTCTTTTATATTTATATCTATAATCTTTAGAAATAAATTTTTTAAAGTTTCTATTCATTTTTACGTTTATTTGTTAATTTAATTAGTTTTTATTTTATTAAATGTACCCCGCAACTTTGTTATCTCTTTGATTTTTCAAATTTTTTTAATTTTATTTATTTTTTGAACTTTTTTATTTCAAGAAAATTACGCTTATAAATATCAATGTATGTACTTTAATATTATAATAGTAAATACTAAAAAAAATATACTTACTGTAATTATAATTTATATCTTAATTAACTGTTTTTATTATATAGGGTAAATTTCACTTTTAGCACCTGTGGAATATTTGATATTAAAATCAGCACCACTTTTTTTCCCCTTCACTTCTAGCACTGCCACGTCATTCTTCAGCTTGATATGTGGGGCCCAGACGGATTAATTGTATGTCAAATTACTGGTTTATTCTCATCTCCCTCGCATGGCCCCCGAAACCAGTATCTACAGTTTTTAGAGAGAGAAAACGAAATCTAGAGAGAGAAACAGTTGCAGTCGCTCGGAAGCGCTCGAAAACCGTCCGAAACCACCACGAAAGGCATCTACAAACAGCTTCGTGATATACAGGGCATAATATTTTAAAAACTAATTAAAGATAAGTTAACGAATCAAAGAAGTCGAAAGTTCAAAAAATTACAAAATCTGGTTTCAATGTCTAAAAACTTTGCGTTTAACGATTTGTTTGCAGAGGGGAAAAAAATTTCATTTTTTTGAATTTGTTAAACAGTTGGTCTTCTTACAGGGATGGTCATTATCATAATGACCGCCTGGTAATTTTCGTTGTGACCCCTGTAACTGTTAAATCTTAGCGTATAATTTTGGTCACAACGATATTGACCAGGTGGTCATTATGAAAGTGACCAGTTTTTTGTCAGACGTCGTCCCACAGGATCGGTCATTTTCATAATGACCCCATGGTCATTATCGTTGTGATCCCTGTAAATGCTCAATACGGTGACGTATTGATCAAAGTGTTAGACCATTGGTCATAACGGTTATGACCAAACGGTCATAACCGTTATGACCGTCTGTATAACACAGCGGTCATAACCGTTATGACTAGACGGTCATAACCGTTATGACCGATAGTATAAACCAGTGGTCATAACGGTTATTACCAGACGGTCATAACCGTTATGACCGTCTGTGTAAACCAGTGGTCATAACCGTTATGACCGTTTGTATAGCGTAGCGGTCATAACCGTTATGACCAGACGGTCATAACCGTTGTGACCGTCAGTGTTATACGTCGGTCATAACCGTTATGACCAGACGGTCATAACCGTTATGACCGATAGTATAAACCAGTGATCATAACGGTTATTACCAGACGGTCATAACCGTTATGACCGTCTGTGTAAACCAGTGGTCATAACCGTTATGACCAGACGGTCATAACCGTTATGACCGTCTGTGTTATACGTCGGTCATAACCGTTATGACCAGACAGTCATAACCGTTATGACCATTAGTGTATTGGTCAATACGGTGACGTATTGGTCAAACCCTAACAAAATTTTTCGTTACATCTCCCGCCCATTTCAATCGCGACATTACCTTATATATACAGTAACCAAAATTTTTGAAAACTTATTCTTTCCTCTTTTGGTTCGTTATTCTCTTAGTGAAGCCTCACGATTCTTCTCTGCACCATTACCCACTGATCGAATCTCACTCTAAGTCCAACAAATCTGAACACATCTTTGTGCACTCTGTTAATTCGACATCTGACCATCCTCGTCACAGTTATCGGCAGAATCTGCCAAATCTTCACACTTCCAATTAGCCAATCTGAGGTAATGGTGCTTCTTATCTGGTTTTATTTGTTAATTTATGATTTAATGGGCGTGCGTTTTGAAATATATTGTATAAACAAAATCTCTGTTACCAGTTTTGAGATATAATGTTGCTTGTTATTCGGTCTCCTGTGGCATATAACATAATCTTAGATAACAGAAGAAAACCAAATTATTGGATAACTTGATTCTGTATCATTCAGGAATGGATGCGGTTTGTGTTTTCGTAAAGTATAATGGTCAATGGGACGCCACAATGAGATATGTTGGTGGCGAAATGAAGGGAATATTGGTGCCCGAGAACTCAACATATGTTGGTCTTGTTGAGTTGGTGAGAAGTGTGCTTGGAATTAGGGGCCCAGACAAGAATATAGTCATGAGATACGGTGTTGAACCTGGATTGCCTCTTGTGAGGATACAGTGTGATGCTGACGTTAAATTCTACATACAACTAAAGAAGAAGAATGTTCATGTGCTTAGCAAATTTCCAGTTACAATCGATGTATTGGATGAGTCCGCTGCGGAAGCCATGGCACCAGAGGTAGGGGCAAGCAACCACATAGACATTCAACGTTCTAGGGATGGGGGACAGAGTGATGAAGCTGTGCAACATGTAAATGACATTAATATCATCCTAACCCCTCCTCCCCCTCCTCCTCATATCAATTATCCAACAGTCGGTCTGGATTTGCACACTAACTATGGAATTGAAAATCAACATGAAACATTGAACAATGACTTAGGCACGGATCACGATGATTATAATGCCGGGAAATTTAATGTTTCGGCTGATACTCATCGTTCAAACGAGAAGAGTATCGCAGCAAGTATTGGAGGCCATTCTATTGTCAACAATACTGGATCTCAATATGACAAAGTATCAAGTAGTGACAGTGTATCCGAAGGAGTCGTTGTTGCTGATTATACACCTATCACGCTGCGCGTAAACTGTGTTTTTGATAACAAAAAGTTACTGCAATACCATCTTCATCATGATGCCATGAGTAAACACTACCAATTCAAGGTGAAGAGGTCGAACTCTACTCTATTACACGTTATATGTATAGTTAATGAGGCTTGTCCATGGCAATTGCGTGCGACTAGGATGAAAGGTAGTGAACTGTTTGTTGTGAAGAGGTTCGACGACGTCCATACTTGTTCAATTGAAATCGTTCAAGGGCATCATCGTCAAGCGAAGAGTTGGATGATTGGGGAGTGTGTTAAGGCAAAATACTTGGATCCGACCAATTCCTTATATAGACCATCTGAAATAATGCGAGACATGCAGGCCGAATTTGGAGTGTCTTTCAACTATCTTAGAGCATGACGAGGGAAGGAAGCTGCACTGACAAGCCTGAGGGGCGATGATGCTGAGTCATACAAAGGTAATTTCCCTTGTCTGGTTATACGTTCGTTACTGTCCTTATAACTATTATACTTAAAACATGGTGTTGATAATTTAATATTTACAGTTCTGCCAGCGTGGGCTGAAATGGTGAAGCGAAAAAATCCTGGATCCGACGTTGACATTGAGACAGACTCAGCAAATTGTTTCAAATTCTTTTACATGTGCTTAGCTACTTCGAAGCATGGTTGGCCTTATTGTCGTCCAGTAATTGTGGTTGATGGATCAGCACTAAAGGCCAAGTTTGGAGGTATGTTGCTTGCAGCCTGTGGACACGACGCAAATGGCTCCATATTTCCCCTTGCATTTGGTATCGTTCCGTCGGAGGGCAATGAATCATGGACATGGTTCTTCGAGAAACTAAGCGATTCAATCGGCACGCGAGAGTCTCTTGCTATTGTGGCCGATAGGCATAAGGGTATCGAATATGCAGCCAACCTTGTGTATCCAGATGCTGCTTTCGGGATATGCGTCAAACACTTGGCTGCAAACTTGAAGACTAGATACAAAGATTTCAAAGGCCCTTTGAAGACCTATTTTGACGGTGCCTCGAGAACGTATCTTTTAAGTGAGTACCATCGTCATATGAAATCCATCCGTGTTCGTAACCCCGACATGCATCGTTACCTTTTTCAGGCCGATCCTATAAAGTGGTCGCGAGCATACTTCAACGGTCGGAGATATGCAATCATGACAACCAACATTGCAGAGTCATTAAACAATGTGGATCGGAAAGCCAGGTTAATGCCAGTTGGATTCTTGGTGGAATGGCTTAGGGGACTGCTACAACGATGGTTTGTCGAGAGACGTGAAGAGGCCCTTAAAATAACATCTAAACTGGCCCCGAAGGCAAAGAAATTGATTCGCACAAACTTCGCTTTAGGCCTAACAGTAACGGTTTGTGATAACAACCTCATTTTTAAATTTTATTATTATGGCTTCTCCTTAATGCGATCGCTTAAACTAATGTCTTAAAATTACATTTGTTACAGCCTCGGCTAACTGATCAGTTTGAGTACGCCGTCACCAACAATGCTGCCCAAATATGGATTGTCGATATGAGCGAAAGGACATGTACTTGCAGACGATTTCAGGTTGATCAAATTCCTTACCCTCATGCAATGGCCGTATGTAACCACCGTCGAATTGATCCTTATAATTATTGCTCTAATTACTACACAAAAGACTATCTGTATGCTTGCTATGCACATGTAGTCCACCCTATTGGCAGCCTCGAGGGCTGGGACGTATCTGAAGAAGTAAGATTGCGAATTGTCAATCCTCCTACTACAAAGCGTGGGCCCGGAAGGCCACGGGTTCGTAGGATTCCGTCCCAAGGTGAAGAACAAGAGCCTAATCGGTGTGGTAGATGTAATGGTTACGGACACAACCGTCAAACATGTACCAACTCAGTACCCTTACGAAAACGTCCAACCACAAGGCCAGATACAGAGTTCATAACACCAATTTCATAAATGTGATGATAGTGTATGATCATTTTACTTTACTTTTTTTTTTATTTATCATTATTGTATAACAATCTACTTTACTGTTTTTTTATCATTGTTGTATAACAATTTAGCTCAATTTATCATACTTCACATTAAACATGACCAATATTTTTATGATAAGTACAAAGTGTAATTTTTAGTACAATATATTGCTATAACACGCTTTTATTATATAAAAAAACATTAACTGTTAAGCCAAACATTTTTTAGGTGGATTTAAGACCAGAGGTAATAACAGTTATTACCGTCTGGTCATAACCGTTATGACCGTCTGTATAACACAGAGGTCATAACGGTTATGACCAGACGGTTATAACCGTTATTACCTATGTGTCTTGCCTCTGTGTTAGACCAGCTGTCATAACGGTTATGACCAGACGGTCATTACCGTTATGACCACTGGTTTATACTACGGTCATAACGGTTATGACCGTCTGGTAATAACCGTTATGACCGCTGGTTTATACTATCGGTCATAACGGTTATGACCAGACGGTCATTACCGTTATGACCACTGGTTTATACTACGGTCATAACGGTTATGACCGTTTGGTAATAACCGTTATGACCTCTGGTTTATACTATCGGTCATAACGGTTATGACCAGACGGTAATAACTGTTATTACCTCTGTGTTATTGAAATGAAGTGAATTTGCTTTCCTACCAAGCAAACAGAGACGTGAATTTGCTTTCCTACTAGCATGCCATTGAAATGAAGATTTTGGGCATGAATGTTAAATAAAACGAGAAGCTAAAAACAAACCAAAAAACAATTTTCAAATCTTAAAAAAAAGACGAGAAAAATTAAAAAGAACCAGCTATTTCAACGTACCTTCCAAATTCGACGAGTTTATAACTTTTTTTTCCCCGGATTTAATGTTAATTAATGGGTTTTCTTTTTCGTTAAATGAATCCCACTCCATTTTGTTTCAAATATCCGAGATCATCTACACTTAAACACAAACATCGACGAAAACCCTAATATAAAATATAAACCAAAACACATACTTGAGTTAACGGATGTTTTATGGTACAGAAACAGATAAAAATCTTAACTTTATGTATAATATGATAACATTGTTCAGTAAATCAACTGGAAAGTGGAATATCATCAAAAAACGCATATAAAAATGGAAACTTTGTTTTCAAAAATCAAAAAATACTGCATATTCTTACTGAAAATACTAAAAGTGTAAACTTTTTAAACACAAAGACCAGAACAAATTTTTATTCGATCCAGCTTCCGATATCTTTTATTATACGGCACTTATATATATATATAATAACAATGAAAATATTTTTCAAAATAAAAAAAAAAAACACAAAAAAATTTCATTACCTTTTCAGAGTCGGATATATTGTCGTCTTGTTCACTCATGAACATCTGGAAGACTTTTAGTTCATTACATTTTTACCATTTTAGTTCGTCTTGTTCTCTCTCTAAAACACTGTAGACGCTGGTTGAAAATTTTTGTGAGATTATTCGAGGGAGAAGGCCTTTTGGGCAGGTGAGAGATGAGGGTAAATCTGTAATTCGACATTTAAATGACTCTTGGTATTTCCATTTATTTTAAAATGGTAAAAATGCAGATTACAAGACGGTCAACTTCATAATGACCGCCTGATAATTTTCATTGTGACCTCTTTGTGCCTAAGGTTTTTCGCCAATATGTCACCGTATTGACCAAAATACAGACGGTCATAACGGTTATGACCGTCTGGTCATAAACGTTATGACCGTATCGTGTAACACTATCGTCATAACGTTTATGACTGTCTGGTCATAACGGTTATGACCGACGTATAACACAGACGGTCATAACGGTTATGACCGTCTGGTCATAACGGTTATGACTGTCTGGTAATAACCGTTATGACCACTGGTTTATACTATCGGTCATAACGGTTATGACCATCTGGTCATAACGGTTATAGCCGCTGTGTTATACAGACGGTCATAACGGTTATGACCGTTTGGTCATAACCGTTATGACCAATGGTCTAACACTTTGATGAATACGTCACCGTATTGAGCATTTACAGGGGTCACAACGATAATGACCATGGGGTCATTATGAAAATGACCGATCCTGTGGGACGACGTCTGACAAAAAACTGGTCACTTTCATAATTACCACCTGGTCAATATCGTTGTGACCAAAATTATACGCTAAGATTTAACAGTTACAGGGGTCACAACGAAAATTACCAGGCGGTCATTATGATAATGACCGTCCCTGTAAGAAGACCAACTGTTTAACAAATTCAAAAAAATGAAATTTTTTTCCCCTCTGCAAACAAATCGTTAAACGCAAAGTTTTTAAACATTGAAACCAGATTTTGTAAGTTTTTGAACTTTCGACTTCTTTGATTCGTTAACTTATCTTTAATTAGTTTTTAAAATATTCTGCCCTGTATATCACGAAGCTGTTTGTAGATGCCTTTCGTGGTGGTTTCGGACGGTTTCCGAGCGTTTCCGAGCGACTGCAACTGTTTCTCTCTCTAGATTTCGTTTTCTCTCTCTAAAAACTGTAGATACTGGTTTCGGGGGCCATGCGAGGGAGATGAGGATAAACCCGTAATTTGACATACAATTAATCCGTCTGGGCCCACATATCAGGCTGAAGAATGACGTGGCAGTGCTAGAAGTGAAGGGAAAAAAAAGTGGTGCTGATTTTAATATTAAATATTCCACAGGTGCTAAAAGTGAAATTTACCCTATTATATAATACTCAATTTTTTTTTAATTTTTGTTTTTTCTTCCTTCCCCGTATAATCTATATCTTAATTAACTGCTTTATTATATGATATTCAATTTTTTCCATTTTTGTTTTTTCTTCCTTCCCCGTGCAACTCACGTGTATTAAACTTGTAGAAACTAAGGGGCTGTTTGACTCTCTAGATCTAAATTATAGTTAATTTTTAAAAAATTCAACCAACATCAATTTATAAATTTCATTTTAAATTGGTATTTTAAACATAAGATAGAGTTTCTTTTCTTAAAATAAATAAATCAACAATCCACAAAAATGTACTATATTATGCATTTTAATAGGTGCATTTAAATAAATAAATAAATAAATAAAACTAGTCAACCTCTAAACAGAAATTTTAATATGTACTTATTCAAAATAATAAATTTTATATGTTCTTTAAAAAAAATTAGTATGTATACTGATTTAGAGCAAATCCAAAGTAAGCAAGATAAATTGAAAGAACTATTAAAGAGATCTTATTAATAATCATCAAAACTCTCCATCCAAATAATAAAGAAGGTTTCAAATAATAAATCCTAATTTCTTAATTCTATTTAATTAATAAGATGTGATTTTAATAGTTATTGTAATATTTATCCATCCATGATTACTGTTATTTCAATCATATGATATAAATGAGAGGGTTGTAATGATTTAGATAGTTGACCAAAAAAATTAATGGCTATCAATGAACAAGAAACTTAGAAAGTACATTAAATATGACTTTAGACAGGTAAGTTGTTCTTGACTTGTATATATAGGACTTTTTTAAATAAATTTTCCAAATGAAATATAAGAACTAAAAATTCAAAGTAAGTCTGTGGTAGAATTCCTCTCATATACTCTACCGGTATAGCTTATTTTTAAACCATTTAGATATAATCAAACGGCTAAAAATATTATTCGTATATGATAATTATAATCTACCTTACCTCATCGTACTAGACTTAGAAATTAAAAAATAATAATAATAAAAAGAAAAAAAAAAAAAACCAACCTCACCGATGGAAGGTTGGGGGACTCCTCGCCGGGGGCTCAACACCGATAAGAAGAATGTCGGATCTAGAAATAGAATATGAGATCTTAGACAATCTAGCATTTGGCACCCCCGTTGACTCCTCTTCTGCACAATGAACATTTTTCCTTCTTTCTTAAGTCGTCTATGAAAACATTTCTGTAATAACCTCGTTAAAAGAAAAATTATAATTTAGGACAAATTGGACTTTTTTCCCTAGAACTTTAGACTTTGTCACAAATTGTCACATAAACTTTAATTTGTAACATTTTTTGTAAAATTCTTTTCCTTTAAACATTGAAAGTTTGTGAATTTTCCCCCTCAATTAAATTTTTGATGGAAAAAAAATAGAAACAACACTCGTTGAAAGCATGAACTCGGGGTATTACGTATAAAATTATGAAATGACATGCATTGGCAGCTCTCTAGGCTCCCATTACTCCTATCAACTGTGAAATTATGAAGTTTTCTACAAGAAAAAATTATGACAAAAAAATGACAATCAACCCTCAATATTTACTCGTTTAACTCAATTTTTAAGTGTTTTTTATTTAATATCTGCAATCCATACTTCCAATGAGTATCATGTGCATTTTTTAGTCAAAAATTTAATTGAGGGAAGAAATTCGTAAATTTTTCTAAAGTTTAGGAGAAAAGAATGTTACAAATTGAAGTTTATGAGACATTTTGTGATAAGGCTTAAAGTTCGGGAGGAAAAAATATAATGTGTCCTAAAATTTAATGAGAAATTTTATGTCAAAACAGGTTCCACTTATCAAATAACTTTATCGATATAATTTATTTGAGCTAAATATAATATTTTATTTTATGGGGGAAAAGCGAATAGTGTTTTTATTTTTTAACTTTTAAGTGACATATGAAATGGGAGTATGGGTTAAATTTTTTTTGTCTTCCTCTAAACTTTTCTCTTTTCCCTAGGGTTTTGCGGTCTCCCCTCTCCTTTTTCGGGACCGGAATTTGGCGGCACCTTCAGGCTAGCCTCTGAATTCCTGGCCTATGTGAAGGAGATCTCATCACTATAAGAAATATTTGGGTTATGGCGTGGTTATTCATAGTTGTTTTGAGATGGATATGGCATGTAGAAGACAAGGACTTGTTGGGTGCTTGGTCCTTCAGCGACAAATTTCTTCTCAATGGCTTTGTTTGGCTTGATCCTGACAGATACAGTGGCCTAGTTGTTGCCGATGATTGTATCTATGGTAGTGAGATTTTCCTATTCTTTTGTAGGATTTTAATTTTAATAATAACGTCTTTGTCTTCGCCTCTTAAGTTTAATGCTTTGGTATTTTCTTTTATGTTATGGTTTGTAATAACGGTGGTGCTTTCCCCACTTTCTGATTTGGTTTGTTACACACTAGATCTAAGTCTATGCGGTGTTTTAGTTATGTTAGACATGAATCTAGACGGATTTAGTGGTGGCCTCTGTTTTATAGTTGGTAGCCTCTCAATCGATTTGGAATTTTCATCGATTGTAATATCTAAGCTTCTACTTGCCTATTTCCTACCTTCCAATAGAGATTTTGGTTATGACCAGTGACGGATCCAAAAAATTTTCTTAATAAGGGGCACATAAGAGAATATAATTTTTATATTTTAAAAAAATGACTTTTATATTTACCTCATTACACATAAGAGGAAACAAATTTTTATGTTTTAAAAACAATGACTTTATATGGATAAAGAATTTAATAATTTTTATTTAATTTTGGTCAACATATTATAAATTTTAGGTGCACACTCTTATATTTTGGAAGCATTCCAAAATTTGTTTTTGAACTTTATCTCAAATGTCAGAATTAAGATAAAAAATGAAAGTTTTTAAGCCTAAAATGTGTTATAAATTATTTTCATTTTTTTTTTACTAAAATTAAGTTTCACTTTTATTTTTTTCACACCAATATTTTTTTTCCTTTTAAGATGAATACTCTTTCCAATAAATAAAAAATTATACGCATCAATATTCTGGATATTGATAATTATGAAGTCAATGTCTTAAAAAAAAAAAGAAATAATAAAAAAAAAGAATGTAGATAAAGAATATTGGAAGAATTAATAAGAATTCAAAGTGATTATAATAGTAAAACATAAAAAATAATATAAGTTTAGTTAAGGTATTAAAATATAAAATATAAAATATGATTCAAATGTTAAGTTGGGGTTTTGGGTATATTTTTTAAAAAAACTTTTGAGTTAGAACACATTAAACTATTAAGAGAAATATGGAAGTCTTTTTGAAATTTAAAAAACTTGTGTGGTGGTGGGGGGATGTGCCCCCACTGCCCCCTGAATCCGTGTCTAGCCATGACTACCACTTTTCAAGGGAGAATGAATTAAATAATATTTTTACAGTGAATAATTAAAAGTAAACAATATAACTTAAAAATATTAAAGTAAATAGTGGCAAATAGTAAATTAACAAGAAAAATGATTTATTTATTTTTAATAAATAGATAATTTATATAGCAAAATTTACTATTTACTGATAATGAATTAGGAACTTTACTGATCAACGTATTCAGTTTTTCATTTTTTGTTCTTGGAATTAAGTTCAGTGATGTTTACAGGAGGCTAATAAAGCAGTCCATAATTTTGCTTCTTTGCTCTTAGAATGGATGATGGATTAATTTTGTCGGAGGAAATTCCTCCACCAATAGAATATAGTGTTGTATTGGAATCTTCATCTCAGTAACAAATATTAAACCAACCCCAAAAAAAAAAAAAAAAAAAAAAAAGTGCAGAGGAAGGAAAAGAAAAATGGGGAAGAAAAAAGAGCAGGCAGAGAGACACAGCAAAGAGTGGTTTGGCAAAAAAAAAAAAAAAAAAAAAAAAAAAAAATCAAACCCTCTTTGATTTGTTGAACTGAGTATGATTATGTTGAAAAATATAATCCGAGCCTCCATTTGGTTGCATACCGAGCACAAACTCAGCAGGCATGTCATAATTGGCAAGAACTTTGAGATTTCGTAGGTGTCGGATACCGGAGGGCACTTCATTCAAAAGCAGGCTTGGTCCCATCCGCAACTCTTCAAGAAGTGGCAATGCACCTCTTTCTATCTCAACCAGCTTTAGTCCTTGCAATTCTCTCAGAACAAGCAGCTTGAGTTTTCAAAAACCACCTTCCGTAAAATGAAGTACCTCTCCGTCATATGCTCGGTGGAGCCAGAGTGATAGTAAATTTGGCAAATCACAGAGGTGTTTTTAACGTAACCTTGCTTAACCTTGAGAGACTTAAGCACAACATGCTAAGATTTTCACTTCTCGGAATCCAATGTGGCAGCTTCTGTAATAGGCCCTATAAAACTAGACGTTGCATAAGAGGCGGTGAGATTGAAATGTTTTCTAAACTGAAGTTTTCATCGTTGGTCTTCGCATATAAACTTAGATATTCAAGGTGGTTCATCTTCTTTATAGAGTTGGATAGAGAACTCAGGTCTCCTTCAGTCAAACCCAAAATTCCCAACCGTCTCAATCGGAACAACTTCTTGAGCTCTTTTGTGGAACCAATGCCACTCCGCTGTGCTTCCACGATCATTACTGTCTGTATGTCCTCCAAACAACTGAACCCGTCCTTTATTCTCATACCATGGGTTGAATCCAAACCGTCTCTGTTGTCGCAACGACTAGCTAAAAGGTGTCGAAGATTTTGAAGCCTATTGATCTCAACTGGAAGCTCAACTATAAGGGTGTTTCGAAGATCCATCGTTAGTAGATTTTGAAGCTTAGCCAGAGACTTTGGAAGCCATTTCACTTTGGTATCCTTTAAAATTAAGTACTTCAGGTGCAACAAATTTCCGAGTTCATTTGGGACAAATTCAAGTAACACATTTTCAAAATCCAACATTAATGTCAAAAGCTTAAATTTCCTGAAAAAAGAAACCAAAAACGACTTGCTCAAGGTACCATTATAGAAGAGAAATATAGAACGAACCTGAGAGTTTTTAATTGTTCGTACAATATTTTCTACAAAATTACTACTGACAGATAGGCGGCGACTTTTTCCTTTGAAGCTTGAGCTCTTGTCATCCCGTATGTGACAGAAATTAAATTCATCAGCCTTCTGTCGAGCAATCTCGTGCATCAAGCTAGAGACTCGGAAAAAATTCTCTAACCTGTAAAATCCTTCGCACTCTCCGACAAGATTTCTATGAATGAGCTCTTTCAGATATTCTTCCGCAAGTTCTTCTAAGGTTTTTCCTCTCTTCTGCTGTACAAAACCCTCAGCAATCCATAACTTAAATAACTTGTCATTAGGAATCAAAGCGCCTTTCGCAAAGATGCCAAAATACATAAAACACAACTTTAGTAGATCCGGCAAATCATCGAAACTACGAGAGAGGATAGTATTAAGACGACTAAGGTGAATATTTGATCTGACCTCAGTACCGAAATTGTCTAGTAGTTTTTGCCACTCTAGCGCTTCCTTGTCTTTCATCGATAATAAACCGGCTATAGCGACTGTTGCAAGAGGCAAGCCTTCGCACATAACAATAAATTCAAGGGACAACTGCTCTAGCTCTGGAGGACAATGCAGCTGAGGTTCATAACGCAACACCACTGTACAGAAAAGGTCCCAAGACATTGCTTCAGATAACGGTTCTAGCTTGTGAACATGATCGAAAGAGCTTTCTATACAAGAAGCGGCGATGGTGTTGTTACGGGTTGTGATGATTATTCTACTGCCATTGTCGTTTTCAGGCAAAGCATCTTTCATAACTCGCCAAAATTCTTCCTTCCAAACATCATCAAAGACAAGAATGTACCTTTTTGGTCGTAAACATTCTCTTAGAATGCTAATTAGCTCTTGCCTCTGCATCTTCACGATCACATTCTGCTTTTCTGCTGCGCAGATCCCGGTTGTCATCATCTTTAATAGCTCCTCTATGCGGTATGAAGGAGAAACAGTGATCCAAGCGCGGTAGTAGAAATGTCGTCTCACCGCTACATTGTAGTAGACCACCATGGCAAGAGTGGTTTTACCAATTCCACCCGCACCTGCAAGCGAAACAACCGAGCGTGCAGACTCTCCTTCCGTCAACCTCTGTATCAACTCATTCCTAGCGGAATTCAAATCCACTAGATATTCATCTAGAAAAGGGTTAACTAATCGAGGATAAGAGCGTTCAACGATCGGCATTCTGCTACTACCTCTCTGCTCCCACAAGTAATGACCTCGGCCTCTTTTCTTGATGTCAGGTAACAATTCTTAATGTTATGAATGTCGGAACTTATTTTGCCCCGACCATTCAACGTACCGATCAAGCGTCCTGCATTGCCAAGAAGCTTGATGAATCCATGCCGATGGCTACACTGCGACACTTAAAGAATGCACTCATCTACGACATCTCGATGAGTTCAGCCATGATGAATCCATGCCGATGGCTACACTGCGACACTTAAAGAACGCACTCATCTACGACATCTTCGATGAGTTCAGCCACCTCCTTTGCTTGCTTCAACCAATTCCTCACCGAATCGTCGAACTCTTTTTCCTCTGTCTTTGCATTGGCGTCTTTGAGAAGACTCCTGAGTTGCATCAGATCGTATCGTAGATTGTCAACTTCCGATCCCTCTATTCCCTCTAACAATTTTTCTTCTCCGGTTATCAGAGAATCAAACTTGTTAATCGCGAGAGACAATTAGGCCGCACTCTCTCCCGCCGAGTCCATGTCGCCTTCGTCTTCGATTTCCAAACTAATGCTTTCAGTCACAAGTGAGATAGGAGATCTAATAGCCAACTCTGTTGAATTTCTACCTCAATAAATGAGAAAGCTATGTGATGATGTCAATGAACAAGTTTTCTCCAGCTAGATGAATAAATAAATAAATAATACCTTCCAGGACGGTGATTAAGAACTTAACAACTAGATCTTATCAGTTTCAACGCTTGCCCCTTAGTTCAAGACCAAAAATAATATTTTATTATGATTATGGAAAAGCAAAAAAAAAAGAAAAGTGTGAAAATTGATTTATGCTCAAGTAAAATTGATTTATGGTCCTAGTGAGTGAAGCGTCGACGTCTTTCACGGGCTACAAACTCATTTTTGCTGATGATCGGCCATGCAAAACGTAGCCAAGGGAATCGACGTCAAAATGCAATGTTTGCCGCCATACTCCGCAACGCGAGGCGACCTTATTCATCGTTGTCACGTCACCGTTTAATGCCCGTACCCCATCCCTTAAGAGTTCATGGTATTTTGACAAAAGAAAAAAAAAAAAAAAAAAACTAGGGACCAAACTCACCCACCAATTAAAAAAAACAAAGACTATAATCTCAGTAACTAACTGAACAATTTACTCTTTTTTTAATCCATTAATTTGGTGAGGTGGCCAGTGGCCACCCTTGTCAGTAAATGTTGGTTTTTTTTTTTTTTTTTTTTTTTTTTTGAACACTTCCTCCCAAGAAAAATTTTGGAACATGTGGGTAAATGATTTATTCAAAATAAGTTTTTCTAATTAACTATCAAAGATCAATATTGATATATATTTTTTGTTGATTGACTGATTGATTGACTATCATTTTCTTTTAAATAAAATAAAAAATTTTGGTTTTTTTTAAGTAAATGTTTAAAAACTATCCTTTGTTTGGATGACATGTACAATTTTGAAAATTGGAAAATTTTTACAAAATAATATTTTACTTACTTTTTTCATCATTATATGATTTTAAAATTAAAAAGCTATCTCAGTTTGAAATTTACTTTATACATTACCATTTTGGAAAAAAAAAAATCTTTTTAAAATCGTCTCACAATGGATTATTTCTAACACCATTTTTTTTTTTCATTCCAAGTAGGTTATTGTTTTCAAGAAATTTATTTACTCATATTCAAATACCATCTTATCTCAAAATGAAAATACTTTCTCATTTAAAATAAGAGAATTTTCCTTTTTAAATATGTACAACTAATCCAAACAAGGCTAATAAATTTACCTTTACCTTAAGTTTTCTGTTTTCGGTTTTTTACTTGCTGGCTTTTTCTGTTGTCCCACAGGCTAATTTTTGTGGAAGTTTTACAACAATGAAAGTTGACAATTGGCTGGTTGGGAAAAAATTTGGAGTTAATCTCAACCGGCTGTAACCGGTTTACTTCACTACTAGAAAATAGGGATTACACGACGGCGATTACACGACGGTTTCACTAAACTGTCATGTAAACCTCCGTTTACACGATGGTTAGTAAAACCGTCGTGTAAAATTGGAGTTTACACGACGGTTCCTCCGAACCGTCGTGTAAACCTAGGGTTTACCCGACGGTTTCTCCGAACCGTCGTGTAAACCTTCCGATTGCACGACGGTTTTTTAAATACCCGTCGTGTATTCCTAATTTTTGTATACCTAGCAGCAACCCTCATTTTATCTTACAGAACTGCTGCACAGCCGCGAAAAACATCACAGAGATCTGCGAAACCACATCTCCTCCACTGCGAAACCAATAGTCGCGTATAGTAATTATTTGTAAGTATAGTGATTATTACTTACTCTTCTTTTTAGTTATTTGATTTTTATTGACGAATTATTGTAGATATCTCAAATGGTATATTCTCGTTTTTTTTTTCTTCTTTGAGTATGATTTGTTGAATTTTTTCAATAGCTTAATATGTTGTATTTTTAAATGCAAAACATGATTATTGAATGAATTGTATGATATATTAATTAATATCGATTTAGGTCGGGTTCTTGGAAATGGATCGCAAATGGATGTGGGCTAATAGATTGACCAGAAAATACCGAGATGGTGTTGAAGAATTTTTGTCATTTGCCAAAACTCACATGAAGAATGATAAGATTCGATGTCCTTGTGTGGATTGTGGAAATCATAGATCTCATTCAATTGATGAAGTTAGAAGACATTTGCTTGCCCGTGGGATTATTTGTTCGTACCAAACATGGTATTTACACGGTAAAATGTGTTTTAATCCATCATCGAAGAACAAAGCGAAAGAACCTATTGTTGAGGAAGATGTAGGAGATAATTTGTTTGATATGGTCAATGATTTGGAAGAATGTTTTGTGCATCGTCCGGAGTTATTTGAAGCAATGATGAGTGATGTCGAGATGCCCTTGTATGACGGGTGTAGTAAATATATGAAATTGTCCGCATTGGTCAAATTATGGAACATGAAGGCATCGGGAGGGTGGACAAATTCTAGTTTCACGGCTCTTTTAGAATTTCTAAGAGAGGTTCTTCCGGTTGATAATAAAATACCCGCTAGTATGTACGAAGCTAAGAAGACGTTGAGCACTTTGGGAATGGAATATGAAAAAATTCATGCATGTCCAAATGATTGCGCCCTTTACCGAAATGCGTATGAGGATTTGGATGAATGTCTGGTTTGTAAGGAGTCAAGATGGAAGAAGGGCAAGAAGCCAACGAATGGCAGCAAAGGTGTGCCGGCAAAGGTGTTATGGTACATTCCTCCGGCACCGCGCCTGCGGCGTTTATTCTGTAATGCCGATCATGCCAAGAAGTTGACTTGGCACCATGATAAACGTGTTGAAGATGGCATGCTTAGACATCCAGCCGATGCACCACAATGGAAGACCTTTGATGCCGATCATCCTGACTTTAGTGCGGAACCACGGAATCTACGTCTTGGTTTGTCGGCGGACGTAATGAACGCACATGGTAATATGAGTAGTAGGCATAGTACTTGGCCCGTCATACTTGTCAACTACAATCTCCCTCCGAAGTTGAGTATGAAGCGGAAGTTCTTGATGATGACTTTATTGATATCTGGTCCTCAACAACCAGGGAATGACATTGATGTGTACTTAGCACCACTAATCGATGATCTAAAGAGCTTATGGGAAAATGGATCGAAGTTAGAGATACTTACCGTCAAAAGACATTCACACTCCGTGCAATGTTGATGCAAACAATTAATGACTTTCCTGCTTATGGAAATCTATCTGGTTATTCAGTCAAGAGTTCTATCGGTTGTCCAATTTGTATGAAAGAAACATCCTCCATCCGATTGAAGAATGGTAAGAAAACCGTTAACCTTGGTCATAGGAGATTCTTACCACAAAATCATCGATACCGCAAACAGAAAAAGGCTTTCGATGGTAATACGGAGGAAAGAATCCCTCCCCGGGTTTTGACGGGCGAAGACGTTAATGAGATGGTTAAGGATTTGAAAGTGGTGCTCGGGAAAAGAAAACGGCGTAACAATGATCCCATGGTAGATGGACCTTGGAAAAAACGGTCAATCTTTTACGAACTTCCATATTGGAGGACACTTTTTGTTCGTCATTGCTTGAATGTGATGCATATTGAGAAAAAAACGTTTGTGAATCAATAGCGAGCAAGTTGCTAGACATTCCTAATAAAAGCAAAGATGGTGAAAAGGCACGGTTGGATCTTAAGGAATTGAAGATTAGACTTAACTTGATCCCTACGAAGAAAGGGAATGCAACTTACTTACCTCCGGCGAAGCACACACTATCAAGACAAGAAAAAAGAAAGCTTTGTGAGTGGCTCACTTCTGTAAAAGTGCCCAACGGGTATTCTTCCAACTTCAAAAGGTTGGTGTCTATGAAGGATCTGAGGCTGATTGGAATGAAATCACATGATTGTCATATCTTCATGCAACAGTTATTACCGCTGGCCTTGCGAGGAGTTTTAACGAAGGATGTGAGATTCGCAATTACCAAGTTATGCTCATTTTTCAACTCGATATGCTCTAAGGTAATTGATCCATTGACACTAGATTCGCTACAATTAGAGTTGGTTAAGACTTTGTGCTTGCTTGAGAAGTACTTTCCACCCTCATTTTTTGACATAATGATTCATCTAACGGTGCACTTAGTTCGGGAAGTGAAGCTATGTGGACCGGTGTACTTGAGATGGATGTATCCTTTTGAAAGGTATATGAAGGTTTTGAAGGGTTATGTCAAGAACCGAAATAGGGCAGAAGGATGTATAGTAGAAAGCTACATTGCGGAGGAATCGGTCGAATTTTGTTCCGAGTATTTGTCCACTGCAGAAGCGATTGGGTTGCCAAAGACTACAAACATTGACTGGAAAATACTATCCGTCGGCGTTCCATCGCAGGTAAATCGATGTGAATGGGAGAAAGCTTGTCTCTATACTTTACCTAATAGGGTTGAAGTTGAGCCTTTTATTGAGGTTCACCTACAGGAATTAAGAGATAGAAATCCAAGAAGAGGACGAAATGAAAAGTTGATACAAGATGACCACAATCGGACGTTTCATCAGTGGCTACGAAGTCATGTCTTTCAGAAGGACGGCTTTTCGCAAGAGTTAATGAACCTCGCTAGAGGTTCGTCGATGATTGTTACACGGTATACATCATACTTCGTCAATGGTTATACATTCTACACTCGTGAAAGAAATGAGAAGCATCCTGTTCAAAATAGTGGAGTTAGTATCCGTGCTAAGGCCATGCATATTTCATCTGCAAAGGACAAGAATCCAGTTTATGGAACTATGAACTACTTCGGTTTCATTGAAGATATTTGGGAACTCGATTACTATGGTTTACATGTAGCACTCTTTAAGTGCAAATGGGCCGACAATAATTATGTAAGGATTGACAGTGATGGCATCACAGTTGTGCACTTTAGACGATTGGGATAAAAAAATGATCCATTCATTATGACATCACAAGCAATCCAAGTATTTTATACAATGGATCCCAGCAACGTAGAGTTGTCCTTAGTAGTGCCGATGAAGCCAAAATTGTACCGTGATGGTCAAGAAGATGAGGAAGATTGCTCCGACATTCCATCTTTCACACAGGGAATGCCACCGGTTGAGGAGATTGACGAATTCGATGATGATGTTTCCCACTTGGTTCAACCAGATATTGAATGGACACGTGTTGAGGAAGTAAAGAGAAAAAAGAAAAAAACTTGAATATTATGCCATTTATTTTGTACAACACATGACTTTATTTTTATTATAATTCAAGATGTATTATATATTTATTTTGTTATTGGTCGGTTAATTTCGCAAGCGCACGAGCCGGTTCAAGTAATAAAGTGATGAAAAGATATCGTTCCCAACGAGGACTATATACTACTAATTACCGAATTACTTTAATCCCAATTCTATTTGAACAATAATTTTACGAGATTCAATAAAATAAAAATAATTTAAAATAAACACAACGCACGAATTTAACAAGGAGAAATTCAATATATTAGGATATCTAGGGTTTCCGAATTCACCGGATTAATCATGTTCAAAATATCAAATTTAATCACCCAACGCTTATTCCTATGCTGATGACAAATTTCTCTAATGTAATCACTAATCTTTCTCAAGCATTAGCAAATTATCACAACAAGCCAGTTTTCACCTCTCGGTCTCAAACTCCAAACCTATCATGATTTATTAAGAACAAGAAATTCATAGTATCACACAAGCCTCATAGATATCTCTATCCTATGACAATCTTATGGTATTTAATCAAGGTCTAATCCAATTATCACTTCTCAGTCTCAAATTAGATCACAAATCAATGGGAAAGGGCGCGCACACTTTCACAAGCATTAAGAATAGATTAACCACTCAGCATAGATGTGAATAAACATCAAAATTGAATTAAACCATAATAAATTTGAACAATCATAATCCGGCTACATCGTAGCCCTAGAAAAAGAAATTTAGTTCATAATGAAACTAAACAAAATCCTAAATAATGTTCTAAACATGATGAGAAAAGAAGAAGAATTGATTTATGAATCGGAATTGTCGTGATCCGTCTCCGGAATTGCTATTCTTCTTCTCCAAATCACCAATTGCTTTCCTCTAAGTCACACCTCTCTTTTTCTCCAAAAATCTCCTCCTTTGAACCCTAAAAAGATTCTATTTATAGCCTTGGATCAAAAGATTTGATTTTTGAATTTCAAATTCGGAGAATCAAAACGAATTTCGCAAAAATCGCATTGGGCGCCTAGGCCCTGTTTTTCTGGCGCCTAGGCCCTAAACTGGAATTCGCGATTTGTGCCTAGGCCCTCTTTTTTCTGTGCCTAGGCCCTAAACTGGTACGACGAAAATCTCTTTTTGCGCCTAGGCGCTACTGAAATAGCGCCTAGGCGCCATACTCTCAGGTTTTTGTACCAAAATAACTCAATTCAAGCGCCTAGGCCCCATAAAATTGATGTTTAGGCGCCCAATACTCTTCAAAACAAAATCTTCACACCAAAACGTGCCAAATGCTCCATTGTAGCTCCAATCGCGCCAAAAAACAACGAATCCATCTTTTTTTATTTAAATCCTACAAAAGAGAATAAAACAATGTGAAAGAACTTAAAAACAAAGTGAAAACCAACAAAATAATAAGTTAAAAGTACCCAATTAATTAGTCTAAAACTAACTTATCAAATACCCCCAAACTTGAGACTTTGCTAGTCCTCGAGCAAAAGAAAAGAAAGACACGAACAAAGAATTGAGCATCAACTTTTAGTTTTTCATCATAATGACCTCAAAGATTGCATAAAGTATATGATTCAAAGGAAACTCCAACCATCACAATCATGTAGAATTTCAATTCAAATGATAACCTTACCATCCCCGAATTCCTTGAGTGTGTGTGTGCAAAAAGCTTTTAACACTTACTCATCTACCTTTGGATTGGTTTATGTCAGCCAATAACTTTTGAAAAGATCTCAGGATAAAGAAAAATCGAACTCCATAAGCCTATTTTTCAACTCACTCTCCACTAATTTCGACAAACACATTATCAAGGATCATTAGGACTTTTTAGGTTTATAGTGTTAGGCTCGGGTAACGATATGATATGGATAATAATAAGGCTCAAATCACCCTAAACATGTAACCATTCTAAGATCTTTATGGAGCTTTTCTTAACACTCCCGATAACACCCCCAAACTTGATTTCAACTCACTTTGTCATCCCTTTTTTTTTATTTAAATTTTTTTTAACTTTTTTTTTATTTTTTTTATTTTTATATATATATGTATAAATATAATTTTTTTTCCGTTTCCTTTTTTTTTTTTTTTGAATAAACTAACAAACAACTGTAAGCTTTTCTTAACTCCAACCATCCTCCCAAACTATAATATAGCTCAAGATAATTCATAAAATGGTCAACATGCTTAAAATTAAGGGTTAAAAGGTTGGAAATTATTAAAAAGCTAGGCTTAAAGATATGGGTAACAAAGAAAGGTAAAAATTAAGCTCAAATGGGTGACTAGGGATATGCATATGTACAAGGGTCAGCTTGAAAGGCTCAAACGATCCAAAAATGGCCTAAATCATGTCCTTGGCAAAGTGTAGTCTGGGATTTCGCCTCAAGTGAATATCAAATAGGTTCTAGAGTTCGTTTTGAGATTAAGAAGTACTCAACCAACATAAACTTCGTCTAAATAACAAATAATGTAAGTGATTATAGCTCGGGTGCTCAAAAGTATCAAAGAATTCAGGATATAGCAAAACCACACAAGAACCAAGCACACACACAAAAGCAACAGTTTTCATCTTCTCAGAACCATGCCCAATTTCAATCAGTTTCATATCATCGGCCTCCTACGATTCAAACTAAAATTAATGCTCAAAGTGACACATTTTTTTATTTTATAAAACCCACCTAAACATTAAAGAAATTTTTTTTTTTATAAGACCCACCTAAACATCAAAAAAAATTATAATCAAGCCTAAATAACTAAATATACAAAACATCAAAATAAAATAAAATAAAATAAAATATAAATACCAAGGTAAAACAGCTACCCCCAAACTTAAAAGAAACATTGTCCCCAATGTGAAGAAAAACGAAGAGAAAAAGGAAAGAATAGGAAAGAGAAAAATTACTCCCTTATTCGAAGGTCGTGAGTGCTCAATCTTCTTCTTCCTCGTCATTCCCCTCATTGATGTGGAATGAGTATAGGTTAAGTCATCCATTGTAAGCTTTCTTTCTTTATGCAAAAATTTTATGGTTGGATTAAGTCTTCTTTGGGCCTCCACCGATGACTTGCTATTATCCTCCATCAAAATCGGTAAAGTTGATGATTCTCCCAGAAAAGCATAGCGTAAATGATCCGATAAAGGCTTAAGCTCAAGAACTGATGGCTTATCAATTAATGGAAGTGGTTTTGATGGACCTGTTCCCAAATCCTCAAATTATCTCCTATTGTTGGGACCGAAAGAATCTAACTAATTCACAAACTCCACAACTTCTTCATCTTCCAAGAGAGATGGATGTGAATGAACCAAACTCAATTCCAAGGTTTCTTTTGGTTGGCCAAGGTGTTCAGAAACGAAGGCATCAAGAGCATCAATGCGGAAACAAGTGTCACTCATGCCTGGGTACTTAATAGCATTGAACACGCTAAAAGTTACCTCTTCTTCATGTACCCGAAGCCGCAATTCACCTTTTTGCACATCAATGAGTGCTCGACCGGTAGCCAAGAAAGGTCTTCCGAGTATAATAGGGATTTCTTTATCTTCCTCCATGTCTAGTACAACGAAATCTGCAGGGAAGATAAATTTGTCAATTTTGACAAGGACATCCTCAATAATTCCCCTCGGATGTTTAACAGATCGATCAGCTAACTGCAACGAGACCGTAGTAGGTCTAGCTTCTCCTAATCCAAGCTTCCTGAAAATAGACAAAGGCATTAAATTAATACTAGCACCAAGATCACACAATGTCTTTTCAAAAATAGAGTTTCCAATAGAGCAAGAAATAGTGAAACTCCCTGGATCTTTGAGCTTCTGGGGTAATTTTCTCTGGATAATAGCATTACACTCTTCCGTAAGTGCAATAGTTTCATAATCCTCCAATTTCCTCTTGTTTGATAGAATGTCTTTCATGAACTTCACATAACTTGGCATCTGTTCAAGTGCGTCTGTGAATGGGATGTTGATGTGAAGCTTCTTGAAAACATCCAAGAATTTGGCAAATTGCTTATCAAGTTTGCTCTTTCTGAGACGCTGAGGAAACGGAACCTTGAGGTCTGGTTCTTGAGGAGGCAATGGCCTAGCTTCAGGGATGATTTCATTCTGCTCTTGACTGTCTTTAGTAGTTTTTTCACCAGTTGAAGAGGTCTCCAATTCTTTTCCACTTCTCAAGATTATCGCCTTGCATTGTTCTTTTGGATTGACTTCAGTAGTGCTAGGCAAGTTACCTTGTTGGCGACCATTGAGCATGTTAGCCAATTGACCAACTTGAACTTCTAAATTTCGAATACGTGCATCTTGATTCTGGAAATTGGTCTGGGTATCGGCCATGAACTTGTCAGTATGCTTGGTAAGCTAGAGTATTGCTTGTTCTAATTCTGACTTCTTTTCCTGAGGTGACACTCCCTGCTGAGGCTGGCCCATATTTTGATTATTTCTCCAAGAGAAGTTTGGATGATTACGCCATCCCTGATTGAATGTGTTGGAGAAATGGTTGTTTTGTTGCCTGTTGTAATTTCCCACATATTGAGCTTGTTCTGGCTGAGGTTGAGTGAAAGCTCCTATTTGACATTCTTCAGTGGGGTGGTTCCCTTGACAGTAGTCACATATAATTGGAGGAGTCTGAATAGAGTTGGTTTCCAAATGATTACTCTGAAGCTGTTTAGTAAGAGAAGCAACCTGAGCAGTCAAGGCAGTCAAAGCATCAATCTCATAAACTCCCGATGCTTTCTTTGATACAGCCCTCTCACTTGGCCATTGAAAATTGTTGGTGGCTATGTCATCCAGCAACTCATAAGCTTCTTCTTCAGATTTCTTCATGAAAGATCCTCCTGCAGATGCATCGATAACAATTCTTGAAGTGTCATTCAGCCTATTGTAAAAATTGTGGACTATCATCCACTTAGGCAATCCATGGTGAGGGCACTTCCTCAACAGCTCCTTATATCTCTCCCAAGCTTCATACAATGTTTCGCCATCCTGTTGAGTAAAATTGTTGATCTCTATACGCAGTTTCGCTGTCTTTGCTGGTGGGAAAAATTTTGTTAGAAATTTATGCACTAAATCCTCCCAAGTAGTGATTGAGTCTGCGGGTAAAGAAGTCAACCAATCTCTTACTCGATCCTTCAGAGTAAATGGGAATAGTACAAGGCAAATGGCTTCATCAGTAACGCTATTATACTTGAATGTATTGCAAATTTCAAGAAAACTTGCAATATGAGTATTGGGATTCTCAGAAGGCAACCCATTAAATTGAGTTGCTTGGATCATCTGCATTTGCATCGCCTTGATCTCAAAATTATTCGCAGCAATAGTCGGTCTTCTTATGGCCGAATATAAACCAACTGCAGTAGGTAATGCATAATCTCGCAGCGCAGGTGGCGGGTTGTTCTCGTTTCTCATTCCACCAGTATCATCCATAGTTTCTTTCAAATGTCTAACCGCTTCTCTTCGTTCCCTTCTGTTTCGTCGACAAGAACGCTCAATTTCAAGATCAAAAGAAAGTAAGTTTTCGCTTCCAAACTTTCGCATGCACCTAGGAAATACTCCTTAAAAGTAGAAACAAAGACAAAAGTAAATAAAAGAAATTCAAAGTAAAATTAGAATTATTTGACTCGATATTAGTAGGACTAAATAGTCCCCGGCAACGGCGCCAAAAACTTGGTCGGTTAATTTCGCAAGTGCACGAGCCGGTTCAAGTAATAAAGTGATGAAAAAATATCGTTCCCAACGAGGACTATATACTACTAATTACCGAATTACTTTAATCCCAATTCTATTTGAACAATAATTTTACGAGATTCAATAAAATAAAAACAATTTAAAATAAACATAACGCACAAATTTAACAAGGAGAAATTCAATATATTAGGATATCTAGGGTTTCCGAATTCACCAGATTAATCCTGTTCAAAATATCAAATTTAATCACCCAACGCTTATTCCTATGCTGATGACAAATTTCCCTAATGTAATCACTAATCTTTCTCAAGCATTAGCAAATTATCACAACAAGCCAGTTTTCACCTCTCAGTCTCAAACTCCAAACCTATCATGATTTATTAAGAACAAGAAATTCATAGTATCACACAAGCCTCATAGATATCTCTATCTTATGACAATCTCATGGTATTTAATCAAGGTCTAATCCAATTATCACTTCTCAGTCTCAAATTAGATCACAAATCAATGGGAAATGGCGCGCACACTTTCACAAGCATTAAGAATAGATTAACCACTTAGCATAGATGTGAATAAACATCAAAATTGAATTAAACCATAATAAATTTGAACAATCATAATCCGGCTACATCGTAGCCCTAGAAAAAGAAATTTAGTTCATAATGAAACTAAACAAAATCCTAAATAATGTTCTAAACATGATGAGAAAAGAAGAAGAATTGATTTATGAATCGGAATTGTCGCGATCCGTCTCCGGAATTGCTATTCTTCTTCTCCAAATCACCAATTGCTTTCCTCTAAGTCACACCTCTCTTTTTCTCCGAAAATCTCCTCCTTTGAACCCTAAAAAGATTCTATTTATAGCCTTGGATCAAAAGATTTGATTTTTGAATTTCAAATTCGGAGAATCAAAACGAATTTCGCAAAAATCACATTGGGCGCATAGGCCCTGTTTTTCTGGCGCCTAGGCCCTAAACTGGAATTCGCGATTTGTGCCTAGACCCTATTTTTTCTGTGCCTAGGCCCTAAACTGGTACGACGAAAATCTCTTTTTGCGCCTAGGCGCTACTGAAATAGCGCCTAGGCGCCATACTCTCGGGTTTTTGTACCAAAATAACTCAATTCAAGCGCCTAGGCCCCATAAAATTGATGTTTAGGCACCCAATACTCTTCAAAACAAAATCTTCACACCAAAACGTGCCAAATGCTCCATTGTAGCTCCAATCGCGCCAAAAAACAATGAATCCATCTTTTTTTTCCTAAATCGTACAAAAGAGAATAAAACAACGTGAAAGAACTTAAAAACAAAGTGAAAACCAACAAAATAATAAGTTAAAAATACCTAATTAATTAGTCTAAAACTAACTTATCAGTTATGTTGATTGCTATATATATATTGAACATTAATTTTGAATAAGGATCAATACTACAGTATGAGTATTTTTTGTATATAACACAGGGGTATGAGGCCGTCAGATTAATTGTGTTGACAAAACTGGATTAAAATTACACGACGGTCCCAAGAACCGTCGTGTAATCACACGGAAAAGGGGATTACACGACGGTTCTGGGACAAACCGTCGTGTAAAACACTGAGACAGGGATTACACGACGGTCCATGGACCGTCGTTTAATCCCGCCAGAGGGGGATTACACGACGGTCCCAGGGACCGTCGTTTAATCCCCCCCAGAGGGAGATTAAACGACGGTCCATTAAACGACAGTCCCTGGGACCGTCGTTTTTAAACCCACTGCTTGGGGTGGATTAAACGACAATCCCAGGGACCGTCGTTTAATCCCCCAGAAAAGGGATTACACGACGTTCCCAGGGACCATCGTGTAATCCTCAGTATTACACGACGGTTTGCAAAGAAACCGTCGTGTAATCGTCAAAAAAGTTTGAAAATTTTCAACTTTCATTTTTCAAAATCCGCGCGAAAACCCATTACTTAAATACAATTTCCTCTCAATTTCTCTCCATGTATCTTTTCATTTCTCTTCACGCTCTCTATATTTCTCAAGTACCCACATCCTTCACTAACCCGCCGCCACCTCTCTTTTAAAATCCAGTCAAGCCGCCGTTGCCGTCGGTGCCGCCGCCGTTGCCGTCGTAGCCGCCACCGCCTCTCTCTTGGTGTGGCCGTGCCTATTCATCTTCAAGTACAAGCAAGGTAACTTCATAAATAAACTAAAACACATTTGCTCTTTTGTATTGTTGTTTGTCACTAAAGATCCATTTTTGAATATGGGTGTTTTTGTTTATAATGTTGCTCTTTGTAGATTAATGGTTTGTGAATGGTTTTGGCACTTTACATACACATGATTTTTTCCCGCCCATAACATGCTCGATGAAATGTCAAATTGAGTTTTTCTTATCGAAAAGTTTATAGAGTTTGATAAATATTCATAGCATAATTATAGCAAGATTACATGAAGTCCCCTAGCATGAAAATACATCAAGAATGCCTCAAAACGCCCTATGACCATAGAGACTGCGACGGGCGCCAGGCGCTCGTGGGGGGGCACCGGGCGCCAGGCGCCCGCGGGTGGCGCCTAGCGCCCTTGTGCGTGCGGGCGCGTGCGCATGTTTGTGCACCTTTGTGCCATGTTTAAAAATTAATGTATTGTGTGGTTAGTAGTTAAAGTTAATTTGATTCGATTATATTGGTCCGACATAATTGTTTTATTTTTTTTTGGCAATAAATATAGGTGAACGAATACAATGGAACATTCCAAAAAGGGATGAGCACGAAAGAAAAACCCGATGGATCCCACTGTCGATGGCAAACGAAGGGCAACAATAATGAAACGCGTCCATATGGCAAGGAAAAGAGGTGAACGCATTCAAGTCACGTTTGACGAGAAAGGACAATCGGAAGGGAAGCACGGTGACGAATTGATGAGCTGGATTGGTGTGCTCGCTCGAGAGCACGTTCCAATATGGATACAAGATTGGAGATATCGTGATTTAGACGGATTGAAAGATATTATTTGGAAAGAAACTGTTACTTCTTTCACCGTGGATGAAAGCTTCCGGGAGTACTTGTTTAAAATCATGTGGTGAAGCTACAAGGAATTTTCGGTATGATCTGTACAAGACGTTTGTCGAGGAATTTCTAACAGAGGAAAGTGTGTGGACACGGCCACAAAAAGTTATTGACAACTACCGGAATATTGAAGAAGAGGATTGGATGAAATTCGTTCAGTATAGAACATCCTCACAATTTCAACAACTATCTGATCGTGGAAGCGAAATAAAGACAAACAACGAATACTCATCAAGAGGAGGCCGAAACGGATATAGGAAGCTCGACCAGGAAATGGTATTTCAATAAATTTTGTTCGTACTAAATCATATTCCATTTATACTAACAATGTTAAATTACAGTTTAAGAAGACTGGGAAATGGGAAAAAAGAGATGGTTTGTGGCTAGAGCAACAGACAGCCGCAGATGGAGAGTTGAAAGATCCAGCATGTCAAAAAGTTAGCGAGTTGATAGTAAGTTTACTAACTAACAATGAATTCTTCATCACTACTATACGTACTTACAACCCTTTAGCTTAAATGAGTTTTGTTAAATATCTTGTAGATGGAGTACAACACACAGGAGAGCCAAGGCACTTTCAAATCAGTTGGCACTAGTGATGTATTGTCGCACGCATTATCTAGACCCGAACACAAAGGCCATGTCCGTGGGCAATCAAAGTTTGTAAAGCCGTCTCAGTACTTTAACCTAAATCGAAGTTCGAGTAAAGACAATGAAGTACAATCAATGAGACGTGAAATAGAAGAATTAAAGGCGTTGGTGCGTGGTCTATGTGCGAACAAAGATGTGGAGCCGTCAGTTGATCCCAACAATGTGCCAACCGTGGACCAACACAACAGCTTTAAAGCTAGTTGCTCTGCCCAAGAAAAACAACATGGAGTTTCTGATCCGCCAACCATGCCGGTCGACAGTCAGGAGTGTAAGCTCTATATTTTTGATGAAGTGTAGGGTGGACAGTTGCTTGTTGCATTTGGAAGAGCATGGCTGGAGAGCCTTCCCACCGATACGGTGCATGGGATTCCACTGGGGGAAGGGCACGTGCGAGTGTCAGTCAATGTGCCAAAATTAAAAAAATCACCATTACCTATACTGACGTACGACGCAACCACTGCGAAGGATGCTGTTAATGGGCTTGTTGCTTGGCCTAAAAGATTAGTTGAGCTCGACACGAGTATGAATAAGGCGAGTCGAGGGCCTAGTCATGTTCCTGACCCAGCAGCTGGCAGAAAAAACGCCAAAAAAAGGTTGGAAATAAAACGATCGACTCTCGAACTGGGGTACAACAAGGTGCGCAAGAACAACAATTGGTGTTCGACTTTAATAACATGAACAGGGCGATGAGGCCTTTGGCTTATTATGCACATAGTTCCATGCGTCAAGGTAATCAGATTGAGGTCCCAATACCATACACGATCATAGGTTTTGAAATGCCTGTCTTTCTGAGCTTTGAAGATATTTATGAGTTCATTAATTTACAAGAAATCAATGCGAATTGTATATTAGTCTACATGAGGTACGACATTCTTTCTCTTAAAGTTTTTTTTTTTATCTGGAAATTCTTCAATATGTCAGGTAGAGTAACAATTTTGATACGCTTATGCAGATATTGGGAGGAACTATGTAGGATTAACGGGAAAGCTGAGAAGTTTGTGTTTGTGTCTCCAAGCTTGATCTCACCGGTGAGAACAGATACTGAAGATGCTGGCAGGAGAGAGCGAGCCGACAATCTTCTCAGCTTTTTGCGTGACGCACCAAAAGAACGGCTTTATCTTGTGCCACATAACAGAGGAAGACATTGGGTTTTGGGTGTCATTGACCCATGGGAGGACATCGTCCTTTATTTTGATCCTCTTTGGGAGAAGAAACGAGACGATTTTACTGAGCTAATGAACATGTAAGTCAATTTTAATATGTTATTTTTTTTAATCTTAATAATTATATGCATCTTAATTAGTTTGAATTTTACCAATTTGCTAGGGCCCTAACGGATTGGAAGATTATGGCCGGAGAAGGGATTAGAAGGAGACGAGACTGTAAAACCAAAATCTCGAACTATCCTTGTCCTCTCCAAGAGGGAAGTATTGAATGTGGTTATTTTATTTTAGGTTTTATGAGGGATATAGTGTTGAATGGAATTGACGCACTTGAAAGTAAATAATTTTTTACTTCTCAGGATTTGGATTTGATTAGGGGAGAATGGGCCAACCATGTAACGGAATTCATTAATTATGATGTATAAACTTGTAATGTAATAATTGGTGTGTATTTTTACTTTGATCAATGAAGTTAATATCTTGGATCGTGTATTGGATAACATACAGGTTAAGCCACCCGTGGGAAATCACCAAAAAACCCAAATTTTTTTTTTACATAGTACATTACACGACGGTTCGACCCACCGTCGCGTAATGGATACATTACATGACGGTTCAAGCTGGAACCGTCGTGTAATGTACCCACATTACACGACGGTTCCAGCTGGAACCGTCGTTTAATGTTCTCATTACACAATGGTTCTAGGTCGAACCGTCGTGTAATGTCGCTACATTACTTCTTTTGACTATGGTTTACCGGGATTACATGACGGTTAAAACCATCGTGTAACATTGAGATACCACGACGGTAATAAAACCGTCGTGTTATCTTCCACGACGCTAGATTACACGACGGTTACCCAACCGTCGTGTAAACTTTACACGACGGTTAAAAACCGTCGTGTAATCCCTCTTTTCTAGTAGTGCTTGGAATTGTCTTGGAAAATCATGCAAAGGGAGGGTAAAAAACAGTAGAAAGCTCCAAAAGTTGGACGAAAGTGAAATTTGAAGTTAATATAATATTAATTGTCTGTACACTAGGTCAGTGTTGAAGGTTTTAAGGATAATTAGTACCATAAATACAACGGAGAATGAAGGAGAATGCAACAGCAAATAACGGAGAATGTGATGGTAATGGTGACCTCGCACAGTGGCGTTTCTCTGATTTCTTTGTCCAGCAGCGAACAAAACGGCCGGGAATCACTAGGCGATTGTAACACCCATTAGAATTAATTGAGATTAATTATACTAAACTGAATTAATAAGTGTGCTAAAATGTATTTTAAAATTATTAAACTGCATTTAAAATTATGATTTAAAGGTTTAAAAACATTTTTGGAAAATTATATTTTTTGCCCCTAAACTTCTTCAAAACGACCAAAATACCCCTAACCGGTCGACCGAACCTTCACTCTAGTTGACCGGACGCATGCAAAAACAGTTAACCGCCCTTTGCTGCAACCTTCTCTCTAGTCAACAAATTAGAGTCCCTTGTTTCTGGTGCCAAAAATCCCTAGGCAAGGGTAACTTCCTTTATAAATTCTCTAGCCCTACTTAGTTTCTCAGTTTTCCCATTTTCTCTCTCTCTCCATCGCTCTCCCTCTCACTCGCCTTCTCCCCCTCTATTTCCTCTCCATACCGAGCCTCCCCCTCAGTGACAAAGTCAGAAAACTTAATTCGGGGGGGGGGGGGGGGGGAGCGGGCCTTGAATATAGCTAAAACTCATTAGAGGGCCTTCAAAAAAAAAAAAGTTTTTTAGGGTGGCCTAAAAAGAAAGAAAATGGTGAGAATTTAAAATTTTTATTAAAAAAATACAAGGGGCTACCATAGGCAGCCCCCCGGGGCCGATGGTGGCTACGTCTCTACTCCCCCACACACTATCTCTAAAATTTTGTAGCCAAAAACCAAAACCGAGCCTCAAGATACTTAAACCCCAAGCTTCTAAACTTTGCAAGTTCGCTTTAAACTCATTCTATATGTCAAATAACTTGGTTTTGTGATTTGAAATTCCCATTTTCGTTAATTTTGGAAACTTGAAAATCGAAATTGATTTTGATGGATTTTGATGATTTTGAGTTTGAATCTAGTTATTCAGGCTCTGAGAGTTGTTTATATTTTATTCTGGATTTCTGGGAACTATTAGAATGGATTTTGGAGTTGTTTACAGGTCAGGCTTGAGCTGGGATTCCTTTGTTTCTTTATGGTTCGGTCAATCGGATATCCTATCCAATCAACCAGACGGCCCTAGAATAGGACATGACACTCTGTCCTTGTCCGGTTAACCAGACCTACCGGACCGGTCAACCGGACAAAAGCATAGAGTTTGCGGGGTCTCTATTTAAGTCTAATCAGCCTTAAAATTATGTTTTAAACTCAAAAAGCGATGTTTTAACCCTAATCTGGATTTTCACAGTTTACACGTTGTAGAAGGTGAAATTCTACTGTCAAATTTGTATTAAGGGACCATGACCAATGGACGACCGGTGTGTTAGTGATTGATTATGCGTGAATAATAGTAAAATAAATACGGAAAAATAAAGTGAGCAGAGACACAAGATTTATAAAGGTTCACCCGTAATCTTGTGGGCTACGTCATTTGCCAGTGCTTCGAGAGCATTCACTATGTAAGTAGAAAGAATATTAAAGAGCTCGTGTAAGGCAAGAATGAGAAAAATGATAAGTGGGGGAAATTAGATACAAGCATATAGGGAAAAGCTGGAATTGAGGAATTCTTGTGAGTCTTCGACAGGTTGTCTCTGGAGTCCGAAGACGGGTTGCCGAGGGAGAATCTAGAGAGGCTCTTAATGAAAGTTGGCTCTCTGTGGGTGTTTTATGTGTGTCCTCCAATTGTGGTGAGGATGGCTATTTATAGGCATTGGTGAAGGCCTAGAGAATCTTGTCATATGTATGATTCGAATTCGAATTTGAATAATAATAAAGTTATCCATTTCTTTTGTGATTAGATATTGCATTTAAATTAATGTATTTGAATTATGAAGTCAAATTCAAATATATTTTAGGCTAGAAGGATTTTCCAAATCCCTAAATTCGTGAGCAGACAATTATGATAGTTACCTAGAAGATTTCCGTTATTTATTGGCTGGGGAGTCAATCGAATGAGCTTCTCTTTAGACATGTTCGTGACATGTCGGGGAGTCACTTAATGACTCATTTTAGCCTTTGGAGGTTGCCTGATTGTACCTCATTCATGTTCTCTGATGATGTGTATTGAGGCGTGTATGGTGATAAATGAGGTACGAAATCTGACCTCAACACACGTATATTGAGAAATATTAATATTTTAATACAATATTATTTAAAGCACACTAATTAAGCCCGATGTTTAGTATAATTGAAATTGAGCATATATTAGATACTTAGGATATATGTGTGGTTTGGTTTAAGGTTTTGGTGACCGCATTGAGGAGTTTTGGTACACGTGAAGTTATCCGTAGATTTAATTTGCCAAAGAGGTAGGACACCTAAACCTATTTTTATGAACATTGCTTATGAATTCCTCATTTTAAAATTATTTTTAAAGTAAAATGGTTTTGTAAAATGTTTTTAAATGGAGAGTATATATATGTATCATATGATTTGGGTCAAAAGTACATATACGTAGATATATTATTTTGAGACACTTAAGTGAGCTGCTTTGAAACTTGGCTTGTTCTAGCCAAGTGTGTTAAATGAAATTTCAAACACTGTCCGATTAGACACCGGCGGGTGATAGTTTTGCTTGTAAAACCTTATTTAGATACAGAGATAATATCTTGTTATCGATTGGTTGGTGTCAAGCTAGCACTTATGAGTATATTTATGCTCAGCAAAGTTCATTTCTACATTTATTTATTATACATTTAATTTTGGCCTCGTTCATTTTTACTATATCCCAACCTAACTCTTTTTAATCTAATTTAGTTAAATTGAGTCAAATGTATAATACTGAGCTAGTAGCTCATGTTTTATTGTTTTAACCTCCCTCCTCCCCAGGAGGTGCTGGGAATAGTGCCTAGTAGACGGTGTGACATCAAGGCCATTGGGATTTAGTGTTGATCTATCTGTACTTTTATTTTCAGTTATTTATTTTTTCAAGGCATATAAGCTTAGCTCTATCTTTCTAGAATGAGTTTTGGATGTTTGTTGTTTCATTTCCTGTTTTGTTTGTTTGTATGATGATACTGGAGGTTGGATTTTCAAATCTTTTTTCATGTGAAAAACTTAATATTTTCAGGATGCCCATTGTTTTGATTAAAAAGCTACTTCGTGGATTTTCGTTAAAATAAAATAAGTAGACTTTAGGAAAAAATGTTATATGGCACAATACTCTGATATGCTTTCTAAAGATATGCCTAAAATGGGAATTTTACCAAAAATGTGGGCGAGTTTTAGAATATTATGAGTTTTATTTATGTGATGATTTTAATTACGAATTTACTTTTAATTAAACCCCTCTATGTCACCATACCCAGTTTTTGAGTCGTGATAGCGATAATCACGAGGAATGCAACCCAGCCTATCCTGCAATTCTATGGCTTCTTCAGCTACCTCGTGTTAGCCTTGTTGTCTCCTCTAGTTTTCTGGCTTCTTCGCGTCATCTTCTTCGATGGTTTGGCATCGGCTGGCGACTTTCCTATGACGACAACGATGGATGTTGGTTGGCTTGTGTGAAATGTCGATTTGGTTTTGATTTTGGGGCTATTTTGTAATAATAGATAATTTGTGTGAAATTTTTTAAATATAGAAGAATTTTTTTTAGGAAAAAATGTGGACCGTTAGAGGTGGTTATAGCTCATAATCAATTGGTAACCAGTTAACGCGTTGGTGGACGTGGTTACTGATTGGTATCCCTCCAACAAAAGTGACCACTGGTAACTGGCCAATGGAGTTTGTTACTGGTCGGTGACTTGCGGACAAAAGTAACTAATTGATAACTCGTTAATGGAGGTGGTTATTGGTTAATGATAATTTCTTAAACTCATAAAGTATGTAAGGGATGAAATTAAAATTAGATTAATTCAAAGAATACCTTTTTAGTTTCTAAAACTAGAAAGATACATTGAGAAATAACTATTAAAACTAACCAACCTATATTTATATTTTAGGTTATTTACATTTTTACACCTTATATTTTGTTTTTCTTTAGAAAGTATATCTTATGTTTTGAACTTTTATATTTTCATACCATCAGATTATGTTTAATACACAAATTTATACCCTATATTGTCAGCACTTAATTTTGACGTTAAAATGCCCAAATTACCCTTAAAAACAAAAACAAAAACCAAATAATATTTACATTTTTGTTCACTGCATTTTTTATTTAATAAGGATACTGTGCCTTTTAAATTTCTACATTTTTATATTATTAGATTATATTTAGTACAAAGATCTATACATTTTCTCTATCAAAACTTAATTCTAACATTAAAAATACCTAAATTACTCTTGAAATTGAGAAACAAAATGTGAAAAAAATTTGAAATTAAAAGCTAATAAAAGGGGCTAAGGTGGGGGTCGAAAGGAGTGCGTAACAAATAGGCGGGGAAATGACTGGGTGATTATAAGGGTGAGGTTGAAAAGTCTGCATTTTTTGTTGAGAAAATCAAAAGTTTTAATGTTTTATTGTTTTTTTAAGGGTATTTTGAGTATTTTTAAGTCAAAATAAAGTATTAATCAGAAAAATATGTTGATTTAATTTAATGATAATATAGTGAAATAAAATACATAACTTTGAATACGAGGTATATATATTTTTTATATGATATAAAAAGGTAAATAAGTCAACTATGTTTTTGTTTTTAAAGGAATTTTTGAGATTTTTACTAAAAATTGTGTTGACGAACAAAAGATATAAATATATATATATATATATATATTTTAAGATTAATATAATGATTAAAAAAATATAAAAATTCAAAATATTTGATATATTCGCAAAATTCAGAGTGTGAAAATGTAAATGACCTTTTATGTAATGTTTTTCCCTCGAACAAATAACCTTGTCTTATTCGGAGACTTTTTTATTTTATTTTATTTTATTTTCTCTTTGTACTTGACCCCTTGCTCTGCCCCAAGTCTTTCCCTCTTGGTCTGGTCTTCTCCTCCGGTTGTCGCTGGTATTTCCTCTGATCTTCCGTTCTATTTATAATCCGTTCATTAAATCTCGTTTACTCTGGGCACTTGCGGATTACTTACGGATTTTACCGACTGATCAGCTGCTGTATGATCCAATCATTTTAGTTTCAACGGACAGAACTTTTGATGTAAACACCATTCTTTGACAATTCTTCTTTTAGTTTCAGCATATACAATTCCTTTGTGTTTGTGTGTGCGTATAAATATAAATATAGCAACTTTCTTACATGTGTGTGTATATGTATATATGTGTATGACAATGTCTTCTCTCTTGCAGTCGGATAGGTCTACTAGTTGTAATATTTTATTAAATATTTTGTAATTATTAACCAATTTACATGTAATTTTTTATTTAAAACTATTAATCCAAAGAATAGGTATCATTAAAAAATGTTGTAGTGGAATCTAGTTGTTATCGGAATCAACTAGTTGTTGTCGTGGAATTATGATGATGTGAATATATATATATATATATATATATATGATGTGAATTATGTTGTATATTCAAGAACTCAACATATATGTATCTTGTATTTGTAGTTTTCTTCTTGCATATTTACAACAAGAGCTCATCAAAGTCAGATTGAGTACTTGATCTTGATAGCTTTTCTGGGCCATGTTTGTCATTGTGTTTTACCAAGAAAGCAGAGGCATCAGAAAGATCCTGAAAGAAATTCGTAAAATCAGTAGTTTAAGAATTTTTTAGATATTTAACCTTTTAGAAAAGATATTTATCATTTTGGAGAGCTTTAAACGGCTCAAAAGTTATAAACCGGTCTCCGAGAAAGTCGGATGATCAGGACACACGCCGCGGAAGAGCTTTCATTTCTTCGACCCTAAAACCTCTAAGTTGTAATCTGTCCACACTTCCTGGGTGGACATAATGAGAATATATATATATATGTATATATGTGTGTATATATATTATGTAGAAAGAGCATTATTCCTCAATTAATACTAGGACTTTATGCTTGTGCAGCAATCATATTTGCATTGTTTCAACTTCAAGTAAAGAAGTCGTAAACAAAATCGTGAAATGGAAGGGAGCAACCCCGTTTCTTTAGATCAAGAGCATCAGCCTGACGAGCTTGCGACATCATTGAGAAGAAAATTAAGGAACTTGTCACCATTGCCCTCTCGATGTTGCATCTACAGGGTCCCGGAGCGTTTACGTCACGAAAATGCAAGGGCCTATACCCCAAAGGTCGTCACCATTGGACCACTTCACCGTGGTGCCGAAGGTTTGAAGGCCATGAAAAAACATAAGATGCTTTATCTCAAAAGTTTTCTCAAGAGAACAAAACTAAGCATGGAGGATTACGTTGAGTTCATGAAGCAAAGGGAGCAGAAAGTGCGTAATCATTACGATGAAGACTTCGAACAAATGGGAAGCGACCAGTTCGTGGAAACCATCCTTGTGGATTCTGCCTTTGTCGTTGAGATCTTGTGGAGGAACTACTCCAAAGAAGCGGCGCTTGAAAATGACCGAATATTCAACAAGCCTTGGAAGATTATGGACATAAGGAACGATATGATGCTGTTGGAAAATCAGCTTCCGTTCTTTCTTTTTGAAGATATCTTTGATCTAGCGAAACTAAAGGTTCTTCGAGACAATGTTAGTGAGAGTGATTGTCCAAGTATTGAGAAACTTTCCCTCATTATGCTGACCTACGACTTCTTTAAATGTAAAGCTTACTTGGGGGATATAGAGGAAATCTTGAGTGGGATAAATTCTTCCAAGATCAAGCATTTTGTTGATTTCTTCAGAAAATGTCATGTACCGAGACCATTACCGCCTAGAGGTGAAATTCAGACACTAACCATACCCAATGTGACGGAGCTGTACGAGGCTGGGGTCAAGTTTGAGGTGAAACCAACTGGAGGATTGTTTGACATACAATTCTGCGAAGGAACTTTGGTGATTCCTCACTTGATCATACGGAAGTTCACCGAGAGCTTTATTCTGAATCTGCTCGCATTTGAGCAATGCCATATGCTTGAGTGTTACATCAATGATTATGTTTTCATCATGGACCGCCTCGTTGACACGACCAGGGCCGTTCAGTTGCTTGTTCAGAGTGGAGTAATTGAGAGTAAACTGCCAGATAACCAAGAGGTGGTAACATCCATTGATAAGCTTGTCCGTGGAAGTCTCTTGCGCCGTAAACATTTCTATTTTAATGATCTCTGTGACGGCTTGAATGCTTATTGTAGTAACCCCTGGAACACATGGATGACAAACTTAAAACAACAATATTTCAGCTCTCCGTTGACCATTTTTGCTGTTGCCGTGGCTACTGCAGTCTTCATATTCACTGTCATCCAAACAGTGTGTTCGTGTGGAGTTGGGTTTAAGAAGTAGAAAATATGTTCTTCCGAGTTTCGCTCTATGATTAGAAGCAATGTAAAACAGAAAAGTAGAATTATAGAAGGGTATTAAGAAAGAAGAATTTTTTTTTTCTTGCTTCTTTAAGGAAACATAGAAGTTCAAATGAAATATAGAAGGGTATTATGAAATACTGTTCAATATGTGTGTCTGCTGGTTGATTGTTGATTATGACTTGGTTATTGAAAATCCTTTTTTTCTGTTTTGTTTTGTGAAACAAATTCCTATTTGCAACATCTGCAAGTCTTCAACTTTTGAACAGGTTTTTTAACATTCTTTCCCTTGTATATCTTAGTCTGGCTAACTCATCAATAACATTTTTTCAAAGTCTTCAAATGCGATTCAACCTTTCAACTCTTTTTTTTTTTTTTTTTTTAATTTTTTTTAAAATTTTTTTCCCTTCTACTTTCTAACTGGAATTCCTAAAAGAAAAGTATGTTGAGAAAGAGTGAAAAAAAAGGAGCATACGTAAAATAAATTGGGCCAAGAGTAGGGACTATATTCTGTTATGGATAAGTTAAGAAAACCAAAATCATTGGGTTAACACAGGAAAACAAAATCAGGCCATAAACAGCTAGAACAATTAACCATGTTCATGCCGGAAGTAAAGCGAACTTTATATATGAAATGATTTATTTAATGACTTGTTGAATCAAGATCGGTTCCTAGTTTGAATCATTGGGGTATCTGCCTACCCCTAAGAGCCTAAAACGCAATTATAAAATAATTATAATAATAATAATAATTATAATAATAATAATGATTATAATAATGTTAGGAAGAGGGCAAGAATTAGATGTGTAACGTGTGAAGGAGAACAGAGTAGTGTTGAAGAGTAATCAGCAGACAGCAGCCACTAGCGTTTACGATCTCGAAGAGGCATAACCTGTCTTGATTAACACCTTTAAAGTCGAAGGGATGACATTGACAAAGATTTTGATCTATAAAAAATTGATGTAAATACAACAATTATGATGCTATTACTATTTTGAAGCTTTTATCCGAACCGTTTAGACACGAGAAAATTTCGTGATGAATCAAGGGAGCAGAATTGGAATGCAATGTATCAAGTGCTGATCCTATTTTGAATAACAGGACATGTTATTTTATGAACATGTTAAAGAAGAAAACTAAAAGAAAAATCACCATAAAGCCTTAAACTCTGTTAAAGAATTTAAAACTTTATAGCCTGCGAAAAAAGAAAGAAAGAAATTTTAATCTTGATAAGCAGCTTTTCCTGAACAGTAGGACATTTCCGTAGAAACAACGTAACAGAGCGGTCTAATCAGCTCTATTGAATGGCTTCTCTTGAACTAATTAACAACTTCTTAATCCATCAGTAAGTCTAAAAACTTTTGTAGCAGTTGCTCAACACATTTTCCCCCATCGAGCACAATCCGGCTCATTAAAGAACAAGATTTCATAGTCTACGGGAGCAATTCAACCCTCCGAAGTTTTTCAACATTTGAAACACCTAAGAAACAAGTTGTTTCAGATAAATATATGATAAACACGATAAAACATCGATGATAAAAGGCAGAACTGTCAAGTTCAAATAGTCAGGAAATACCATAGCATTTCAAGCCAAACACGTACACAACATAAACCACACAAAGACCGGTACTATCCGTTACCGAAGATAGAAAGAGAACCACAAATCCAAAGAACGAATTGCTTTGCTCAACAGCATAGAGTCTACATAGTTTACAAAAGGAGAACAAACCAAAAGCCTTGAGCAGCAAGAACGACCTACTGAGTTCACACCGGAAGTAAAGTGGCAAATATCTGAAATGATAATTTCATGACAGATTCAGTCCAGCTTGATCAATAAGTTTGAATCCTTGAGGCCTTTGACAGCACATAAAAGCCTAAAATAGAAGTATAACATATATATGTGTGTGTGTGTATAAGAAGTTAGTAAGAGGTCGTGACATAATTTGAAAGAGCTGCAAAATAAGAGTGCAAAAACTTACAGAGTGGTCAGCAGTTACTAGTGCTCAAGACCTCAGAGATACGTTGTCTGTCATGATGAACAAACTTTAAAATGGAAAGAATACTATCAATGAATATGTTAATCAAGAACATAGAAAGAGAAATCTAAAACTGGTAAATTTATTGCCATTTCGGTACTTTTCTCTGAACCATTCAGTCATGAGAAAGAAATTTTAAGAAACAAGGCAGCGGGATTAAGTTGACATTGAATACCATGATATATCACTTTCTTTTTAGAGGAGAGTTAATTAGCTAGTTTTGTATTTTCAACTATTTTTGTTAATTAGGAAAAGGAATCACTGAAAAGGTTGTTAAACGGAACAATGAGGGTGGGATGTACATACTTTGGTTAAGAAAAAATACAAGGTTTTTTTTTTAAAAACGAAAACACAGCCAAAATAGAGAAGGGAGACATAGAACGAACCAGAAAATTCTCAATGTCATCACTGAATGCAGAACCCTGGTAACTGGAGAAACTTGACTGACCGACATCGGGCCTTGTAAGAAGAGGCAGTGCACCTTGTTCTATGTCCAACTCCTTTAGTCCTTGCAACTCTCTTAGAACAAGCAGCTTGAGTTTTTGAAAACCACCTTTCTCAAAATGAAGTTGCTCTCCCTCGTATGCCTGGCAGAGCCCAAGAGACTCTAGATTAGGCAAGCCGCAGAGGTACTTTAACGGGTCATCAGTTAACCTTGTGTGTCTTAAGGAGACCACGCGTAGACAATGAAGACTCAAGATCCCAGCTAGCAATTTCTCTACTTGGACATACCGAACATGACATGGCAAACCATGTATTGAGGACAAAATGTTGACAAAATCAGTGTGTTTGACCTTGTCGCTTATGTATAAAATTTGAGTTTCAAGGTAGTTAATACAGTCTCTAAACACATATCGAACACATAAAGTTTCTGCAGTCAATCCTGAAATAACCAATTCTTCCAACCACACCGTTCCTTTGACAGTCTGAAGGGCGTAATTGAAAATCTTCTTGACGCTGACACTCTTTAAAACGTTGTTGTGTACATCACTATAGATTGATAAGCGACGACTCTGTGCACTGAAACTGAATTCATTGGCCTTTACTTGTATAATCTCGTGCATTAAGCCGGGGGCTGGTAATAGTTCACAAGCTCCGACCAGATTTCTCTGAATCAGCTCATGAAAGTATTCTTCAGCAACTTCTTCTAATGTCTCTCCTCTGTCCTCTTTTATGAAACCCTTTGCAATCCACAACTTGAATAAGTTGTCAACAGAAAATAAAGTGTTCTTTGGAGAGCTGCTAACACATGAGAAACATGATTGTAGTGCGGAAGATAGATCATCAACACAAAAAGAGACGATTTTTGAAACATTTGATCGGTGGGGATCGGATATAAGAGCAGAAGAAAGAATGTCAAGCTGCTTTTGCCACTCTGACACTGTACTCTCTTTGGTTGACAATAAACCAGCTATGGCTACAATTGCACGCGGAAAGCCTTTGCATAGTCCAAGAATCTGGAGCGCTAACTGCTCTAACTCCAGAGGACAATGCCTCTCAGTGATATATTTGAATGCTATTCTACAAAAGAGTTCCCAAGATGCTGTTTCAGATAACGGTTCTAGCTTGTGAACATGATCGACTGAGCTTTCCTTACAGGAAGCAGCAATTGTATCGCAATGTGTAGTGATGATTACCCTACTGCCATTGCCGTTATCAGGCAAAGCATCTTTCATAACATTCCAAAATTCTTGTTCGCAAATGCCATCAAAGACAATCATGTACCTTTTTGACTGCAAAAGTTTTCTCGGGATGCTAATTAGCTCTTGCCCCTGCAGCATGTCAACTTCTCCCATGTTGCATCTTCCTGTCCGGCAGATCCCATCTATTATGATCTTTAGCAGCTCCTCTGCGTTGTATGACGGAGAAACATTGAACAAAGCACAGAAACCGAAGTGTCGCCTTACGACTTCATTGTTGAAGACTTTCATTGCAAGAGTGGTCTTACCAATTCCACCTGTACCTACAAGTGAAATAACTGCACGCCTGGAGTCTTGGTCCATTAGCCTTTGTATCAAATCATTTGTTACAGAATCGATGCCCACAATGCATTTGTCGAGAAAATGGGAAACAAATTGTGGGTGGCACCGCTCAACAATTGTTGTTCTGCTGCCGGATTCACGCTCCACGAAGTTATGTCTCCGACCTCTTTCCTTGATTTCCCTTAATACTTCAATGATATATTCAATGGTGAAAGCAAGATTGCCATGACTATTCAACTCACCGATCGATCGACCTGCTCGGCGAAGGAAGTTACTGAATCCAAGTCGATGGGGTCGTCCTAATACTTGAAGAAAATTCTCCTCCAAAACATCTTTTATGAGCTCAGCCGCGTGCATTACTTGTTTCACCCAATTCTTCACTGATTTACTCAACTCTTCTTCCTCTGACTCCACTTCGAGAATAATCTTGGTAGACTCCAACTCCTCTTTCATTCTCTGGACTTGTCTGTAAACCTCCGTATCTCCGGCTAACAGCGAAGCAAGCTCACCGATCACATGAGACATCGACCGATCTGCTAGTGTAGTAAAACAGAATCCCATTTCTCCTTTACTACAGATTGATCTATCCAAATTGACTAGGCAGCAATTAGTAGGATGACTCACTGTGGAAGAGCGACATGAATCGATTCTTGAATGAGCAAAAGTAAACTTCTCTCCCACTTACTTTGTTAGACTCTCCTGTCGCAAGTCTTGTGGTGTGGCGGGCCTGGAGGCCGTGTTATACACTTCCGAGAAGGTGCTTGAATAATCAAACATAAGGTGTAATCATTTTTTATTTAGAGTAACGCGCTATCATGTTCAGCTTTTTCAACCGAAAGGACTTCTGTACGGACCTTTATGGATAGTTCTAGATGACTTCTTTTTTCAATATTTATCCCTTATAAATTGTGAAAAATAGTAAATTTGAAATTAAGGAAAAAAAAATTTTGACAAAACTTTATTTAAGAAAAATCTATAATTTTTTTTTAACTATATCAAAATAACCTCATAATTAAAAAAAAAAAACTCATTTCATTAAATAAAATTTAAGTTCATATAAATCATCCAATCAAATAATAATAAACTAAAATCTCAAAATTTTATTTGAAATTAAAAATATTCATCTAATGACCGTTCTTCCAGTTTTCCTATCACACATCGTCCTGCTTCCGCTCCAAGCTCATCCAATACTATATCTCCCTTTTTTTTATATGCAACATGAATTAACTTATATAAGTAAAAACTTAGTAAGACAGTTAAATCTCACAAACGTAAATATATATATTTTTCTTTTATCATCATAAATATAAATATCAATTAAAAAAATTTTAACTTTTAAAACAGTCATATATTTGGCCCGGCATTGTACCATCTAGCATGCTAATCACGGAAGGACTGGGGTAGCAAATCCCAAACCAACGATGTCAAAAAGTCCGCTCACCGGACAACATCATCATCATCATCATCAAGAGTGTACAACGTCATTTTAAAATATAAAAATACATATGCATACTTATATATACTTTTAATCAGAACGTTATCTTAGGAGAAGTATTATCTAAGAACATTATAATATCATCATCAACATCAAAACATATACTTCTCAATTTTTTAATTCATGTTACAAGTGAGAGTGTACTTGCATAACGCCTCACTTAACCTTTTCAAATTTTCTGATGGTGACGCGCGATTGAGGTTTTGGGTGCTCGCATTTAGAACCATTCATGCCATAAATAAAAATTTTAATAAATTCAACAAAAGATCATCATAATTCATCAAACACATCAATCGTATCATAACAGCACCTAACAGGCCTATTTCATCATGCACCTAATAAAAATTTTAATAAATTCAACAAAAGATCATAATAATTTATCAAACACATTAATCGTATCATAACAGCACCTAATAGGCCTATTTCATCATGTAATAATATCAAAACACAAAAATCAAACAATTTCACAAAATTACAAAACTTAATAAAAACTGACAGTCAGACCTCTATCCATTAAAAAATTCATTAAAATTTGTACAAAACTCCAAATAAGCTGAAACCAATTGTAAATGAAAATAGACATCTAGATATTTCTAACGGTACCTAATTCGTTGAAAACAGAAACCATTTGGAACCAAAAATAGTTTTGAATCTGATTACCAAAATTTTACAGAAACTGACAACCGGACCTCTATATCTTTGAAAAATCATCAAAATTCGCATATGTTTCCAAATGATCTAAAACTGATTTCAAATGAAAGTAGACATCCAGGGTTTTTTAACAATATCAAATTTGTTAAAAATGAAGATTGTTTGTATCCTCAAAAATAGTTTTGAAAACTGATGACTAAAATTTTACAGATTCTGGTAGCCGGATCTCTGCTTATTTAAAAAATCATTAAAATTCACATATGTCTCCAAATGATATGAAACTGATTTCAAATGAAAGTAAACATTTAAGGATTTCCAAAAATACCAAATTTGTTAAAAATAGAGTCCATTTGCATCCTCAAAAATAATTTGGAATACTTATAATAAAATCTGAAAATTTCCAGTAGCAGTGGTCAAATCCAAAAATTTATTAAAATATAAAAATTATCACCACAATGTACATGATTCACACAAACACACAAACACACACACACACATACACACAAACAGCCCTAAGATATGTTTCTAACATATAAAATTATTAAATCACCATAACAATAAAATCATGAATTAAGAAATCAAAGACCCTATAATCATCTTGTTGACAAAATTCAATCATTAACAAAACTTAACATACTTCTAAAACAACAAACCATTGTCAATCAATCAAATAGCCTCCCACAATCATCATTTAATGGATATTTCTCATCATTTCCTCAAACTCACATGAAAAAACTCATCAAGAAAATCATCTAACCCCTTGAAGGATCTCAAACCAAAACAAATAATGAATCATCATCAACAAACAAGAACAAAAACATACCTTGAAATCCTTTTGATTTTGGTTTGTTTGAATTTGGAGGTTTGGTGGATTTTTTTTTTTTTTTTTTTTTTTGTGAATATGAAAGGAATATAGAGAGAGAGAGAGAGAGAGAAAGAAAGTAAGCAAGAGAAAAGACTAGGGAAGTGAAAGAAAGAGACTAGAATTTTGTATCTTATAAAAATTGTACGTGATTTAATCCCAAATCAATTTTGGAATTAATTGGGATTCAATTTTTGGTTTAATTGTCTCTTAATAGGTGGGGAATGGTTGTCATTAGGGTGTGAAAACGTGTGGGAGGAAAAGGGAAAAGCTAGGTTAACTTCTAGAATTTTCATATCTACAATCGTACATAGTAAACTGGTTGGTAATTAGCAGGTATCCGAATAGTATACTGGTCATAACTTCTTACTCCGATATCGGATTTGCACAAATGAGAAGGAGTTGGAAAGCTTTTGAAAAGCATAGAAATAATTTCAGACATTTAAAGATTCATAATTGAGTTGGAAATTAACATCATTCTTCACGTTTTGTTTTTCCCTCTTCTCTTCTTCACGTTTTCAATTCAACATTCCTATTTTTTTCCTTCATTTTGCTGATTGTTATTTATAGATGATAATATATATATATATATATGTATATAACTATACACATCATACTACATATATAGATATATATAACGTAATATACTTTATTCAAAATATTTCTTTAATTAAACTATCACACAAAATTTATCAATTTGACATGAAATTTGTTCTAGCACATCGAGTCCTCATCGCACCACTATGAAAAATAACTCAACATAACATTAGAATTAAGAAATTACCACCTCATCACATTACCTATGTTAATTCTAATGTTAATTTTATAACGTTATTGTTAGGTTGCATTTGGGGTATTACAATCCCTCTTACCTTATAAAAGTTTCGTCCTTGGAACTTAGAATAATTATGGATAATTCGTTCTCATAACGTCTTCTCGCTCCCATGTAGTTTCATCTATCTTGTGATTACGCCAAAGAACTTTTACTAAGAGAATCTCTTTGTTCCTCAAGGTCGTCGCCTTTCGATCAAGAATCTCAATTGGTTTTTCTTCGTAACTCATATCCTCTTGAATCTGAATCGATTGCGGTTGGATGACATGAGATGGATCCGGTACATACTTCTTCAACATTGAGACATGAAATACATTATGGATAGACATCATCTCCTGAGGCAAATCTAACTTGTATGCCATATTGCTGGTACACTTAATCACCATATATGGTCCCACATACCTATGACTAAGCTTGCATTTCTTCCCAAATCACATTACGCCCTTCATCGGGGTGACCTTGATAAACACCAAGTCTCCAACCTCAAACTCTAAGGGCCTCCGATGCACATCCGCATAGCTTTTTGCTTACTATGAGCTGTGGCAATTCACTGTTGAATCACTTTCAATACTTCGGTCATCTTATTGAAGAATTCAGTTTTCTCCTTAAGTACCGACTCCGCTAGATTCTTTTCCCCGGCCTCATGCTAATAAATTGGGAACCTACAATGTCTGCCGTAAAGTGCCTTATAGGGAGCCATCTCAATCGTCACTTGATAACTATTGTTATAAGTGAACTCAGCCAATGGCAAAAACTTACACCAACTCCGTTTAAAGTCTAAGTTACAAGCTTGAAGCATATCCTCAAGTGTCTAATTGGTCATTTCCATCTGATTGTCTGTTTGCAGATGAAAAGCCATGCTAAATTTCAACTTCATTCCCATAGCAGCCTGAACGCTTTCCAGAAACGGGAGGTGAACCTACTATCTCGATCTGAAATAATAAATTTGGGAACACCATGAAGTCTCACGACCTCCTTCACATATAATTATGCCAACTATTCCATAGAGGACGTCATTCATATAAGAAGAAAATATGCTAACTTAGTCTATCTATCAATGACCACCCATATAACATCATATCCATTCCTAGTCCTTGGCAGTCCAGTAAAAAAATCCATCACAAGGTCTTCCCATTTCCATTCCAGAATCTGAATCGACTGGAGCACCCCTTCTGGCTTTTAGTGCTCAGCCTTAACTTGTTGGCAAGTCATACAATGCTTCACATAGTGTGCTACATCCTTCTTTATTCCAAACCACCAGAAACTACTCTTAAGATGCACGTACATTTTGGTTGCACCAGGATGCAGCGTATGCGGGGTGTTGTGCACCTCTTCAAGAATCTTTTTCCTCATCTCCTTATCCTTAGGAACACATAACCGTCCCTTAAACTTCAGCACTCCATCATCAGACGCACTAAATCCTTCACACTTCCTTTCGAGCATTTCCTTTTTAATTCTCACAAAGCTTGGATCAAGGTCTTGCTTACTCCAAATGTCATCTAAAATAGATGGAGACAAGGTCATTGCAGAAAGTCATCCAACTAGTAATTCCAAACCAAAATAAAAAAATCTCGTTTTCAAAATGCTTGGACAACACATTCAAGGACATTAATGTGGCAGGGGTCTTCTGACTCAACTCATAAGCTACCCTATTTGCCTTCCTTGGGTGGTAGAGGATTTCACAATCATAATCCTATACTAACTCAAGCTACCTCCTTTGCCTCGTATTCAAATCATTATGCGTGAAGAAGTACTTCAAACTATGGTGATCGGTGAATATTTTGCATCAGACTCCATGCAAATAATGCCTCCATATTTTCAATGCAAAAACCACGGCAGCCAACTCTAAGTCATGGGTAGGATAGTTCTTCTCATTGTCCTTCAATTGCCTCGAAGCATAGGCAATTACCTTCCCATTTTGTATCAAGACTGCACCAAGTCTCGTATTGGAAGCATTACTATAAATTACAAACCCTTCATCCCTATTCGGAATCATCAAGATTGGGGCACTTGTGAATCATCTGTTCTGCTCTTGAAAGCTCTTTTCGTAGTCCTTTGTCCATTCAAACTTCTTTCCTTTTCAGGTAAGTGTCGTAAGCTGCTTAACAAGTTTCAAAAAATCAGTTACAAATTTCTTGTAATATCCCGCTAAACCAAGGAAACTTCTGATCCCACTTGCGTTAATTGGTTTCTTCCAATTGCTAACAGCCTCAATCTTTGTAGGATCCACCATAACGCCATCTTTAGAAATCAGATGGCCAAGGAATGCCACACAATCCAACCAAAACTAGCACTTAGAGAATTTGGCATACAATTGGTGTTGTTTCAATATCTGCAAGACTGTCCTTATATGCTTCTCATGTTTGTCTCGAGTTTTTGATTAAATGAGATTGTCGTTGATAAACACTATCACAAACTATCCAAAAACTCCTTGAACACTCTATTTATCTGGTCCATGAAAGTAGCAGGGGCATCGGTCAACCCAAATGGCATGACCACAAACTCATAATGGCCATATCGAGTTCTGAAGGCTAACTTCGGGATATTTCCTTCCTTGATCATTAATTGGTGGTATCCAAATCGTAAATCAATCTTCGAAAACACAGTCGCACCTTGCAGTTGGTCAAATAAATCATCAATTTTCGACAATAGGTACTTGTTCCTTATGGTCACCTTGTTTAGCTCTCTATAGTCGATACAGAGTCTCATTGTCCCATCATTTTGCTTTACAAATAAAACTGGAGCTCCTCATGGTGAATAACTAGGGTGAATGAAACCCTTTTTCAACAGCTCTTGAAGTTGCTCATGTAATTCTTTCAATTCAGCAGGTGTCATATGATAAGGTGCCTTGAAGATTGGCCCAGTGCCCAGTGCTAACTCAATCTTAAACTCGATTTCTCTATCTGATAGCAAGCTCGGCAAGTCCTCTGGAAACACATCACTAAAATCTTGTACGATAGGTACATCTTCAAGTTTCAATTTATCTTCTTTCTTTTTATCCATTATGCTGGTTAAGAAACCATTATAGCCATTGGCTAGCATCTTTTGGGCCTTCATTGCTGACAAGAATAACTTTGTCTTCTTCTTCGCATTGCCAATGAATTCAAACCGACCATTTCGTTCGGGATCAAACACGACCTTACTCTTCAGAATTCAATAGATGCGTTGTCCTTTCCCAAGAAATCCATACCTAAAATTAGGTCATAGTCAAACATCCCGAGCACTATCAGATTACTGTAGAGCTCTCTATCAACAATTATCATCGGCACTGCTCGTAGCCAATGAGTGGACATCATTACTTCCCTAGAGGTTAGTGTCGTAGTGAATCCCTGACTCAAGTATCTGATCTGGGACAAAAGTAGAAGTCTCAGCATTAGCTTTTTCTTTAGGCATAGTGAAAATTCTGGCATTGGTGGTAAGTGAAGGAGCCTCAAGTTGTCCCTGGGAAATACGAGGCCCATCAAGAGCGGTTAGCATACTGTGGAGCTGAGTCGGTGCACTACTACAAAAGTTGGCATACACGACGGAAAGTACACGACGGTTTTTATGAAACGTCATCTTAAACAAGATTACATGACGGTTTGACAAAACCGTCATGTAAACAAAGGATTACACGACGGTTTAGTCAAACCATCGTGTAATCTACCGGATTACACGACGGTTTTGTTGGACCTGTCTTGTAATCCTCTGAAAGTTTTCAAAAAAAAAAAAAAAAAGGATTACACGACGATTATATATAACCGTCGTGTAATCCTCCGAAAATTTTCAAATTTTCAAAAAAAAAAAAAGGATTACACGACGGTTTTGAGCAAAACCGTCGTGTAATCCTCCGAAAATTTTCAAAATTTTCAAATTTCATGCTTTGGAATTCGCGCGAAAACCCATTACTTAAATACACTTTCCTCTTCATTTATCATCATTTTCTTCTTCAACCCTCTAGACAACTCAAACTTTTCTCCTCCCCACCTCCTTCGCCCACCCGTCCCCCCCCCCCCCCCCAACTTAAAATCCGGTTACGCTGCCACTTCAAACTTTTCCCAAACCACCGCCATAGCCCCGATTTTTTTTCGCTGCCACCGTCGCCGCCACCACCTCTCTCTCCCGGTGTTCCCATCAAGGCCGTGACTATTTTTCTTTAAAAAAAAGCAAGGTGACTTCCATATTGCTCAATTTCTTATTTTCTAACAAAACTACAAACATACAATGCTTTAATAACTTGCGTGGAGTGTAATTTGTAGTGTTGTTTGATTTTTTTTTTTTTTTTTTATTGTTGCACTTTAAAGATGAATGTTTTGTGCACGGTTTTGGCACTTTACACACATTCTTGAACATGGTTTTTATCCGCCCACTACATGCTCGATGAAATACTAAAATGGATTTTTGTTTTGGATAATCATATGGAATTTGATTCTAGTGTAATGTGTACCATTACACGACGGTTTTGAGTATAATTGGGATTGAATTAAAAAAAATTTGGCTTTTTTTTGGTGATGGCACACATTACACGACGGTTTTGCTCCGAAACTGTCATGTAATGTATGCCATTACACGATGGTTTTGGCTCAAAACCGTTGTGTAATTGGGCTTGAATTAAAAAAAAAAATTGGCTTTTTTTTGGCGATGGCACACATTACACGATGGTTTCGGGTCAAAACCGTCGTGTAAAGTTTTCAATTTGCGACGTTTGCTATTGTATTTCTCGATTCGACGACGGTGTGAACCATCGTGTAATATTGAGATACCACGACGGTTATGGAACCGTCGTGGTATATTCCACAATGCTGGATTACACGACGGTTGTCTAACCGTCGTGTACACTTTACATGACGGTAAATAACCGTCATGTAATCCACAATTTTTACTAGTGGTTGGTTTCTCTGCTATCTTTGTTGGAAGGGCTGGTACGTCTTGTTCGGTTAATCCTTGGACAGGTGACCCTCGCGTTTGCAACCATGACAAGATTTGTACCCATAGGGCACTCCCCCAAATGTAGCTTCCCACTTTTAGAACAAGGTGGAATATTCTTAGCTTGCTTAGATGGTTGACCTTTTTCTTGACTGTTATTATGGCTCCTCTGATTGGGAAAGTTCCCCTTCTTCCACTAACCTTCTTAAGACCTGTCTTGATTTCCGAAGTTTCCACGGTTCTGGTTATTGTTGTTGTTCTTAGTGACTTCGCTCTGATGAGGCTGGGTTTCCCTTTTTTTTTTTTTTTTTTTAAATTCAGATGATACTCAGCACGAAGGGCACACTTGACACATTTAACTGTGGTGGCCGGTGGAGCAGTCCCGCTATCAACAATTACTGCAATCTCGGGTATCAGCATCCCGATCATTCTCCTCAGCTGTTCTTTTTCATTTGGCACCATGTAGGGACAAAGGCGTGCTAGTTGGTTGAATCGCTTAACAGCTTCTGTCACAGATAGATTTCCTTGACAGAAGTTATTTAACTCATCATAGTGTTCATTGGTCACTGACATGTTAAAATACTGCTCATTAAATTCTTTGATTAAGTCTTCCTATGTCATTTGACTTATATCCCTGCTCAACTATATTCCTTCCACCAGATTCTAGTATCATCCGTCAAACAGTAGGAATCACACTTCACTTTCTCATTCTCAATTAAGCCCATGAAATTAAGTACTAACTCGATAGACTTCAACCATCATTGAGCTACCAAAGGGTCAATTGAACCATTGAATTATTTAGGCTTCATCCTCTTGAACCGCAAATACAGAAGCTCATGATTTGTTGCTGCATAAACTCCTTTATTTTGCACTAGTTGTGCAGCCAGTGGATCAATAGGGACTTCCACTCTATTGGTATTAGCTTACAAATTGTTAATGAACTTGCCTCAAAAGTTGAACCACCATTTCTACTAAATTAGGCTCTGCTGCCGCTTTATTTTCAACTTACCCACGTGTAATAACTTAAATTTTACGGACTCATGATTTCCTTGTATATAAAGAAATTTAAGTCCGTGTTATGTGTTTATGTGATGTTTCATGAAAATTATGAATATCAATGTGAAATTTATAATTTCATCAGTATATGTTTGAGTTCACGATTTATTAGCTACGAGACTCAATAATAGTTTGCTTAGTCATGCTGGAGGCCTTTTAAGGAAAAAGGCACAATAAAAATTTATGATTTTATATTGATCAAAGTTTGACCAAGAAAAGTCAAAGGTATGAATATGACAGTACTGCAATATAACAAGCAGTATAGAAATTATACCATGAAAAACCATCATCACAGATAAAATAGTAAGAATAAGGGTCAAGACCACTGTAGAAAAATCAAGCACATTATTTAGGACAATAAGGGCTAAGTAGCTTCAAGTCATGAAAAAATTTATACGCAGTCAAATAATACGCAGATGAATTTTGGACTACAGTCTAGTATGACAGTACTGTTGTTAGTAAAAGTAGTATTTGTAATATCTGCATTAGTATGAAAATGGATTGCATTTTAAGAGGAAAGCCAAACAAGGCCCAAAGGGGAGGCCACCTCACAGGGACTAAAGTGTAAATATTTTATCCTTAGGGACCAAAGTGTAATTTTAAGAAATATGAGGTAGGCTTGGTGAGGTAAGCTTAGGGAGGTAAGCAAGGTATTACTTGGAGCCCAAGTAAGAAAAGATAAATATGTGAAGTTTGAGATTTTTGGACAAATGGAATAAATTGTTGGTAGTTTTTGATTGGATGATTAGATGCATGAACATGAAAGGCTTACTTGGCCTCCAAGGAGCCCTAATGGCCGGCCACATCAAGGGACTATTTAGCAAATATTTTACTTTTGAGGTTAGATATGCAATTTTGAAAATAAAAAGAAATTATTTTTCACCTATAAATAGGTGATTGGGGGGTGGGGACGGGGACGGGGACGGGGGCGGGGGGGGGGGGGGGGGGCGGGGTTTGGGTCACTTTTGTGTGATTCTACCAAAACTATGGCAAAATTTCATCTCACCCTCTTTCCCTCATAAAAGCCGAACCCCAAAGAGAAGAGAAGGGAAAAAAAAAAAAAAAAAAAGAGAGAGAGAAGAGGCTAGGGTGGTCAGATTTTTGTGGAGGAACCAAGTAGGAAGAAGAAAGTTTGATTCAAAGCCTAAAACCATTCTCCAAGCTTAAAGGTATCCTTCTAAGACCTTTAAGCTATCCAATTAAGTTTTGATTCAAGATTTATGTGTATTTCAAGCATGAGTATGTAAGAGCTCATTTTATTTTACATGTAATAGCTTAGATTTTCTTAGATTTGTGCTCGATTAGGGTTAGTGTTTTTGATTTATGGTTTTGTGTATGGTTATGATTTCAATTGCTAGAGTATGTATGGTATGTATTAATGCCTAGTAAATGTTTTTAATTGTCCCCACACACTCAAGAAGAGGTATGGTGTGATTGATTATGTGATATTGATGTATGATGCAAGGAGGGTTAGAGAAAACCCTAAAAACCCTAATTGGTAATGATTTACCATGTGAGTTTGCATGAATGATTTTATGAATGAAAATGAATGTATGGCAATGAAAACGTTAGGTAACACGTTGCATGCTTGATCTAGACTCACGGTTTTAACCGTACTGCCAGTCTCGGATCGAGACTGGGTGGTAATTTGAAAACTGGATTTTGAGGCCTTTAGAGGCCGAATTTGAGGAAAGTTAAACTGAAAATTTGTAGAAAATGGAAAATCCTAGGGGCCAACGTGAACAGTTTTTAAAAATAAGGCTCCAAAGGCCTCTGTTTTCATGAAAACCCGAGCCTGGTCTGCCCAGACCCTGTGCATGGCCAAGCAGGTTTAACAAGGAAAATGAGTAGGTTAAAGGCAGAACTGAGTTTAGAGCAAAGAACAAAAGTTGTAGGGTTTTCCATGATCTAAAAAGTTTATGGAGAAAACTTTTTCAAAATCCAAACAGATTCTTAGATACAATTGAAGTCTAAAAACAGTGTAGGAAACGGGAAATTCCTGCACAGGATTTTCAAAAGCAGTGCAGGAAAAGCAAATTTCCCGCACATACACTAATAATTGGCAGCATGAAACTGTTTTCAAGGAAAGCTTTCAAAACTTGACAAGTTTATTGCCCTTACTCAAGAAAAAAAATTACAATTCACGAAATGATTTTTATACAAGGAAAGTTAGACAACAAATACTAGGTTTTATCTAGAAAAAAGAAAAAATAAATAAATAAATAGGCCAAAAGCTATCTTAAAAACATGGTAACAGTATAATGACCAACAGTAACTGAGTAGGATACCCAAGTTACTGGGTTGGGCCTAACTAAAGCCCATGATTACCAATAATAACCTAATAGGATATAGCTTTAAAAATTGGGCCTTAGTAACCCAATAGGGTTTTGATATGAGTTGGGCTTATACCTAGGGTTACTAATAGTAACCCAAATTTCATTAACACATCAAACAAGATACTGTTTAGGGTTACACATAGTAACCAAATAAGCTATCATGAGTGTGTGTGTGGGACATATAACTAGGATTATTCATGGGTGTTGGTTAGGATACCAACATTTATAGAACGATCCTTACTTTACGTCCTTTTTGAAAAGCAGGAAGTAACCTCTTGTTGCAGCCTAATTTGGAGCAACAAAACCTAGGACGTAGCATAAGAGGTAAGTATAAACCTCACCTACAGTATGGAAAATAGTAAATACTATTTTCAAGTATGACATGTTTTAATATGCTATGTTATGATATGCCATGTGTATGTATATGCTATGGTTAATATTATGTTATGTTATATGTTACGATATAGTGACATCATGAAGCATGTTCACTGATATTAAACCACATGCTAAGAACATGTTTTAAGTCATAAGATAAGACAAGTAAGGTGTTGTACCAACCTCCCGCCAGATCGTGGAGGATTATACATGTTTCAAGTTCAAGATGTTAAGATATTCCACCAGATCGTGAAGGGTTATGAATATGATTCCCAGAATTGTTTGGGACTTTGCAAACCTTAACTTTCTGTGAAATGCGCGCATCTAGTACGTACACAAGGGGCCCACATGTTAAGTAAGATAGTAAGTTCATAAGAAGTTCATAATGGAGCATAAGAGATTCATAATTGATCATAAATGGTTCATGCATAAGTTACATGATGCTTGACATGTTTTGTGAGATTAAGTTTGTACTTGCTGAGTGTAAAGCTCATCAGTATATTTCATACTGTAGGTAAAAAGCCTGTAGCTTAATTGGTGGGCCATGCGGACGATGCGGCAAGAGGAGGGTGGTATGGGATACCACTACGCAAGTTTTTCCGCAAGTTCTTTTGAACAAAAATATATGTATATATTAGAATAAATTGTGTTATATTGTATATATAGAGTTTGAAAACTCGAGTTAAATGTAAATATTATGTATGACTTCTTATTATGATAAACAAGTATGTGTATGCACAGAAAATCTTCTTACATTGACTAGTCTATTTATGTATGTTAAAAGGAAAAAAAAAATTCTCAAATTTTCCAGTAATTTTAAATTATTAAAACCGAGATTTACTTTAAGTAAGTATGGTAACGGCCCTACGTAGGTCGGGGCGTTACACCACGACCCTTCGTTGGTGTTGACGTAACTACACCATAACTTCTGCCAAATTAGGTTATGCAGCAATCTTATCTTTGGCTTGCACTCGGTCGTTACCACGTCCTTGAACTGCATGTCCTCATTCGCGTACCATCTTTTATTAGTTGTCTGTTAGTAGCAAATATTATCAATAAGAGACTTTCTACTTTTTTAGGATATCAAGTCAGGATTCAAACTTTCCAGAAATAAAACATCACCTCACAACTCTTACATGTTTATCCAAGGAAATTAGTCAATTACTTACTTGAAGAAGTTTGAAGTGGATACGTGGCGATGCATGATAGGAAATAGGAAACCTTTATGATACTATATCTGAAATTGTAATATCCAAAAATTTTCACGAACTCATGATTTTCTTGTATATAAGAAATCTAAAGTTTGTACTATGTGTTTATGTTCAATTGTATGAAAATTATGAATACCAATACAAAAATTCATAATTTTATCAGTATAGGGTTGAGTTTTCGGTAAATTAGCCACGAGACTCCAAAATAGGCCTTTTAAGGAAAAAGACATGACGAAATTTCATGAATTTATAATGGTCAAAGTTGACCAAGAAAGTCAAAGTTTGACTAAAATGGTCAAAGGGATGACTATACAGTATTATGGCAAAGCAGTATGGAAAAATACTGCGAAAACTGTTTTTACGGACAAGATAACATGAATAGGATTTAAAACCACAATAGGAAAATCAAGCACACCAAGTTAGAAATAAAGGGCAAAAGGGCTTAAGGAATTAAGAAAAAAAATTCATACAGTCCATTTTTACACAGATGAATTTTGGACTGCAGTATAGAATAACAATACTGTGTATTAGTGAACACAGTATTGGATTTATCTGTATTAGCTTAAAATTGGACTGCTTTTTTCAAAAAGTAGCCAAACACGGCCTTAGGATGACATCACCTACCTTTTTGATTTATGACATCATCTTATTTGGATTTATGACATCATAATTCCATGAACCAAGCCTTTAAAGACAAGTGTCTTGTTCTAGAACATTCCTCTTTGTTTTCCAAGGTTATGGCCGGCCACCTAAGCTTCCAATTGTGCAAAATTTTGCTTCTTTTGGGGTCAATTTACAATTTTGAAGAATTCTCCAACCTCTATAAATAGGTGAGCTCTTGTTCACAAAAAAATTAGAAACCTTAGCTAGATTATGCCCAATTTTTCCCTCACCAAATCCGAAATTTTAGGGAAAGCAAGAACCAAGAGAAAAATCTTGAAATCCAAGGGAAAAAAGAGTTGGTTAGTGGTTGATTTTCCTCTACCTCATCAAGTAAAGGTTTTTGAAATTTCTTGGTGTTTTCCTAGCCTAGAGGCCGACGGTTTTAAGGGGGGAAGGTAAGGAAAAATTTTGATTGGTTAATGGTTAGCTTTGGTTCAAGATTATACCAAGGGATCAACAAAAATTTGGTGCAAAATCTAGGTGGAGGAACCGGTTATTGGAGCCAAGGTGGGAGGAAATTTTAAAAGCCAAACTCTAACCCTAAAATTTGGGGTTAATCAAGGTAATCATCCCTAAACCCTTTAACCCTAAGTCTTTTATTGAGTTTGGAACTAGATGCTTATGTGCATTATTTTCATGTTATGGCTAAAAATTGGAACCCCATTTGGAAGGGAAAGGCCGGCTGTGGTTAGGAGCAAAGGGGGAAAGGTTTAAACCCAAAAACCTAGCACCAATCTTGGTGTGAACTAAGGTAATTTTTCCCTTAGCCCTAAACTTTTATATGAGCTTCAATTTGAAAGTTATGTGTATTTTCAGTTTGGATGTAAGAGCATAAGCTCACCATTTATGTTCTTGCTTTAGTTGGTTTATCTAGTATGTGCTTGATTTAGGTTTTAGCAAGCTTAATTTATGGTTTGGTGCATGTTTTGATTTTATGCTCACCATATGCTTGTTATATGTCTCGAGATGTTTGAATGATGCATGGATGTATAATTTACGTTAGAAACCGCTGCATGTGTGTATTAGAGCTCCCGCGGTGGCTGGTTGAGCTAGGTTCCACGTCTAGGACGTAAAACGAACTCTAAACCGAAAAACTGTCAGGTTCGGGTGGATCCTGACCAGTTTTACGGAAAGCCGATTTTGAGGCCTTTAGAGGCCGAAATTGGAAAAACTTAAAACACGAAAGCAAAATGAGGCTCCAATGGTCTCCGTTTTTACGAAAATCCGAGGCTGATCTGCCCAGACCTAGTCTACACGTCCAGTAAGTTTCAAATTAAAACTGACAAGAATCCAAGCAGAACTGGGTTTTTCTTAAAACACGAAAGTTTTAGAATTTTTCAAGAGAAAGAACTTTCATGAAGACAAGTTTTTCAAATTCAATCTTGATTTTTAAATACAACCTGAACTATAAAAACTGTGCATAGAGCAAGAAATTCCTGCACAGGATTTTCTAAAACAATACAGAAAAACTGTATTTTTGAACCAACACCCCTGTTTTGACTATGAAAACTGTTCCAATAGCAGTTTTCAGCCTTTAATAATTTTATAAAGACCTACTTTGAAAACCACGAATTTTAAAGTTAAACAAAAAGATTTTTAGCTAAAATCTTCAAATTGGATTTTAAAAGCCAAAGTATAGTAACAAAAGGTTGACGGATAGTAACCGGGAAGGATACTCAAGTTACTAAAGTTTAGGCCCGATAATAGGGATAGTAACCTGATACTATTCATATATACCTGAGTTTAATACCCAAGGTTACCTCAAGTAACCTAACAAGTAATGAATCAAGTTTGGTTAACCACAAATTCTAGGGTTACAATTAGTAACCTAGTAAATGATCGAGACATGTGTGGGGAAGATATATAACTAGAATGTTGGAAAGGTCTCCAGCATTTTATAGGATTCTTATCCTATGTTCTTTTAATAGCAGGAAGGAACCTGCAGTTGCGATCTGAGTTAAAGCAACAAAATCCGGAACCTAGCATATCAGGCAAGTATCAAACCTCACCTACAGTATGAAAATAGTAAAGACTATTTTCAAGTATACTATTTATTTTCAAATATACATGCTATGTTGTGCTATGATATGCGATGCCATGACATGTGATGCTATGCTATGTTTATGATGTGCTAAGTTATATTATGACATGTTATGCCATGGTTACAAAAATGCCATGTTTACCAAAATGCCATGGTTACAAAAATGCCATGTTTACCAAAATGCCATGTTTACAAAAATGCCATGGTTACAAAAATGCCATGTTTACAAAAGTGTCATGTTTACAAAAATGACATGTTTTCAAGAAGGCCATGTTATGACAAATGTTGAGTAAGATATGACATAGTGACATCATGAAGCATGTTCACTAATGCTAAATCACATGGTAAGATAATCAAGTAAGGTGTCATACCAACCTCCCGTGATCGAGGAGGTTACATGTTTCAGTGGTGATATTTACCTTCCGTGATCGTGAAGGGTCAAGTTATAATTCCCAGAACTGTTAGGGCCTTGCAAACCCTAGCTTTGTCTGGAGGCTGCGCGCTTTTGGTACGGACACTATGGGCCCACATGTTAAGACAAGATAATAAATTCAAGATTGAGTCTATAATAAAGCATAAGACATTCAATCAATCATAAATGGTTCATGCATAAATTACATGATGATTGACATGCTTTCTTTGATGATTAAAATGTTTTGTGAGATTATGTTTGTACTTGCTGGGCGAAAGCTCACTCTTATATTTCATACTGTAGGTAATAAGCCTGCAGTTTAATTGGTGGGCTATGCGGACGATGCGGCGGGTGAAGGACGGTGTGGGATACCACTACGCATAATTCTCCGCATCCAATTTTCAGAAAATATGTTAATATTTCAAAAGTAAATTATGTTTTGTTATATGTATGAAGTTTGAAGACACAAGAAGGTACTTTCAGTATAGTCTGTATGTATGACAAGTTTTTCTCCTCAAGATAACTTATGTGAATATGTTTTAAAAAAAAAAAATTATATCAAATTTTCAAGTAAAAGAACAAGTACGTATGGTGTCGACCTGGCTTGGGAAGTCGGGGCGTCACAGAAATAACCCCTCATGGACCGTTACAGTTGACTTCTTTTTTCAACATTCATCTCTTATAAAATTACGGAAAATAGTAAGGTTGATATAGTTAAAAAAAATTCTAGAGTTTCTAAAATTATCTAAGTAAAGTTTTTTGAGAAGCCAAATTTTTTTTTTAATTTCAAGCTTACTATTTTACGCAATTTTATAAAAGATGAATGCTGAAAAGTGAAGTCAACTGTAACGGTCCATGAGGGGTCGTTACAACTTCGGTGTCTGTCACTATCTTTTGCTTTCTTTAAGGAACCAATAAGAAAAGGAACAACAACAACTTGGCATATTAGTAAGTGGAAAACACCTGAAGGAACAACAACAACTTGGCATATATATATATATATATATATAACTGGCTCAATGTGCTTAAATTTAGTAAGTGGAAAACACCTGAAGGACCTAATTTTAGGAAAAAATAGGCTAAGTGGCCTTTTTAATCACCTAATAAAATAAATGGCCCAACTTTTTTTTTATTTAGGAAAATTACCGTATGTCATTTTTCAGATTTGATCAATCAGTGATTGTTTATGAAAATTAGTGATTGATTAATGGTCAATCAATGATTGATTATGAAATTTAGTGATTTACGTTATATTTAATCAGTGATTGATCATTTAAGACAATTAATTAACCGTTTTAGGGGAAAGAAAAAGGAATTTTGACTAATTTTTAAACACTTCGACCAGTTATCAAAAAAAAATTCTTCAAAAAAAGACTATTTAACTATAAATCCCTAAATTTGGAGACCATTGTATCAAAATGACGTAAAAAATTAACACTAGTCTAATATAATATAAAAAATAAACACTAGTTCAATATGACACAAAATTAAATTGAAGTTAATTAAAATTTGTGTGGAAAATTTTAATTTTTTCATAATAGTTGGTGTAATGACTGGCGTCCACCTTTTCTTTTAAGTAAGAAGAATAAAATAATTTTAGAAAGTTCAAGAATACGCAGAACAAGATAGAGATCACCTTCAGACAGAGGAAAAAAAAAACACACAAAAAAGCAAAGTGCAAACCACCGGAAAATCTTTGTGATGAAAAAATGGTAACAAATTTTGCTCGAGGAGCCTAGAAGGAGAAGAAGGGGATAGTTTATTCCTAAGTATAAATTTTCCGCCCGGGGCGAGAAAGGAGAAAACTAGAGGAGAAGATAAAAGAATGGGGAGAGAAAGAAAGTATGATTTTTTACTATGCTCAGATGAGCTGGTCAATCAGACACGGTCAATTAGTGATCAACCAATAAATTAATTATTAATTCATATTGGTTCAATGCATATAGATTTCATTAAATATGATCAATCATTAATTGATAACCATTTTTAAGGAAAGCCACTATGCTAATTTTACAGAATTTAGGATACTTATTAAACAAAATACTTCAATTCAAAGACTATTTTTCCACCTATCTCTTTTTGTTTCATGTTATGAAAGTCGAAATAATTAGGAGTGCGAGATAAACTGACTAATTGTATTCAATCAAGAGTGGGTTTAGAAAGTAAGTGAGAGAGATCAATTAATGCCAGTTGTGAATGCCAGTGATGTGTGGGTAAAATTATTAAAGAAATAATTACAAAAAAAGTCTTTTTTTAGAGGTTCGTTTTAAAATATTAACATTTTTCAACAATATTATGTATATGTCTATTTTTCAAGAAATAAATGTCTATAATACCTATTTTGTATTTTTACTATAATTGTCATCATTTATTTTTTATACAGGTTTTTTTATTTTTATTTATTTTTTGTTTTACTTTAATGATTAATATTTTTTGTTGATATATGTGAATTACCTTTAATAAATCAAAATTAGTTATAAACATCAAAGTAATTATAATAAATTTAAAATATTTACTATAAAGATGATGATTTAGACCATATAATAAGCACAAAAAAAATATTAGGATAAAGATTGATAAAATTAAAATATTCACACTTTTCATATAAAAAGGCAATGAATTATTTACAAAAACTTCTATTTATTTGAGTAATCTACTACAAATTAAATGGTTGTCATTTAAGTCTCAACCAAATAAATTGAAGAATAACACAATTAATGTTATCAAATTCTTTATGAAAAAACAATATTATTTATATAAATTGATAGAAATAAAATCAAACCTATATTTATGATAAAAACTGATTCGTTATCTGAAAGATTTTTTTTTAAATGTTTCTTTTTCTTTATTTAGTTTATTCTTATTAATATGAAATCTGATTTATTATGAATATTATACCTTCTTTACGATAAATAAATAATAAAAAAAAATTCAAACTTTCCCTTTGAACCATTTCTTTTAGCAATTTCGTTAAATCAACTTTAGCCCTCGTTGGGTTTTAGATTCTTTTTTTTTTTTTTTCTTTTTTGTAATTTCTTTATTTGCTACTTTTTCATTCTTTATGAAGGGTAATATTGTCTTAAAATTACTCTTTTAGACATTTATGTAAATAAAAAGAAAAATAGACAAATTTCAAATCAACATCTCTAATTTGGACATCTATGTAAATAACTCATTATTAAATTATGCTAAAAAAAATATGAGATTTATAGTTAAATGGTCTTTTTTCAAAAAGTTTATTTAATAAATGGCCGAAATTTTTAAAAATTAGTTAAAATGTCCTTTTTTTTCTTTACTAAAATGCTCAATCAATTTTCTAAAAAATAATCAATTAGTGATTTAACCACATAATATTGTTAATTTAATCAATTTTCTTAAAAACGGTCAATTAGTGATTTAACCACAAAATATTGTTAATTTGGTTAATAAGTGATTAACTGATTGACCATAACGTAGATTACTAAATTTCATAGTCAATCACCGATTGACCATTAGTTAATCATATAATGACTAACGGAAAAATGACAAATGACCATTTTGTTAAATTAAAAAAAAAGTTCAGCCATCTATTAGATTAGGTGACTAAAAAAACCAACCAGCTAATTTTTCATAAAAATTAACTGATTAAGAGTGATATTAATGACTTATTGAATCGTGGTTGTAGGCACATGCTAGCAGTAATACCGCACCTGACTGCACTTAAAGATAAAGGATCAGAGTTTGAATCCCTCAACCCACAACTTAAAAAAAAAAGACTTATTGTCCCTAGTTTAGGAAGAGGGCAAGAATTAGATGTGTAATGTGTGAAGGACAACAGAGTAGCGCTAAAGAGTAATTAACAGCCACTGCCCACTAGCATTTACGATCTCAAATATTTCGTGAAGAATCAAGGGAGCAGAATTGGAAGGCAATGTATCAAGTGCTCATCCTGTTTTGAAAAACAGGACATGTTATTTTCTTAACATGTTAAAGGAGAAAATTAAAAGGAAAAATCACCATAAAATCTTAAAATCTGTCAAATAGAACAAATCTTTAAAGCCAACAAGAAGGGAAAAAATAATAATAATAATAATCCTGATTATAAGTAAGCAGCTTCTCCTGAGCAGTAGGATTTTTCCTTAGGAGAAATATAAAATAATGCGATCAAACATTGGTGATAAAAGGCAGAACAGTTGAGTTATAGCATTTCAGGCCAAACATATCAAAATTCGCCACATTTACCACACAAAGACTCGGTATGATCCGTTACAGAAGATAGAAAGAGAACCACAAATCCAAAGACGGAATTGGTTTGCTCAACAGCATAGAGTCTACATGGTTAACAAAAGGAGAACAAAACAAAGGCCTCAAGCAGCAAGAACGATCTACCGAGTTCACACCGCAAGTAAAGTAGCAAATATCTGAAGTGATGGATTTCACGACAGATTGACTCCAGCTTGATCTGTAAATTTGAATCCTTAAGGCCTTTGGCTAGCCTTAGAATCCTAAAATAGAATTGAAAGAGGGAAAAAATAAAGAAATGAAATTAAGAAAAGGGTGTGATATTATCCGAAAGAGCTGCAAATGAAGATATCAGACTTACAAATGATCAACAATTACTAGTGGTTAAGACCTCGGAGGCGTGTCACCTGTTATAAATTTGAAGGAATGATATGAATGAAAATGATAATCGAGAAAACACTCGGGAAAAACTAAAAGTTGTAATCTTAGTGCCATTTTGATGCTTTTCTCCAGCCCATCAAGTCAAGAAAAAGAAGTTCGAAGAATTGAGACAACAGGGCTTGAAATAGTACACAATTTGAAAACCGTAGACACGTTAACTTTGAATACCGCCAAAGGTAGGACAAAAGTTTGTTAGGCTAACAGTAGTATTTTCAACTCTTTTTGTAGATTAGATAAATGAAACCATGAAAGCAAAGGTAGTTAGACCAGAAGGTCGGATGGAACATCACATATTGGTTATATATATATACACGGACGTATGAAATAAAGAAACAATGCTTTTTAAATGAAAACAAAGGGAGATATAGAACAAACCGGAAAATCTTCAATCACTCCTCAATATCATCACTGAACACAGAGTTCTGGTTACTAGAGAAACTTGATTGATAGGCGTCATGCCATGAAACGGCAGAGGTTGAGGATGATGCAGATTTGCCATTTGTCGAGAATGAAATCTGTAGACTTTTTTTGCTCTGTGGATTATTACAACATAATCAAGGACCTCGAGATGTCAAATTAATAAATACGCAGTGAAGGAAAAATGTAAACAAATTTTCAATTCATCAAACTAGAAATATCATAAATCTATGCCTTAAAATAGCAAAATCCTAACATCATCATCAATGTATCAGAATTGAACAGAGGGTACATGAGCAACTTTCCCAAAATCTGCCTCTCCGTCTAGTTGCATGTCGAGCACAAATTCACTCGGCATGTCATAATTTGCAAGAGCTTTAAGATTTTCGAGGTGCATATTACAGAAGGCACATTCAAGTTAGCGAGAGAAGAGGCAGTGTAGCACCTTTAGTCTACGTTACGTACTCTCTTAGAACATGAAAACCACCTTCCTCAAAACGAAGTTGCTCTGCCTCGTATGCCCGGTGGAACCAAATAGACTCCAGATTAGGCAGACACAAGGGTACTTGACAGAGTTACGATGGTTCCTAGTGCTTGAATTCTTGACACTTTAAGTACTTCAAGTTGAACAAATTTCTAATTTCTTCTGGGAGATGCTCAATTTGAGAAGCATTTCTTATATCCAACAATGTAAAATTTGCAAAAGCGGGTAAAAAAAAATTGTATTGAAAATAAAAAGAGAACGAACCTGAGATACTTCAGCGGTTTTTGGAACATTGCGGACACCATTAGAGATTGACGATAACTGATGTCTTTCTGCACTGGCACTTAAGTTATTGTCATTCGACTTTGGACTGTAACCAACAGCTTCATCGGCCTTTAATTGGTTGACCTTACGCATCAAGCTATGGAGTACTTGGCAAACTATTTCTGACCTATGAAACATCTTGTTCTTATTAACATGTCTATAAGACAACTCGTACAAGCGCTCTTCAACAGCTCTTTCCAATGGCTCTTTCCTCTTTTCTTTTCCTAAACCTTCAGCAAGCAACGACTCAACTAGTTTGTCCCTGGAAATTAAAGGGTCCTCTCGAAAGATGCTAAAATATAAGAAACATGATTTTAGTCGGGGGGGTAGATCGTTGAGACAAAAAGCGATTATCTTGGAAACTTTGGCAATGTGGGGATCGGCTATAAGATCAAAAGAAAGGCTGTCAAGTTGTCGTCGCCACTCTGACAGTGTCTTTTTTCTTTCACCGAGAACAAACCAGCTACGGCTATAATTGCAAGAGGCAAGCCTTCGCAAACTCTCAAAATCTCACGGGATAAGTGCTTTAACTCTCCAGGACAACCTTGTTCGGTGTCATAATGGAAGGCTATTCTACAAAAAAGCTCCCAAGACGTTGTTTCGGACAGAGGTTCCAGCCTGTGAACATGATTAACCGAGCTTTCTTTAAAGGGAGTAACAACTTCATCGATTCGCGTAATGATGATTATCCTACTGCCTCTGACATTATAAGGCAAAGCATCTTTCATAACATGCCAAAATTCCTTTTCATAAATGCCATCGAAGACGAGCATGCACCTTTTTGACCATAAAAATTGCTTCAGGATTTGAATTAGCTCTTGCGTCTGCGTCATGTCTCCTTCCCCCACATGATTTTTTCCCGCCGGGCTGATCTCCTCTATTGTGATCTTTAGTAGCTCATCTATCTTGTATGATGGGGAAACATCGATCCAAGCCCGACACTCAAAGCCTCGTCTTATATCTTCGCTGTTATAGACTTTTTGGGCAAGAGTAGTCTTACCAATTCCACCTGTTCCTACTAGTAAAATAACCGAGCGCCTCCATTCTCCTCCTGTTAGCCTTTTTATCAATTCATTCGCCGTGGAATCAATACCGATGATGTTTTTGTCGAGAAAAGGGGAAACAAACTGAGGGTGGTACTGCTCAACAGTCTTGGTTCCACTACGGGATACACTTTCCGCTAAGTTATATCTCCGACATCTTTCCTTAATTTCCCGTAACAATGAGGTAATATTTCGAATAGTGAAAGATAAGTCGCCATAGCTGTTCAATGTCCAGATCAATCGGCCCACTTGGCAGAGGACGATAAGGAATCCACGCTGACGGTTTCGTCGTGATATTTGAATCAGATACTCATCCTGCACATCTTCTATTAGCTCAGCGACGTCCCTTAGTTGTTTCCGCCAATTCTTCACGGATTCGCTTAATTCTTCTTCCTCTGGCCAGACTTTCAGCATAGCCTTGATGACCTCCAGTTCTTCTTTTAGTCGCGCTGCATCCACATAAACCATCGCAACCGTCGTCAACTCTCTTGCTAGCAGAGAGCCAAGCTTGCCAATCAAGTGAGACATCATCCCATCTATAAGGCTTCCCATTTCTCCTTCACTCCGACGATAAGTGTTTTTATCTGAAGTTAGGATGAGCAACAAGATGCCGGATGGTTCGGCATTACGATATTTCAACGTCGGAAAGCCACACGAAGACGAGTCTCCGATGAATTTCAATGGAACTTACTCCTTTCACAAACTTTCTTCCCGGCTTCTTTCTTGACTTTTCTTTCAGTAAGTCTAGTGGCGCAGAGGCAGCACTATATCCTTCCAAGAAGGTGACTAATGAGTAGCAATAATTCAATATAACGCGCTATCAATTTCAGCTATTTGGTCCCAAACAAATTGGCATGTTGTTTTGTGTTTGTAGCTCTCTTTTGCTTTAAAAAAAAAAAGCGTAAATTCTAATACTTTTCTTTAAATTTTGGACGGAATTGTTTTTAATAAAATTACGATAGAACCCTCTTAAATTAATAAGTTCGAAACAATCCCACAATAAAAAAAAATTAATAATAAAAACCCACGTAAGTCGTAAAGCAGGTGTAGGTTAACATCATCACTATTCACAACTAGTAGCTCAATTTTTTTGTTTTTTTATTCGCAGCAAGAACACAAATAAATCTCACAAGGCATCTTATTCTCAAACTTATTTTGTGCAGTATCATTTTAAAATCCTTTCGAAATCTTTTTGAAATCTTCCATTGATACATTATTTCCAACACCATTTCTTCTTATCTTGAAAATGAGATGACTTTCTAAACAAATTTTTTTTTTAAGAAAAATTTTTTTGTTACACATCCAAATGAGATTTCATTCCCAAAATGAATTGACTTTCTAATTTCCAATAAGAAAAGTTTTCATCTTGGAAATGAGTATACAATCCAACAGGCCCTAAAACTTAGGGCTTGCTAGGAGAGGTTTTAGATATGGAGTTTTGAATTGGAGTAGAGATAAGTTTTCGAAATGTTTTTTAGTTACATAAATTGTTTGGAATATGAAAGTATAAAAACTTAAAATGTGTTTAGAACAAACTATTAATATAGATCTTATTTCATTTCTCTTGAAATTTTACGCAATTTGTAAAAAAAAAAAAAATAGAAGAATCATCTCATTTAGACTTGAAATAGCAAAGTTATGGACTTTTAAAGTTTGAGTTTACTATAAACATTTGGAGATATGAATAGTAAAAAGTAGTTTCAAGTTGAAAAAGGAAAAGGAAAAAAAAAAGAGATATGTTTGGAGAAGTCCTCCCAAACGTGCCCTTACACTTTTCAAGAGTAGGAGGGTATTTTAATAAAATAAAATAAACTATGAGGGAGCAAACTCTTAACTACTTAAGAATTTGGGGACCAACGTAATAGTTTATATGTGTATAAAAAAAATTAAAATAGTCCCTTTTGTTCACAAATGTTAGAAGTTTAACATAAAATGTCACGTGAATCACACATAATTTACTATTTAATTAAGGGTAATTATGAAAAAGAAAATTACATAGTTCAACCTATATGTGTCATAAAAGTGGTTTGTTTCATTTAATTTAGGACAAATTACAGTTTTCCCCCTTGAACTTTAGGCTATGTCACAAAATGCCCCCGGAATTTCAATTTGTAACATTCTTTTCCCTAAACTTTGGAAATTTTTACAAATTTTTCCCCTCAATTAAAAAATACATCTAACACTCGTTAAAAGCATCAGTTTATGATTTAAGTATAAAATTATGAATGGCACACATTGACAGTACTCCTGACACATGTTACCCTCATTAAATGTGAAATAATTAAGTTACCTATAAGATAGAAATATGATTAAAAAAAAGGACAATCAACCCTAAAATTTACTTTTTAACTTTATTATAAGTGTTTTACATTTAATATCCGCAACTCATACTTTAAACTAATGTTATGACTTATGTGTATTTTTTCGCCTAAAAAATAATTGAGGGAAATTCGCAAACTTTTCCAAAGTTCAGGGGGAAGAATGTTACAAATTAAAGTTTGTGGGGTATTTTGTAACAAGGCCTAAAGTTCGGGAGGGAAAAATATAATTTGTCCTTTAATTTATAACCTATGATAGTAAAAGGGATTTTTTGGGTACTCTTTTAAGAGTTTATAGAGTTTTAGCCTAGGGAAAAAAAAAAAAAGTTGAGAACCAAATTGCAACTTCATAAAAATGTTAAGGACGAAACAAGCAATTTACTTAAAATACGCACACACACACAGAAGTATGTAAGTCTGCTCTGTTTTCCTTTTAAGTTTGCTAGGTTGGTCTTTAAATTTTTAATTTTGTGCAACTTTGTTCCACTTTTTTTTTTTATATAGTTTAAATGATTCTAAACTATTAAAACATTGTTACAATAATCATTTCCATTAATTTTCGGATGGAATCCGTCAATGAGCATCAATTTTTTTTAATAAAAATTTCTGACAGAATATGTCCAAAAAGTAACAGAAATGATTATTTTAGTAACGTTTTAATAGTTTAATTTATAGTAATTCAAGCTATGGAAAAAAGAATAGGGTATAAAGTTACATAGAATTAAAAGTTTAGGGACTAAATAAGCAATAAAAAAAATAAAAGAACAAGAGAGATACAAAGACTGTCAAGCAACTAAACAGCAATCCCGAAAATCATAGTCCATGAACTGAATAGATGTGGGTAAATTCTCTTTGAGGAGTTTCCATAAGTCACAGGCATTTGTTGAAATTATAAATCTCTACTTTGTGTCTAAGAAATGTCATGTAATAAAAGGTTCACAAGTTATTTGTCGAAGATGGCATCTCCACAAGCAAGTACAACATACAATATTTCAATTATTTAAGAGAAATTGTATCAAATAACATATTTTATGTATACTTTAAAGTTTATCATAGGTTTTTTAAATGATGATAAATTGTAGCATAAATTTACGATAAAGCCTTATATTTTTTTTTGATAAATTATCCTTAAATTTTTTAGCAAATAACATATTTATGTCTAATTTTTAATTAATAACCATTTGTATGCACAATTTCATGTTAGAGAGAGAAGGTGACGTTGGGGAGGGGGTAGTGGTGTTTTTGGTATTATGTGATGTAGTGGTGTTTTTGGTATTATGTGATCATAAATCTGAAATTGCTATTTATGATTTGTGTTTAAAATTTTATGTTACTATTTACTATTATTCTTTTTAAAAATATTATTTTGCGCTTTCTCCATACTGATAATTATTTTAATTTTAAGATTGATTATATTTAATAGTTTAGTTTAATATTGTTTTAAATTATATCTTTAAATTGAACGGCTAAATGTCCTACTTTTAAAATTTTAATTACTTCCGAGTATTTTATCACTGATTTTATAAACAAAATCGGTGTATTGGGTATTTGTATAATATTTGGCAGATTTTTGCTTTAGCACATAGAAAAAGAGAAGTAAAAGCTATGACTTTTAAATAAGTACTTGAAAATCACTTTTTTATAAGACCTTTAAAGTTTTCTAATAAGTAGTGAAAATATTTAAATAAAATTACTAATGTCTAACTTAAACTTTGATATAAGTTTAAAGTTTACTTAGAAGAGCTTTTTCCGTAGGTTATATTTTCTGATTTTGACATGACGCTTTTCTAGGGACTGTAAATTCTTTTAACAGATTATCTAAACACTTATAAAAGTAACTTTTGGACTTAGAAAGTTAAAAGAACCTTCTAGAAAAACTATGTTAAATAACAAAACAAGAAGAGAAAAAATGGTATTTAAACTAGACATAAAAGGTGTTTTGGGCATTTATACTTATGTTGTATGGTGGGTTTCTAATTTTTGAATTTTCCCGGCCAGTTTCCTTTCTTTTTTTCCTTTTTTTTTTTTTTTCCATTAAGAATATTTTGATCAGTGCTTTAATTAGTCAAATTAACCATTGATCGATTGATAAAGTTCAAAATAAATGATATACTTTTTTTTTTTCTGAACTTAAAACACATAATAGTGGTATTTTCCAAAAAAAAAAAATATTATAGATATAATATAGTGGTAATTTCATATTTGACTATATTATAAGTAATTGAGTTCAAAAGAGCTGGGAATTCGGGCCGCCCGGCCCGAGCCCAATGGGCTATTTCAAAAATTTGGGCCGGGCTGGGCCTAATTTTTGAAATATAAGCCCAGCCCGATCTGCGGGCTGGGCCCGTCCTAGCCCAATTTTTTAAATTTTTATTTGTACTTTTTGAATAAATTTGTATATTTTGAATAATTTAATAATTTATCTTAATATTTTATCTTAGATAAAAAATAAAAAATTTTATTATACTATTTCTATTAATTTTTATAATACTATTTCTATAAATTTTTACTTTTTATTTTCTTTTATATTGTTATATATATATATATATAAGAAAAATTATTTTTTAATAAAAATATATATAAATTTTTATTTTTAAATTTTATATATGTATAAATTTTTTAATTATTTTTTATTTTTTTAAATAATGGCCGGGCCGGCCCATCGGGTTTAAAAAAAGATTCGGGCAGAGTCTAAAAGGAGAGCCCATCCCGCCTCTTACTATAGGACCGGGCTTTTACCAGGCTCATAGAATACGGATCGGGCCGAGCTACTGATCGAGCCATGGACCGACCCGTTTGGCCCGGCCCAAATTCCCAGCTCTAGTTCAAATTCCCTTGCCTTTTAAATTAGGGGGAAAAAAGCGTACGTACACTAGGAATTTGCAACGTCCGAGTATCTCAAATGCGCATGTAGCGAACAATAAGCATTTTTGTATCTTCTAGCTAGGAAAATAGAAAAGGAAAAAAAAAAAAGAAAACAGAGAATTTTCTTATCTATATAATTGCATTTGTAGGAAAAAAACTCAACATTTTTTTTCCCTAAACCCAGATTCTCACACCTTCAAATATGCACCTGTAAACAAAACCAGTAATTTCTTTCATTTCCAGAAACTTCAATCTTAATAACCATTCAATCTATTCTAAAAAAATAAAAAATTTATAAATAAGTTAGGTAAAAAAAATCGTGTATATGTTTTAAAAATATATTTTCTTTCGTAATTAAATTTCGTTTATATTTGCTAATTAATAGAATATTAGTATTTTTTCTTTGTGATGTGCATTTTTTCTCCCTAAAAGGCGTTGAATATATAATAGAGTTAAAAGTACAATATACGGTAGGGTAGCTTTTTATCTCATTTTTACTTTTTTTTTTTTTTGTAGACCTTGAATTAATACCCTTCCTTTTCTTTTGGTTTATATTTTTTTTTATTTTTAATAAGTTATCATGCAGATCATTATTAATTTAGTAAAACTAATAAATATTACAAGAAAGCAAAAAAAAAAAAAAAAAAAGAGTACCGTTTTATAAAGTTACCGGATATGAAAGAGTATACATATAAATTCAATTTTTTTCTCGACATATTGATCTTTGGACATTTAAACGACTAAAATATATCACAATATTGTGCAATTTTTATTATATTATTTGAATATAATTTATTATTCTGGAATTCTTTGAGTTTATTTGAATTTGAACTTCTTTTGGCCTTGTGGAGATATGATTTGATTTGTAAACCCATTAGAATTGTATTTGATGAAGGACTTTGTTTAGCACAGATCGATGGATATTTGAAGTACGATTTCTTGAAGGAGTCGAAGAGTATACGCTATGCTTATATAAAGCGAAATCCTGAACTTCTCATGTGAAAGACATATCTTCTTTTCGCAAGTACATCACTTTTTTTGTTTTGTTTTGCTTTGCTTTGTTTTTGTTTTTTTTAAGCACGAGTTCCTCTTCTCCTTGTTTAGTCAATCACGTGCCGTGCATGCGGGGTCACATACTACGCAACTTCGAGGTTTTTTTTTTTTTTTTTTCCTTTGAATTGAACCCTTCTACATATTTATTTATATATCTATGTACCCTTTAATTATATGTATCATTTTAATCATCGTTTTGTCCTTTATGGGAATTATATTTACGTACCCTTTAATTATATATATCATTTTAATCATCAATTTTTCGTTTCTGGGAATTATAGATAAACTTTTTGAGTAACTTCTGCTACGTATTTTATCGTTGGCATCTTATGAAAACATCCAAGTTTAAGTCTGTAATGTAATTTGAGTTTGGGTAGAGTTAAGAAATTATGTGAATAATTCAAAATAAGTTTCCGAAAAAGAATAGGATTCAACATGCTTAGAAGTTTGATATTCAAACCATTGCAATATCTGTTACAACAATTATATGAGTCCTCTTTGGATTCTAATTTACAACCGAAAGCAACGTGCATGTTTTGGTGATAAAATCCTTTATAAATTACAGCTCCTAAACTCTTTAGGATTGCTCCCATTATAATCCGAAGTTATGGGTGTGCTTTCGAGAGTAAAATTTTCGCTTCTAATGCTTTGTGAGTTGTTTGCTTTTCGAAAAAAGAAATATAGTTTCCTTACTTTTTTTTGTATTATTTTATATTTTTGTTCCACAACCAATTTAATAGCTTGAAATTTTTAAAGTATCCACCATTAAACTCTATTAGACTCTAATGTAACCATGAAGAATAGCTTATTGTAGTTCGTTTATTATAACTTGAGAGCAAAAAATTCAGAATCACCGTTCCATCATAAAATAAAGAGTTTAAATCTCCCACCTAAAATAAAAATATAGAAAATAAAAACAACTCAAAAGCACGATTAGGGTTACTAATTAGCTTTGAAATCTTCTCTTTTTCTCTCTCTCAGAGATCAAGACACCAACAAATAGCAATCAAATAATGGACGGGAGCAATTGGGAAGAAGAGGAGTGGATTCTCAACAATCTGGTCGATTCGGCAGCGACGGAGAGAAACATATACATCACCGCATCGAAGAACACCTCCAGAGACGACCAAACCCTAACAAGAACTCGGTTGCACTACGTGTTATGCGTCATTCACAGAGCATCTTCAGACACTAATCCCGACAAAGAGGCCCGAATCGTCTGCTCTGCCAAGCAATACCGTCATCAATTAAGCCGAATCGCCTCGATCGACGAGGCAAAAGCCTTGGTCGCCCACATGTTTTCCGACCAACGAATCATGTTCGACTTCGACAGTGCGGGAAGCGATCAAAGTCTGCACTGGAAGGAGTTTCCTAACGACGACTCATCAGCAGTAGTAGAACAAGCACCACCTTTGCAGGGCTTGGACGACATCGTCACGAGGATCTCCGACGTTGCGACCCGCTTCGCAGCCGAGGTGACGGCATCGGGACTCAAGTCGGTCGAGCTGTTCATCACGATCGATAAGTGCACGGTTTTGCCGCACCAAGAATTCGATAGGATCTTGACATCCCGTGATGTGGAGCAACGGATGACTTGGGATCATGACAATCCGGAGCTGTATAGGCAAATTCGTGACTACTTTTTTGATCAGCATTTCAACGCAAGGTCGGTTATGGAGAGGTCACGTTGGTGTAGCAATCTGTTTGATTTTGATGATCACTATCCCATGTCGTATCATGATCAGGCCGGAGACTTAAATCAATTTGAGAGAGAGTTGACCGCCGCCGCAGTCGAACAGAGTTTCGTGGAGTCGGCGGCGGAGTTTGGGTCGGTGCCGGCGGCTGAGTCGGCGGTGGAGGCATTGAAGAAGTTTAGGTACGAGAGAAGCTGTGAAGATGAAGATATATTGAATTTGATGATGTGTGTGATCTGCATGGAAGAGTTGATGATTGGGTCCCACGTCACTCGAATGCCTTGTTCTCATGTTTATCATTCTGATTGCGTTTTGGATTGGTTACATGAAAATCATACTTGCCCCCTCTGTCGTTTCAAATTGCCTACCTAGTGATCATTGATGAAACCATGATTTTTTTTATTTTTTGTTTTCCTTTTTGAAGTTGGAAAAAAGGGAATTCGAATGTGGAGTCAGATGTAAAATTATCAGATATCTGTAATTATGAATTTACAATTGCACTGAGATTTAATTTCAATCAAATTTATTTTATAAAGTTAATACTAAGTGACAAAAATACAAGCAATTTCGTATATGTTTGGTAATAAAAGTTTTCAATGTGCTCGCTACTTGATTTATATATATTTTTAAATGTTTTTCCATTTTATTCTATCTAGAATTTAGAAATATAATTTGAAGTGGCTATAATAATTCATTGTACATATTATAATATAGTATCATGAATATATATATATATATATATATATATATATGAAACGAATTGAAAGATACTTAGTAATTATCTAACAAGAAAAATTTTTACTAAAAAACGAAGAAAAATTAGTTTATAGATATTTTACAAAATAAAATGCGTGGTTAATTGGCAAAACACTTTCATCTTTGCACACTCTCTTCTAAATATACACCTCTTTAAATTTAAAAATAATTAAATTTACTTATACATACCCCAATATATTTCAAAATTAACATAAATATTATCATAGATTAAATATTATTCTTCTTGCTCTATCTCCAACTCTGTTTTATTTATTTTTTGGTTGAAGCTTTAGGCATGAAACCCTTTTGTCCATACATAATGAAAATTTGATATCTGAAAAAAATTAAATATATTTACTATCAATTTTTCAAATGAATATAATTACTAATACATTTCTTTAACTTTAAAAGTTTTCAAGAAAAATGAAACATGTCAGGGCGGTGTGTGAATAAAATCACCCAATAAAAAGTTTGAATTTTTTTGAAAGAATGATCATGTAAATTAAAATAAGATACAAACACTAATACCAAATACGACCTGTGGTATAAAATACACAACCCTCGACTAAGACGGCTTCCATTACAATCGATAAGTGCACTGTTTGGCCGCACCAAGAATTCGATATCAGAATATTGATAACCCGTGATGGGGAACTACGGATGGCTTGGGATCATGACAATCCAGAGTTGTATTGGCAAATTAATGGTGACTACATTTTTTATCAGCATTTCCACGCAAGGTCGGTTATGGAGAGGTTACGTTGGCGTAGCTATCTGTTTGATTACGATGATCACTATCCAATGTTGAATCATGATCAGGCCGGAGAATTAAATGAAGTTGAGAGAGAGTTGATCGCAGCTGGAGCTGAACAAAGTTTCTTGCAATGGTCGGTGCTGGCGGCTGAGTCGGCGGCGGAGGCATTGGAGATGTTTAGGTACGGTGAAAATAGAGATGAAGGTGATGAAGATGAAGATATATTGAAGTTGATGATGCGTGTGATCTGCATGGAAAAGGTGAGAGTTTGGGTCCCACATCACTCGGATGCCTTGTTCTCATGTTTATCATTCTGGTTGCCTTTAGGAATGGCTAGATGTAAATCATACTTGCCCCAACTGTCGTTTCAAACTACCTACCTAGTGATCATTCACGAAACCATGATTTTTATTCCCGAAAAGGCCTATACTATATTTTCCTAAGCGTCTTTAACATTTCCTTTCGTCATGGGGCTTGCATAAATCTAACCGGTGAGAATCAATGAAAGGTTTTTTTTTTTTTTTTTTGTTGGAAATTGGGGAAAAGGGAATTCGAACGTGGAGTCACATGTAAAATTACAATTTGTCCGTAACTATGATTGCATTAAGATCATCTCCAATGTTTTTGTGTAAGTCAATGATATATTTGTTACAGAATAGTGTGAAGATTAACATTATATTACTTTATACTCCAATGTATTATGCTATTTTTAATATTTCTATTTTTTGTAATTATTATTGTGCTTTGAAAATTGTAAAAGTGAACTTTTAATATTTAAATAAATGAAAAATAAAAATATTGTGATAATTACATGAGACAATAATCAATAAGAATTAAAAGTGAAATTTGACCTTGGCTATATCTTATCGTAAATTTTCTATAAAGTTTAGCATGCAACAAATTTAACATGAAAGATAGCACTATATTAGTGAGCACCTTTTTATTTATTTATCTAAATGCCAAAATTTACCATTGACATATTAATTTAGCGTTGTATTTAAGATGCTCTAAAATTTAGCTTCAATCAAATATATTTTATAAAATTAATACCACAATAAGTGACAAAGAATCAAACAATTTCGTATATGTTTGGTAATTAAAGTTTATAGAGAGAAGGAGAACTATAGAGAGAGAAAAATGAGTGAAAAATGAAACCCAAATCTAAACTTAGGGTAAAATCGGAAATTTTTAGAAAAAAAATAAATTAAAATTATATGAAAAGGCAAAATTATCAGTTTTAATATTAAGGCTAGCAAAATTATAAGGGGAGTCCAAATTATGGCTATTTCCCTATTTTTTTCTCTTTAAAAAATATTCGTGCATTTCCAATTTGTTCCGGAACCAATGCCAAAAGTTTTGTAAATTAAAAGTAGTAAAATCACTTTTTTTTTAATAGTAAATCTGTGATTATGATCAAGTATTTTGTCAATATTAGAAAATTTTTGAACTGATCAATCACTGATTGACTTTGATCAATTCATGTTCATGGGCCATTTTCTTAATTAAAAAAAAAAAAGTTCGGAAATAGATAGGAGCTCGATGTCATGTTGTACATAGTCCATCACCTTTTGGGAAGACAGGCATCATTAATATTAGTATACATCAAAAATAAGAAAATAGACATTCATAGAAAGATTAAAGATGGAATGCCAATGGGACTAACATCCATATTTTGCATTAGATAATCTCATTAAAAGATTCTAGCTAGATAAATAATCAACCGAAACAAAGTGTACCTAACAAGAGTCTTTTCATGCCATTCCACAGCCGATGACCGTGAACCGGACATGACCAAGAGGCAGCTCATGAATTTCCCCATGGATGGCGGCGGGAATGCTGATTCCTTTTGCCTCTTCCTTTGCTCCACGTTAACATTCCTTTCAAATTCTCATTAGTTTACCAAACAATCTTTCATATTTCTTCGTGGTATGCATCTTGTTAATTATATGTCCACATTGGATACGATGTAAATTTGAATGACATGCCATTTTTAGAACTGTGGCCCTGGTGGCAGAAATTGATATTTTTAGTCTCATTTAGAGTGTTAGAGTGATAGACGAAGACTAAAATTTGTTTCTGTTAGTTTCTCGACTCCGGATTGTCACACGTTCTTATTAGTGTTTTATTTGTTTTGTGATGAACTAAATTCAAGTGTTAAATTTTGGCCTATTTATAAATTGTCCATAATTTAATGATTTTAAAAAATATAAATTTTTTTTTTGAGGCTAATGCCTAGCCTCGACTAGACAAAATGTCTCGGTTCTTGTTTATCCTTTTCACACCTTTGTTGTTATTGTCTTTACAAACACACTTAAATTGTTTGACGCTTTTTCAGGTCCACAGTAGCCCTCTCCCTGCTAACAAAGAAGGAAGCAGCACAAGTTATTCTTGAATAACATAATCTGCACACGCAAGAATCCAAGGTTAAAATGTTTCCATGTGATTTTGTATACACTAATATAGACAAAAAATATATATATAGAGAAAGTAATTGTACTGTGGAGCCTAATAACACCCTTACAAAAATAAATAAATAATATTTTTAAAAAAAACTTACGCATGCAGAGATAGCACGTCTTAAAAAGCTCTACCACAAGGACAATTTATTCATTAGAGGTATTTTGGGGATTTCACACTAGTAATTTTTAATTTTCCTAATTTTTCTTTATAAAAGTTGGCATGGTTATTAGAAGTTATTATTAGAGATGTTATAGAAAGATGCAAAGAATGTGAGGATGTGAATTCGTAAATTTCTTGATTATCATAGTAAATTACTACAGTGTTTGAAATAGGATGTAGTTTCATATTAATTAAAGTGAACTTGTATAATATTTGTGTATTATGTGATTGTTTCTTTTCTTCTACGGTTTTGCTATTCTCGATGATATAAAATTAGGGCACTAAGTCAAAATAGTAATTACATATATTGTCTAATTTTAGGATACCGTTTTAAAATCTAGTTTAATTTGCTATTTTTTGTATTTTGGATAAATTTTTATTTGGTGGTATATGTGTGTGCTTTTTTTTCCTTTCATAATTTACTTGACATTGTATTATTATTATCTGGCATTAATGATGAAATTAAGTGTTTTTTGATGAGCTGACGACTTTAACGAATCAAATCATCTTTTATTTTTCCCTCGTTTTATTTTTCAAACTCAATTCAAATATTGGCTTTGACGTTTTCACTTGTCATTTCTCGTTTTTTTTTAATAAGTTTTTGTTTTAAATTCTCGAGATGCTTTGCTCATCTTGTAATTAGTTGTGCTCTTCCCCCTTTCTGACATTTCAATCTTTGGGAAATATTTGCAATGTCGCTTCATTTTGATATAAATTCGTTATATAATATCTATATATAGATGAGTTTTCAATGGTTTCATTTTTTTTCTTTTTTGTGTTTAGTTCAATTATAGAGTTAAATGCAAAATTTAATTACAATTGATCACCTAGCGTGTTTTCTGACTTGCTATAACAAGTTAATTAGCAACCAGTTAATCATAAACAATAATTTGAATGGACAATGAGTATCTAGAATATGAAGAAATTATAACTCTGAACCGAAATCACCACATAATAATTGTTCCTTGTTTTTTTACCTTTTCTAGTTCTAATTTTATTATGAATAATTGGACTAATTTCATGATAGCCCCTGTCTTTAGCTTTTCATAATTAGAACGAATCATGATTTTATGGTTAATTATGATAGCCTTAATCACTTTATTTAAAAACAGAAGAATTAAAATAATGAACAATATCTCTCTCTCTCTCTCTCTCTCTCTCTTGTTTTGATTCATTTCAATTAGGTAGGTTCTTGACACTTGTATTTCTTGACACTTGTATTTAATTTTCCCCCCTTTCTCATTTGTGTAGGAAGATAAAGAGCTTGTTTGTGGAGGATCTGGAAGCCACATTTTCAAAACTTTTTTGGGGAAAGTACCTGAATAACATAAACTTAAAAACCAACATCAATTTGACTCAAAAAGTAACAATAGACATAAAATTAAACTAAAGTAATCTAAAGTTTATTTATATTGGTCAAGATAGGAGAATTGTGTTATGTTGGTCAATAGATTGAAAAAAAGATATTTGGGTAATTTTCTCAAACTTTTTTTTTTGGTCTTTCTTCAATTCAAAACTACTTTTCACTACTCATATTTCCAAACATTAACAATAAACTCAAACTTTAAAAGTCCATAACTTTGTTATTTGGAATCTAAATGAGATATATTTTTTTTTTAATTCATAGAATTTTGAGAGAGAAATAATATATATTGATATATATATATATATTTTCGAAATTTTCAAGTTTTTGTACTTTTCATTGCAAATAATTTTCAACCTCATAAACATTTTTTAAACTATTTCAACTCCAATTCATATATTTTCAAAACTCCGTCTTCAATGTCTCCTCAAATGGCCTAAGTTAAAAAGACAAAAATGGTAAATTGGGACAAAAGATTAGTAAAAAGAAAGAAGAATTCAGATCCATGAATTCCCTCACATGCACCAGGACATGCACGCACCACACGCGCTCGCAGCTATCTGATCAGCATCAAGATCTGTTGCAGGCTCGAGTGCTTTCCAAGAGCCGGTGCGTGATTGGGTAGTGTGTTCGAGCAGTGTGCCAAATGGAACGCTTTGTGACATTTTATCGGCCACAAACATAATGTTACCTTATTCTAACTAAAACAAATAAAATTAAGAACATAACGTTACCTTAGAGAAATTACTAGACCAAAAAGGCATTATATTTCCTAATTCCCTCTACTAAGAATGTTTCAAGGAAAGAAGAGGACAAAACCTAGAGAGAGAATAGAATGTTTCAAAGGAAAGAAGAGGACAAAACGTGGAGAGAGAAGAGTATTAAAAAGAAAATAACAAATAGAATTGTAGACTTATTTTCTTTAATTTTTTTCTAAAAACATAATCTTCTTATTATATCCTATTGAATTAAAGAAAATGAAAGGGGAAAAATCTAATTTGAATTTTTGCTACATTTCAACCCTTAGAAACTTATTTCCCTTTTTGAGTAAGAAGGAATAGCAAATTATTGAGCTTTCTATGCTCATTTACGGCCATCAGAGCAAAAGACTTTTGTAATTTGCAGTTTTTTAAATGTTCCAAAATAAGTATCTTTAAATGACTATTATTGTTTTCTAGTATACAGTAATAAGTATCTTTAAATGACTATTATTGTTTTCTAGTATACAGTTTCAATACTTTATTCATAATATATATATTCTTTTATATAATTGAAGTTTTTGATTCATATGACTGATTACTGAATATTTTCTTGTTGCAATATTCAAAAAATAAAGATTTAGATTCTTTTTTTAGAAAAGGAATTTCTTATTGATCTCTTTTATTTCTGCATTTATATAGCTTTCAAACCTCTTCAATTGTTGTTTACTTTCCGATGTGGGACTAGACTCCCCTTTTATTTAGTCAAAATCCTAACAATCTCCATCTTGACTAAATAAAAAAAAACTTCTATAGCAACTACAGTCATAATTTCTAACCCTAAAAATTATTATAGTCCACTATAAGCGTATACTCACTCTGCATTAACAAATTCAATGAATTTCAGTTCAACATATATAGAAAAATCTTATTGAAAAAAAAAAATTATGGTACAAGTTTCACATATGTGCTTTCTCGAAAGTTTATCGGCTATTCACATAAATTCCACCATATACCTTATCAAACTAATACATGCGCGCAAACTTATGAATCCTCTAATAGCAACATATCCTCTTTACATGACAAAGCGAATATACCATGAAGATGTACATCAAGTGACACCACCATCTCCTATGAGAAAACATATACTATTAGTTTTTGACTAGGAGCATTTTGCAGAACCTGCTTGTAATAACCAAAATTTTATACCTCTATTTTATCAACTTATGATTTTTAAAGGAATGACATTAAAAAGAGAAAAAAGAAAAGAAAAGAACTAAATGTTACACTAATGGACTTTCATCCATCCACAAGTCACCTCATGTCCACGTACGTGTTCATCTCCCAAGTCACCAGCACACGTGGCCTTAAAAAAAATAAAAAATAAAAGAGAGAGAGAGAGAGAGGAGAGAGAGAGCTCAGTCTTTATCGGATGGCTCCATATTTATCGTCGGCAATCTCTGATTTTCTTCTCCACTACTTCTCTAGGGAGCTCTTACCTTCTATCATATTTCCTTCTATTTTATTAGACATATTCATAAACCTTTGTGGTAAACAAGCAAAACTCAAAAGCTCATCTCTCACAGTGTAATTATCCAATCAGACGGAGAAAACACTTTCTGCATGTCATTTTGAAGAACTCTATGGTTAAAGTTGTTTAGGTTTATTATTCGAACAGGTTTATATATATATATATATATATATATATTTATTTATTTATTTATTTGTATATATAGTTATATGCGTGGGGTTAATATAAAAAATGAATGCGATATGTAGTCAAGAAAATTAGCACTTTCATCAATATAACTATTCCTGAGATTTGTTTACAATTTGTAAGCCAGAAAGCTACAAAATCTTGATGTGTAATGGATGTCAATCTTAATTAATTAGTTCTCTTGGTTATCCTAATATAGAGTAAGTTTTCCTAAATTAGGATTTCTGCGGCAATACAACAATCTAAAAGAAATATGAGTATATCCCGGTGTACAAGTTTAGATTGAGTAACCTTATTTAAATCTAATATTATTATTCTGATCGGATGAGATTATATATATATATATATATATTTTTTGACTACATGCTTATGTATATGTAAATAATAAAAAGCGTTGTTCAGAATTTGTACTATGTCCCATATAAATACTATAGAGATCTGGAGGAGCGTTCAAGCTTTGTGATTGTGGTGATATTCAAGTTCTTTGACTTAGTATTCACTATTATTTCAGCTATATATGCATTTAAGAAAACCATAATCAAATTCAATTTTATATGATGTTACATTTAATATATATATATATATATATTTGCTTTATGTGTTTCTGTGATACTTTTAATAGGAATATACAATGAAAAGGTGGGCCTTTGTTCAGAAATAACTAATAATTACGTAATGATTTTTATATTACAGGCTAGTTAAGCTAGTAAAAGTCATCGAACTTTGATTTCGAACTTTGCCTTCTAATAACAATAACACTCAATGTAAGTATATTTTTAACTGTTTCACAAGATAATAGTAGCATGTTTGTGTCTATATAATCTCTTATTTTATATATGTTTTATGTTTTTGAAAGGATACTCCCCATGGCATTTTAATATGTACATAGAGCATTGGAGCATTCATGACACTGTTTCATAAAGCATGTTTACAAAGAAAAAGCTTTTGTGCCCTTATTTTTTATTTTAAAATGTAGTGTGATGTATGACTTTGTACTTGGGTAGGCAAGAGACATAGGAGGAACCGGCGGACACAAATATTAGTGGTAATATCCCTTGAGGTACGAGGTTTTAATGAAGGGTAGCCACTACGACTAAAAAGGAGCAGGTTTAATAAAATACACGGCCTATTGAGTATTAAGTCAGATTTACACTTAATGGGGCTCAGGACGGTTTTGACTGAAAAAGTTCAAAGTGACTGAAAATTGGTACAATAAAAAGTTGAGGATTTTATACATGATTGCATACATTCAAATATTTCTACTTACTAAGCTTTGGCTTATTTAGTTTCTTGTGAGTCATGTTTTTGTTTTAGGATCACAAGATGTTGTCTGAATAGGAGATTTGGAAACCTATGATAAATGTTAATATAGAAAGTTATGTTAATTAATTATGTTTGTAAATATGGAGTCTTTCAAACTAGCTAGTAATGCAATAAATTAAGGATTGACCTGTTAGCTAAGGGGACGTTACACTGCTCCACCTTTCAAATCCTTATGTACCTAGATTGTATCATCACATCCTTTATTTGTACTTGCTACAAGCCAAAATTGATCCTCATCCTAATTTCTCTATTTCAAACTTCACAAAGTTTAAAAACTTCAACATTCTACTTGCCTCTCCAGCTTAGTGAAGAACAACCATCCAGTAGTCGTGAATAGTGCCCCCCCAAACTAGTTCACACGAAAAGACTGAAAAGACTGGAGGGGTCAGAGGTCCCGCTTAAAGTCCAATCTCTTTGGACAGAACTTTCTTATATCGTATGAATCCACAAATAAGTTTATCTTTGATACCACTTGTTTAAGAAATTAGATTCTAAAACCACTTTGAGGAATTGACATATAATAAATATATATATCTATATATATTAACAATCAACATATACAGATAATACATGAAAAAATAATCATATAACTATAACACAAGAAATTACATGAAAAAGGTCCAAATAGAAGAAAAATCACGACCATTATTAATAATTTAACTACATGAGTAATTTTATAGCCACGCTGACTTTTTCTCACTCTCATGACCCTAATAATATATACATATTGAATGATACAAAGGCTTAAAGAGACAAAATAATTAATAGAGAACACAATTTTGATTCTTGAGTCCCTTGTTTTCTGGATACATATCTTGTTTCTTGCGGTTTACAAAAATCAAAACTTGGATTTCGTTATACCTTTTGTCCTATTTTGATAAATCTGTTTCATCTAATCCTCTACTGGTTAGTTTGTTTGCCTTTGTAACTTGTTGAAATTATCATAATATCCATTTATGTTTCTTAAATCCAATACTGATACCAAAACTGTTTGCTAAGAATGTAATGACCTCTGAATAGTTGCATAACTGTGGAATTTCTAAGCATATATATGTTGTCTTTTACTTGTTTAAGATGAAAGATAGAAGTTGTACAAGCCGAAATTTGTGGTAAGTGCATTTGGATAGAAAATAATTACATAAAAAGTCTATATTTTAGTGTCTCATTTTAAAATTTGTCATTTTAAAAAAAATATTATGTATATATCTATTTTTTAAGAAATAAATGTTTGTAATATCTATTTTGCCTTTTTACTATAATTGACATCATTTCATCTTTATACAACTTCTTTTACTTTTTTTTTTTACTTTAAATTAAAATATTTTTGTTAATAATGTAAATTTCCTTAGTAAATCAAAATTAGTTAATAAATATCAAAAGTACTTAAAATATTTACTGTAAAGATGATGATTCAGACTAAATAATAAGCACATTACAAAATATTAATAATAAAGATTGATGAAACTAAATATTAAACACTTTTCATATTAAGAAAGCAATAATTCTTTATGAAAAAACTTATTTATTTATGTAATTCAGTACAAATCAAATGATTATCATTCATGTTTCAACCAAAAAAAATTAAAGAATGACACAAGAAATGGTATCAATTGTTTTTTAAAAAACACTGCTATTTATGTAAATTAGTTGAAATGAGATTGATCTTATATTTATGATAAAGACTCATTTAGTTTACAAAAGATTATTTTGAGATCTATATATTTTTTCTTTTTTTAACTTATTCTAGTTAATGTGAAATTTGATTTTGAGAAAACATTCCCTTTTTGATTCATTATGAATATTTACACCTTCTTTACATTAATAAATATTTATTTTTTTATGTTATCTTGTTAAATAATTCTATTAAATTAACTTTAGCTCTCTTTAGTAAAGTCATAGATTCCTTTTCTTTTTTTTTTTTTTTTCATTTTTTGTAATTTCTTTATTTGTTAATTCTCCATTCTTTATGAAAGATAATATTGTATTTATAATTATTTTTTAGACATTTATGTATGTAAAAAAAGAAAAGGGAGGTCTATTGACATCCCCTTGTTTGCTTTTCCCACCCCCAATTTATTAAATTATTTAATTACTAAATTACCCTTAAATAAAATTAGTTTTAAGGATAGATGTGTTTTAAAATATACTCTTCATACACCTCATTTTAAAATTCAAAAATAAATATTATAAATCTCCAAATATAATTCGTATAAAGTAATTAATAAACATAATAAAAGATAAAGCATTGCTAATCACAAGTTTTTTTTTTTTTTTTACTAATCAATAATCAACATCTACTTTTATGGTGAAATTAGCTAAACAAACAAAAAAGAAAGCGAAAAATCAGGGGGGAAAAAAAGTGTACTTTGTTTGACAGTATGAGAAAGTAGAGGGGTGGGTGGAAGTGGGGTTGTGATATATGCCTTCGAAAATCATTCTCTGGAATCCAGAGCTTGGATATATATATATATATATATATATATATAAGGATTGAAATTCAAGTCTTTTTTTTTTGGATAAAGTATCATAAACTCATTTGAGATTTCTTAACAATAAAAATGTGGGATAAAAAAAATAGACAGCAACCGTAAAAAGAAAAAATAAAACTTAATTTATATCAACTAATTTAATATGGCAGCAGCGTTGGAGAAGCAAAATTTTTTAAAGGAATGGAGGATAGACAAAGATAATTAGCAAAAAATAAGGGAAAAAAGAGAAAAGAGAGAAAACAAAAAAAAAAAAAAAAAAGGAAAAAGGAGAAGGAAAATATAAAGTGGGATATGGTTGGTGAGTGAGAAAATGTAGGAGGGAAAAAAAATAGTTTGATTGTGGGGGTTGTTTTGGACTAAAAAAGGGGTGTAACAACTAATATTTAAAATTTAAAATTTTGATTGTGGATGGGGGTTTAAATAGAGGTATAGGAAAAGTAAATAAATGGGTGTCAATAGACCCTCCCAAAAGAAAATTGACATATTTTAAATCAACACCTTTAATTTAGACATATATGTAAATAACCTATCGTGACACTTAAAAATTGAAGTAAATAATTTTTCTCATTCACAAATTGGTGATAAATTTATAATTACATAGAGATGAATTACAATTAGAAACGTAAAATCAACCCCTACAATCAAGCTAACTTATATGTATAGTTTTGTAAGATCTCAAAAAGATTGAAACAGTCACAAAACCGTAACTACTACAATTATCAATCAATCAATCCCTTAAAATCTCAACTGTCTCGAGTTGGTGCATACAAACTTGCCTAAAATTTTTTTTAAATTTCTAGATTTAATACTGTCTTGCAAGAATATGGGCCAATTGATTTTCTAATATCATTTTTCATATGTGTCTTCTATTTCAGCAGGTCACTTTGATTTTCCATGAATCTAAGAGAGTTTATTCCTCTCCGCAATGTGCATCTCCATCAGTACTTGGAACCCACCATCAGAGTTTAATTTGTTGCGAATTATTTCGGCATAAAAAATGCTTTTAGATTAAACTACAATTAGAACACATTTTGTCCCGGATGATTCAACATTTTTTCACTCATTTTCATTTTGTTTTTTCTTAAATTTTGTCTTTTTTTGTTCTTTATTGTATTCTTTTATCCCTTTTCCTTTTCAGTTTTTTTAACCACGTGTGGTCATGACGAAAGAAAGAAACAATAATCATAATAATAATAATAATAAAACCCGATACAAAAGTTCCAAAAAGAAAGCAAAAAGACTTAATATGTAGGCCCCGCTTACAGAGACCTTCGACGTGGAGAAAAAAATTTAAGGCAAGTCCTTTGACTTAGAGGCGGCCTGGGTGATTCAAAAGATTCAATTGTTTAATACATACATATATATATATATGTATATATATTTTCAGAGAATTCAAGGGTTTCGTTTTGTCATTTGCTTGGTGCGGGTTTGTTGATTTGTTTGGTGTGTTCAAAGGTTTTGCTATTTGCTCTTTGTGTTTCGGTTCGGTGCATGTTGTTTGATGTTTTGCTTTTTGTTTTGGTATTGGTGTACTGCTATTTGATCGGTAAATTAAATGGTTGAATTGTTTTGATATTAACTCTGATATCAACTTAAAAATTGAATCAAATAATTTTTCTCATTACAATTTAGATACATTTATACCGGAGTATATATATAGATGAATTTAAATTAGAAAACCTAAAATCAAGCCCCTAATCAAGTCATGATATGTAGAGTTCTGTTTGATCTTTAAAAAGGAAAGATACGGTTAGTAGTATAGTTCGATGATTTTAGAATCTTTAAAATAAATGGATAAAACACAAACGGTATATGTATAGTTCCGATCGATCCCACAAAATCTTAACAGTTACACCTTTTGTTTGTGCAAAAATATAAAAACAAGTTCAAAGTGACTTACAAAAGTATAATCATCTATGCTTACATTTTTTTACGTACTATTTATTAGTTTCTCAATGGAAATAGCTAATGAGGCTCATGATAAAACTGAAAGTATAAATCATTTTTGTTCAGGATATATATATAACTTGTTCCAAAAATTTGAGCAATTATCTCAGTAACGCAATTCAAGCTATCAGTCATTGCATGATCATCTCTTCCCCAAGTGTGTTCAAAGGCTCACAAGTAAAATCAAACCATTACTTGGACTGGTAAACATAATCATAAAATTTGTTCCGACTAAAATTAAATATGTGGTCAGCAACTAATTATCATTAGTTGTCAATTTAGTGGCAAAATATGTGAGATGTGTGGAGTCAAGTACGTTAAAAGTTTGCAAAGATATTCAAATGTGCTTCAAAGTGATGATATGCTTGAGGAGGAGAAATTGGAACATAGGTTGATGTTCAAAATAGAGTACGGCATTGTCATTTATTAATTCACAAAAAATCTCCTGCATTCTCATTGACAGGTTGTAATTAATTACAAGAACTTTTATTTTCTCTTCATAAGTACCAAACACACCTTTTATTCCAGATTTCCAAATGACCAAAAATAGCTGCAAACCAAAGGGTGTGAATACGTTTGCTACAGTTGACTTTGAAAGCAGACTCGATCAATGTTCGGATATCAATAGAAATGTCCGCTTTGAGGTTATAATTCACTTCCAGATGTCTCCATGTTCTCTTACCATAATCACATGAAAAACAGATTATGTTGGAAGAATGATTTTCAAGGCTGAATCCACCAATTCTTCAAGAATATTCAAGGAAAAAACCATGTGATTGAGCCTCCAAAGGTCCTTCTTCTCTAGGAATTTTGTGCCTCTCTTTCTTCTCTTTTTGAGAACTAGGGTTTGTTTCCCTTAAGTAAGCTCAAAATTTGGAGAAATATGGACCGTCATATCATCGAAAAGGGGCTGATCTTGTCCATTAGTAGCAAAGAGGCGCGGCTGCGCGGGCTTGGGGGCTTGGAGGGTCGCGGGAGCGCAACTGGCCGTTCTGCCACGGCCCTCTTGGTCAGCTAGGGCCTGCACGCAGCGTGGCCTTCTCGGGCAGCAGGGTGTCTCCACGAGGCGAGGCTACACAGCCCTCTTGGCCTGGCTTGAGGGGGGGGGGGGGGGGGGAGCTGCATGAGGCACTGCCGTGCAGGCCCCTCGGCCTCTGGCCTGGACGGCTTCCAAATGGCACGGCCACGCCATTGGCTTGCGCGACCGCGCAGGCCACGTGACGTGGCCTCTCTGCCAGAGGCTTTGATGCTTGCCTTTAGTGCTCCAAAGCTCCAGTTTTTTGTTTCACAATTTCACTAAGTCCCAAATTCTTAATATCCTACAAAATGTCACAAAAGAAACATCAAATAACACAAATGCTTGAGGTTTTCACAAATATCTAAGCTCAAAAGTAGTTGATTTATGATTATTTGAGATGTGTGGCATAATATGCTGAGATGTGTGGAGCAGATAATGGCTAAGTCCGCGAGGAGCTGCAAATTGTGTAAGAGTAATGATCTGCCCAAGAAAGGAAATTGGGACTTAGATAGATAACTAAAAGAGAGTATGATGAAAAATTTAAGCCTCTTTGTTACTTCGTAAAAGTTCTCTCTTCTGCATTCTCATGATAAGTTGAAATTAATCACCAAGATTTTTTTTTCTTCTGATCTTGCCAAACACACCGTTAATCAAATTTGCTGGAAAATTTTGTTTGTAGATTTTCCATTTTTATTACCAAAAAAAAAAAAAAAAAAAGTCTGAAGAACGTCTTTGAACAAAGAAAATATTTTGAAATTAAGTTTGGTTAAAACATCCTTAAATATCCTTTCCCAAATACTCCGTTTGGTAGAAAAAATTAAAGAAAATAAGAGGGAGAGATAACTTATAAAAGATCAAAAATTAAAATGATAGAAAAAAGAAAAAAAAAAGTTTCCTTTAGGTTGTTTAGGTTGTTTGGTAGATAGGAAAGAAAGAAAATAATATATTTATTAAATTACTATATTATCATTTATATATATTTTTCTAGTTAAAAGTAGGATAAAAAGGTAATTTTAGTTATGTTTAGATGGATTTATGTTTTCTCCCATTTTTTGAAATATTAAAATTGTGGACTTCACTGCTATTTTTTCCCCTCCTATTTTCCATTCCACTTTCATTTCCTTCTTATCAAATAACCAACTTCATTATTTTCCCTCATCGCACTTTCTTCCTTTCTCTTTTCCTTGTATTAATAATCTTTTACTCATTAATCATATTGGTGTAGGTTTGTTATTATATATGTTTTAGGTTGGGATATAGAGGCAATAGACTTTTTAAAGAAGTTTTTTAACAAATGACCCAAGTTTTTAAAAATTAGTTAAAAGGCATTTTCCCTTAAAATGGTTAATCAATTTTATAAATAGTAAATCACTGATTGACCATATTTAGTTAATCACTGATTAACTCTAAGTCAATCACTTATTGACTCGCGTAAAACCACTGATTTTCTTCAGGTAAATCACTAATTGACTACCAATAAATCACTGATTGATCATAATATATCATCATTTATAGTAATCAGTGATTAACTATAATTAGATCAATGATTGACGAACATAAATCATCTATTTCTTAGTCAATCACGGTTAACTATAAGTAAATCAGTGATTTACCATTAAGAAAATTAAAAAATGAAATAAAAAATGCAAATATCTCTTCCCCCCTCTGTCTCACTCCCCAACCGTGATAGCCCAATCAAGAACATATTAACCATAACAAAATCAAGATAAAATAAATCCCAAAAGTTAATCACGGATAAATAATAATTAAACAAAAAAAAATACATTCACACTGACACACATATATTTCCCCCCCCCCCCCAAAAAAAAAAAAGGAATTTTGATACCAGAAAAGTTGACGGAAGAAGCATTGGCACACTTGACAGATTGTCAGAAGCAATTTCCCACGTTGGAGAAGAAATCAAAGAAGAATTTTCTGAAAAACTAAAACCCAAAAGATCTGAGAAGAAAAATGAAACCCAGTTGGTGGAAGGGAATTTAAGGAGGGAGAGGAAATGTCCAACCAAAAAAAATGGGTCATCGTGATGGGCCATTGTTAACACGACTCTCTCTTCTCTGCTTCGTAGTTTTTAGTCATTTGAAAAAACGAGCAGAGGGAGGAGAGAGAAAGAAAGAAGGTGAAGGAGAAGGGGAGAGAGTGGGGTGTGTGACGCCCTAGAAATTCATAAACATAATTTCATGAATTATTATCATGAATTTCCTTCATTAATTACTTCTAATAAATTATTTCGATGAATATCAAATTTCAAGATCATGAATGATATTTATTATCATATAATGATGTCGACAATCTAAAATGTTGAATTTTTTATTTAAATGAGAAATTATAGATACATAAAAATGAGTCACAACGACATATAAATTATCGTATTAGAGTGATAAATGTTAATTTTTTGAAAGGAACCCGGCTATTATTAGTAAGTCAATTTGCTGACGTTAGTATTAATTTGGGTCATGTCAATATTTAAGTATGAGAGTATATGATTAAAAATTAATGTATCACATAGATAGGAGATGAATGGTTATGATTGATTAGGAGTATATCCAAAGGTGGAGGATTGATCAAGAATTGGGATTAGATTGGAAATCAATGGTGTAGAACTCATGTGAAAGGATCCTAGGCAAATCAATGGCCAAGTTTTGGATACTAAGTAACCAATGAGAGGTTAGGACAGGGATTGGTGTGGTGGATGATCAATGGGTGAGATCAAAGATGATAACCCTTGGTCAATTGTTGGAAAATTGAAGAGAGAGAAAAAAAAAAAGAAAATCATGAGAGAGCTAGATAGAATCGGATTTTCTAGTCAAACAAGCAAGAGGAGTTTTGAATCAAGATAAAAAGAGAATGTTGTGCATGCATGCAACATCAAACAAGAAATGGTGTGGGTGTTTAGGCAAACTGACACACACAAGGTACACTTGATAGTGACCCTTTCTCTTCCACTTGGTACAGCAAAATTTCAAACCAACCCCCTCCCTCAAAGTGGTGACAATTGAAGGAGGAAATCAGCCAATATTTTCCAATTTTACCCTCAAACGAACCCTTTTCAAAGCTATATTGGCTGAGCATAAGCCTAGCGTCTCTTACAAAGTTTAAGCTCAAACCAAACCTTTTCTAGCCACCACCAAGCCTCAAAAGCCACAAACTCTCCCCCCATCTCCAAACCCCTCTAACATCCTTTCTCTCCATTCTCAAGCTCCAAGAAACCCCATTACCAAGTTCGAAGAAGTGTGAAGCGGGATAGATGACATGTTACTAGAGGTAACCAAGTAGTTCTCTTTGTGTTTTGGTTATTTTTAGAGAACTAAAGCATATTATGTTGTTATAATCTTAATTTTAGACTCCTTATTACCTAGAAAAAGGTTTGGAGAAGAACTTTGGAGGTCCGAGGTCATAGAGGATCCACGGAGCATTTCGGTAAGATCTACAAATTTTGTTAGAGCTTGTGGTAGTTGTGATAATATGGCATGAGTTAGAAACTTTGGTCTGAAAAATAAATTATATGATAAGATTCTACAAAGTATAAGCATCATTTTAGGTTTTGGAATCACTTGTTTTGCTTATGCATGCCTAATGTTATGTGCATTTGAAGTTGGGATACAAAACTAGAAAGAAAAGGAACTTGTGGGGTACAGTCTAGTTATGAAATCCGAACTCCTTAAGCTCAAAATTTTGGATTATAAGTTATATATATATATATATATATATATAAACTATAATCTTTAAGCTTTCCAACAAGGTATCTTATGCCTTCAATGGATAACAAAATATAAGATTAAGTGTCGTACCAACCTCCAATTAGTGAAAAGATATGATAAGAACGCAAGTTATAAGTTATGACTTTAGAGGTTGTTGAAGGGTCACTCCCCAACTCCCCATTGGTTGCGCGTATATGGATACGACATAGAGGCCCTTAAATAGACAATAATATACATAATAAAGTATAGTTGAACACATATAGATCATATGCATTTTGAATATTCATGTTATGATGGGTGATGATATGATCTATGAAATTATTTTGTGAGATGTAGTTTGTACTTATTGAGGGAAATCTCATATGTGTGTTTGTGCTGTAGGTAACACGAATAAGCAACCCGCCACTTAGGTTTTCTAGAATGACAAAGCAGTGCGGAGGCGATGAAGGAAGGGAGTGTGATACCACCATAAATTTAATTTTCATATTTAGACTTCCTAAATTTTTTGTATCGATTATCTTTAAAACTATTTTTTCAATATTTCGATACTACTAAACTAATAGGAGTACTTAAAGACTTCAAGGTCTTTCGTTTTAACTCACATGACGTTATAGCATTTAAATACTATATCAGTTAAAATTTTAATTTATCAAACTCTTCAAGTACAAATATGATCTGTATGTAAAAAAAAAAATAAAATAAAAAAGTTCTGCATTTTTTAAATCAAACATAAACAAGTATAAAGATTATATTAACTAAAAATAAGTAAGTTAGTTAACAGTCCGAAAAGTCGGATTGTTACAGCGTGTTTGGGTAAAATTAAAATTGATTAATCAAAACATACACAATAGGTCATTTAACTAAATTTGGACTATCTATTAGATTAGGTAATTTAAATAGGCCACCGAACCTAATTTTTCCTTCCAGATCCAGGTGATTTTGAGTTATGGTATAATTGGTAAGGATTTGTTTACTGAATTTTCGATCAAAGTTATTTGCGTTATGATATAATTGGCAACTGGTTTGTTTCAATCAAAAAAATTGGTAAATGATTTTTGGGGGTTTTTTCTCTGAGTAAACGATTGGGGAGAGAAAAAAATTAAGACAACGCTAAAAAAGAAGGGCAAAATAGTAATTTAAAAACAAGGAGAAAATGTATAATATTTTTAAAAAATTAAATGACTTGAAATTTTATATTAGAAATTAAATCTCTTTTTATTTTAATTTGAAATTTTATATTAGAAATTGAATATCTCTTTTTACTTTAAAAGTTTAATTTGGCACTCTAATATTTTCAATTTCGTATCTTTAATCTTAACTTATCGAATGTTACCCAATGGCATTAATGTTTTTTTGGGACAAAGTTATAGATTTTATATTAACTATTGAAGTTCCTTTTTATCTAATATAAATATCTCCAAAATATCGAGTTATTTTTCTACTGAATGTTCTCACTCATTGATGTCTCGAGAAACATACTACAAAGCAGATGCAAGTTCATCAACTGCTTAGAATAAAGTTCCACGTGGTATCTTCAGAACCAATTTTCCGCCACCAAATATTTTTTGGTCGCCGTTTGGTATCTTCAAAACCAATTTTCAGGAAAGAGACTTACTGGGACTAAAATTTTGGTCCCCGAAAATACTTTTCCGCCACCAAATATTTTTTTGGTCGCCGTTTGGTATCTTCAGAACCAATTTTCAGAGACCAAATTAATTTGGTCCCGGAAGGAGATTTACTAGGACCAAATTTTGGTCCCCAAAAATACTTTTTCGCCACCAAATATTTTTTTGGTCACCGTCTGGTATCATCAGAACCAATTTTCAGGGACCAAATTAATTTGGTCCCGGAAGGAGACTTACTGGGACCAAATTTTGGTCCCCGAAAATACTTTTCTGCCATCAAATATTTTTTTGGTCGTCGTTTGTCTTCTGTGGGAACGAATTTTTTTTTTCACGCTCTGCCATCAAAAAATAATTTGGTCTCCAAATGTCTCTTATGGTGACCAAAGTTTGGTTGCTGAAGGTTCTGAATTTCTGCTACCTAAATTTGGTCTCCGAAACTTCTCTTCAGGGATCAAATTTTTTTTGGTCGTACAATTTCTGGTCACTGAAAGTTCAAATTCTTGTAGTACATAAGTTAACCATCTATTGATAGAATACAACTTCTTTATAATGGAAATGCAACTTGCTAAAGAACTTATTCAATCGTGGTTTAATTTAATATATTTTTTGATACATAGATATGTCAACTTTGCAACATCTTTGCCAACGACCTAGAAAAGCCATTCCACCAATTTAGAAGTAGCCAACACCACAATCTTGTCAGAATAAAGTGTTTAGCTTTATTTATCAATAAGATAATATTGCTTGTACATTATCCTTACATATACATATAAAAGCAATAGGTCATGATATATCTTACTATAGTAAAATATATGAAAATAAATAACATGTAACTATTAATTATAATGCCAATAATACTTCATAAAAATATCCCAAATGTCAAAGCATGCTTGCTTTAAAAACATCTTATTCTAACAAAAACATTCTTTATTTATTTTTTAACATTTTAGTTCATAAATTTGATTATTGCTTCTGCTCAGACTGAACTTAAATCTTGAAACCATTATTGATTACGTGTTATAAAATTGTTATTAAATAAATGAAAAATTAGGTAAATAGATATATTTTAAACACTTATTTAGATATATAGCCATATTTTTTTAAATGGTTGTCAATGAGTGATTTATTATGGTCGACCAATGATTGTTCACAAATTGATCATGATTAATCACTGATCAATCGTTTAATCATTTATTCATAATGAAAAAATAGTAATGTTTTAATATTACAAAACTTCGATCACTTATAAAAAAAATTCTTAAAAAAGGTTATGTCCACACATCTTTAAGAAAAATTGTCATCTTAAATATCCTTTGTTTTTGTATATTATGATATAGGAAAACCGTAAAATATTAGTTAACAATCTAATTAATTATTTTTCAATAAGACTAACAACTTAACTTTCATAACGACCTCTAAATACAAGCAATAGAACAACTTAATATCTTGTATTTGAAGATACATTTGTCAAAAATTCAGTTGTTCAAGACAAATTTTAGATTATATTCACATGCCTGTTTATCTATATTTTAAAGACAAATAGTTAGGAAGAAAAAAAATTTTGATCAGCTCATACGAAATTCGTGCAAAAATATATATACAAACATATATTGCTTTAAAAAAATCTCCAACTAATAATTGTGAAAAAAGTCGTCTTTACTCGACGACCAACTATTCTAATAATTTATTTACCCCAAAAAAACAAAAACAAAACAAAACTATTCTAATCATTTACTTATAAATAAAAAAAAACTATTATTAATCATTGGATATTTTTAACCACTAATTCTATGAAGAAAACTATTTCGATCCTTTTTTGTTTGTTTGTTTGTTTGTTTGTTTTTGTTTTTTTTTTGTTTTTTTGTTTTTTTTTCCCTCCACTTCTTTATGAATTGGTGGAGCAGCTCTGCTGCCTCTGTTGGACCACGTCAATAAAGCCCAAAAAGACCAACTCACTTGTCGCATTCCCAAACAATAACAATAAGTGGTAGGATGTCTCTACAGTGTATTTAAAAATTAGACCATATTAGTTTTACATTAAAGTAAGCTTCAGTTTAAAATAAAATTTTTAAATTAAAATTGGTTGATTTTAAAAAAAATTGTTATAATTTTTAATAATTTTTTTTAAAAAGATGAAAATTAAGATAAAAATTTAGGTTTGGACTGAGAACTAAATGCAAGTTGAGAAATAATAAAAAGCAAACCTGGCCAGTGTAAAGATCTTAGGCTAAAAACAATACCTTATTAATAATTATTAGTTATACACTGACGGAGTATGAAAACAATTTTGGAAAAGTATCATAAATTTATATATAATATATATATGTATATATCTGAAGATAATTTTCTATTCTATGGAGATACAAAAATTTATATGGACGATATTTATAACTGCTATATGAAGTCCTGTTATATAAAGCTAACTAAAATTAATAGGACATAAAGAAATATTACTTAAATTAAATTAGGGGTGATATAATACTCTCAACTTGGGGTGTTCATAATTGATCAAATCAATGGATCTAATTCAATCAACATTTTAAGGTTAATCATTTTAATGAATTAGATTGAATGTTAAATTTTAAAAACGGCTGGATTGTGTTGGAGTCTCTAGTCCAGAAAAAACATAACAGGGCCCATTATATTCTTTAATGTAATTAAAATTTCTCTCCATTTCATTTTCAAAAATACTAAAACTTAAAAAAAAAAACATAAATTTTTTTTATTTCAAATAAGAAATAGATGAGTTTTTATATTAGAATATTCATAACCATAAACAAATAAGATAATTTCCATTTATAATTATTATTACAAACACAATTTTCAATTTTTACATTATTATTTTGTGATAGAGTTATTTTCAAAATCTTCCCTTAAATTGTTTGAAGTCAAACAACAACTTTAAGTTGTTTGAGTCAAACAAACAACTTTAAGGACGCTTCTACATTTAAAATCCCTAATTGAACATATTAGCTCCTCTCCATTTTATGGTTATTTCTTTATTGTGACTATCAAAAGACCAGATTGGTTGAGCGGAAGAGAAATGGAATTGATCCTCTCACGTAGTGCACTGACGACCTCTCTCGCCATTGACAAGCTTTCTTCACTTTTTGTGCTCACTGGAGAAGACCCGAAGCTGCTAAAGGGAATGGAGTTAGCAGATCTTCAACACCTCAGAGCCGGACTGGCGCTCCTGGATTCGATCCTAAAAGATGCCGACGCCAAGTCGCGGAAAGCGGTTCCGGTGGCCAGCTGGATGGAGCAGATAAATGAGGTCGCTGAACTCATCGACGACATCGTCAACGACTATATGCGCAAAGTGTCGCAGCGGCTCCAGCAGCGTCCGTTGATACTTCGCACGTCGTCGGATAGTAGTACTCGCCAGAGCTTGTCTTCCCATGTCCAAAATGTCAAGGGCGTTGTTGGTTAAAATCCAAGAAACTGGGTGGAGATATTACCCTTTGGAGTATGGAGATTTTCAGAGGTATCAACCTCGGTCGGATTTCCCTTTGATCGAGGGAATTTATCGTCGGCGTTGACACGGCGGAAAATGATTTGATACAAAGGTTAACAGAAGGAGAAACCAGGCGGTTGGTCATTTCGCTTGTAGGCAGCGGCGGAATTGGGAAGACCACTCTTGCAAAGATGGTGTATCACAACGAAGTTGTGAGTCGATGCTTTGATTGTCGCGCTTGGATCACTGTGAGCCGGACATACAGTATGAAGGAGATACTAAAGGTCATGTTGATAAAGGAGATTGGCACCGAAGAGGAGCGATATGGCGAGATTGAATTGATGAATAGGAAAGAGCTAATCAGCACCCTGAGGCAATCTTTGTGGTCGAAAAGGTATGTGATTGTTTTTGATGATGTTTGGAGAGAAGAGTTTTTGGCATGTTATGAGAGATGCTTTGCCTGATGATGACAATGGCAGCAGAGTGATTATCACAACCCGTAACAACGCAGTTGTTGCGTCGTGTGTCGAAAAGCTCGTTTGATCATGTCCATAGGCTAGAGCTTCTGTCTGAAGCGATGTCTTGGGACCTTTTCTGTAGAATAGCCTTCCAATGTGACCCTGAACAGCGCTGTCCTCCTGAGTTGGAGAAATTTTCCGTTGAAATCAGTAGGATTTGCGAAGGTTTGCCTCTTGCAATTGTAGCCCTGGCCGGTTTAATGTTGACGAAAGAAAAAGGAAGCGGTTGAGTGGCAAAAACTACTCGAGAACTTCTATTTTCCACTTGAGTCCAATCCCCACCTTCTAAATGTTTGCCAAATACCTTGCTCTTAGTTTTCATGATCTACCATGCCAATTAAAACCAATGTTTCATGTATTTTAGCATCTTTCCAAGCGACTATTTGATTCCAAACGACACGATGTTTAAGTTGTGGATTGCTGAAGGTTTGTAGAAGAAAAAGATGGAAAGACCTTAGAAGAAGTTGCGGAAGAATATTTGAATGAGCTCATTTGCAGAAACATGGTCCAAGCATGCGATGGGTTTTATTGTTTAGGAAAATTTGCCGAGTTCCAACTTGATGCATGACATTGCCCGAGAAAAGGCCGGTGAATTTAGTTTCTGTCATGTTCAGGATGACAAGAACTCAAGATCGGGAGGCAAAAACGGTCGGCTATTAATTCTGGTGATGGTTTTAAAAGAAAGGCTTTGGAGACCATTGAAGGCTCTCAGCTTCATTCTGTTTTTCTTCTTCGGACGTTCTGCTGCCTTTAACATCTCTTTTTTGGGTACTTTGCTAAAAAATGTAAGCTTTTGACAGTGTTGATCTTGAAAAGGTTCCACCGAACATCTCCCAAGTGAAAGTCGGAAACTTGATCTACCTGAAATACTTGAGCTGAAAAATACGAAATTAAAGTGGCTTCCACGATCTGTAGGCAAGCTTTACAATCTACAACATTGGATGTTAGAAACACGCTACTGATTGAGCTACCGAGGAGATCAATAAGCTCAAAATCTCCGTCATCTTTTAGCTAGTGGTCACAACAGAAGAATAAGATTGGATTCGATGCAAGGTGTGGGGATAAAGAAAGGGGTCGGTTTTCTAGAGAACTTGCAGACATTAATGACTGTGGAAGCTCATCTTAGTGGTGTTGGTCCGATTATGGAGCTACAGAAGTTGAGGCGATTGCGAAGGTTGAGAATTTCAAGATTGACTTCAGGGGTTGCAAATGCTCTGTGCACCTGTGTTGAGAAGATGATCAAACTTGAATCTCTAGACGTACACTCGGTCAATAATTATGAGGTTCTCAATTTGCAATCCATTTCATCTCCACCGCCTCTTTTGCAGCGCCTGGGTTCTGAAGGGCCGGCTAGAAAAGTTTTCCCAGATTAGATTTCGAGTCTTCAATATCTAAGCATGTTGTGCTTAAGCATCTCAAGGTTCGATGACGACCCGCTAAAGTACCTCTGTGGTTTGCCTAATCTGGTGTCGCTTTGCTGTATCGTGCATATGACGGTGACAAACTCCATTTTGAGAAGGTGGTTTTCAAAAACTGAAGCTGCTTGTTCTGAGGGAGTTGCATGAACTGAAAGAGCTCGAAATAGATGAAGGTGCTTTGCCTCATCTCGAAGAGTTGAGAATTGGTCCTAGCCCGCTTTTAAATGAGGTTCCCGTTGGAATTCAACACTTGGGAAATCTAAAAGTTCTTGCAATTTATAGTATGCCGAGTGAGTTTGTGCTCAGTATGCAACCGGACGGAGGGTCGGATCATTGGAAGATTGAGCATGTACCTTTGGTTCTTTTCTGGTACAGAGGTCAGGGAAGAAGTTATATTTCGTACAAGCTTGGCGAGCCGGCCTTGTTGGACCATTTGCAAGGGCTAGCCTCAAACATGTTTGGCTTTTCGCAGGATGATCATCGTTGGAGCTTCTGTTACAGCGATGCTGAAGAAGACTCGGCCTCAACCTCAGCCTCATTTGTCCCGTGGAATGACTTTCGGATGAGTTTCTCCAGTGATCGGTTTAGTTTTCTTCAGTGATGATATTGAGGACTGATCGAATATTTTTAAGGTATGTTCTATGTCTCTCTTTAAGTGACATTCATTAGTACGTTTATCTTTATTCTATTTCTATATCTATACATAAAGAACTTCGTTATCTTGGTTGATTTTCACGAGACCGTTCTGTTTCATTACTTTTTTCCCCTGTTTTCTAATGAATCATTTTTCAAATGTAAATCGTTGAAAACAATATTACCTGTTATTCAAAATAGCATCAGCATTTGATATATTCCCTTTCGGTTCTGCTCACTTGATTCTTCATGAAAATTTCTTTCTCATGTCCACACAGTTTGGAGCAAAATTTGAAACTGAATTTGCGTAAAAAGTTTTAGATTTGCATCAGCGTTTTTTAGATCGAAAAATTCACCACTGTCATCCCTTTCATTAAAAGTTCCGTTCGCATGACAGGTTATGCGTCCCTGGAGATCATTGATGCTAGTGGCTGCTGATCATCCCGTTACTTCATTGTTTTAATTGATTTTACGCAGATACTAAGCGGAATCAAACTATGGACCAAGCTGGATTAAACAAGTCAGTAAATTTATCATCGCCTGTATTAAGTTTGTTACTTTGTTTCCCAGGTGAACTTGGTAGACTGTTTTAGCTGCTTATGGCCTTGTTCTGTTCTCCTATTTAACCAAATAATTTGCATAAAAATGGACGTGTTGATATGACTGTAAACTAAATCCTTATTTGAAGTTTACCAGCCAAATCTTCTTTGAAGGTTAATGTGACGTATGCTTGATCTTGTCCGCGTTACATCTATCGTTCTTTAACCTGCCTTTAGTCACCCCTGTATGTTTTATCCCGTACATGATTCTCTCATAACGGAGAGCTGAAATATTCGTGTTTTAAGTTTTCCATTCACGTGTTCTACTGCAATAAGGATTCAGGTTGTCACAATAAAGATCGTTGAAGTTGAAATGTTTACAGTGAAAAAATTCTTCCTCGGACAAAGCTTGTCAATGCATGCGATGACCTCTTGGTCATCTGGCAGCTTACCTCGATTACTCCACTCTTCTAATTTTAAACTTAGGGGGTAAAGTGAGCGTTATAAAGTTCGGTGGTGCGAAATGGAAATGATGATCCAAATGTTGGGGCACAAGTGAGATTATCCTTAAATTAACCCTTCTTTCTCTTGATGGAAACCAATCCATTATAATTGAGCATAAATATGTATGATGATGTTGGAAAAATGGTTTTTAAACCATTTTGAGGTCCAAATTTGAGTGGGACCTACTTAGTAAAAATAACGGGTCTTGGTAGATTTGCGTTCTCCATCGCGAGGAGATTGAAATCATTTATTCATACGTTCAAAATGGTATTCGGGTGAATGAGAAATTGATGCTCAAAGTGTGCCCAATGGAATAGAATTTTGTTGAAAAGTTGCTTATATATGTCGAGTCTCACATTGCTTAGGCATGAAAGCTTGATGGACTTTATAAGGATTTGCACTTTTGGACTTGGGTAAGATTGTGAACCCAAGATGCTCTCTCATGCGCAGGGGGGTGCAAATCACAGTCCAGGTGGGTTAGGGGCCTAATGTGTGCGCCCGCACGACGTGGGCGACGCGAATGTCGATTCGTCAAGCTTGCCCTCGTGCGGGTTTGTAGTCAATCATTGACCACTGATTGACCAATGGTCAATCAATTTTTGTTTATCATCAAACAGTGATTGACCAGGTGCAAATCACAGTCCCGGTGGGTTAGGGGCCTAATGTGTGCGCCCGCACGACGTGGGCGATGCGAATGTCGGTTCGTCAAGCTTGCCCTCGTGCGGGTTTGAAGTCAATCATTGACCGGGTCAATCAGTGATTTATCAATTGTCAATCAATTTTTGTTTATCATCAAACAGTGATTGATCGGGTGCAAATCACAGTCCCGGTGGGTTAGGGGCCTAATGTGTGCGCCCGCACGACGTGGGCGACGCAAATGTCGGTTCGTCAAGCTTGTCCTCGTGTGGGTTTCTAGTCAATCATTGACCGCTGATTGACCGGGTCAATCAGTGATTTACCAATGGTCAATCAATTTTTGTTTATCATCAAACAGTGATTGACCGGGTGCAAATCACAGTCCCGGTGGGTTAGGGCCTAATGTGTGCGCCCCGCACGACGTGGGCGACGCGAATGTCGGTTCGTCAAGCTTGCCCTCATGCGGGTTTGTAGTCAATCATTGACCGCTGATTGACCGGGTCAATCAGTGATTTACCAATGGTCAATCAATTTTTGTTTATCATCAAACAGTGATTGACTACAAAAATTTGTGAGTTATATTATAATAATTGATTTACCGATAATCAATCAGTGACTGACCGTTGTCAATCAGGGATTTACCGATAGTCAATCAATGATTAGCCAATGATCAATCAGTGATTAACAATACAATATGATCAATCAGTAATTGACTATTTCTAAACCATTCTAAGAAAAAAAAAATGTTTGTTAACTAATTTTTAAAAACTTAGGCTTTTTAACAAATTTTAAAAAACTTAGGCCATTTACTAAAAAACTTATTTAAAAAAAAAAGGTCATTTAACTATAAATCCCATATTATTACTCTATGATTCTTTATAAGTTTAAGAATTTGTTTCAATTTGCGTCTCCTCCCCTCCCTGTGTAAAAGATATCTGACTCCGTCACAACATAAAATTGATTCCATTTTTAAGTTTTTAATTTCCCTCATTTAATTAGCCCAACCACTTGTGTTAGCAGGTCAAGGGCAAAGGGGGATTCTGCAATTATCTCTTCATGTTCATCAAGATTGAGAGCCATCGTATATTTGTTTTTCTCTTCCTACATAGACTAAGAAAATTAATATGAGTAAGATTTTTTTCAGATTGTTGAATCACGAACAAATTTACTGAGAATAAAAACGTCAACGTTTTAAGCTGACGTGTCAAGAAAAGAGAAAATCCAATTAAGAAAACTAATGATGTCATAAAAATAGTATGTAAAGATTGCTAACAAAACGAACAGGCAGGCAGAGCACAGATTGGAGAAAAAGAGAGGAAAAAACGGCAGAGCTTAGATTGATCTACCGAATTTCCTCACTCATCGGTGTCTCAAAGAGACATAGTATAAAAGCGTCAATCACTCAAGATTAAGGTCTACTTATAAATAAACCATCTAGTAATGGAATAACTGTAAATTCTTTATCGGCAAATGGATCTAACAAAAGAATATATCCCATTGTGGTCCATTTCAAATTCCAATACATGGATATCTCTACTTTATATGACACTCTTACAAACAACTTAGAAAAGCCCTCCCATCAATTTAGAAGTATATAACGTCACAACCTTATCAGAATAAATGTTCCGCTTTATTCACCGATTGAGGAACAATTATTAATGATTCAATCCTTAAAATCATATATGGCTGTATATGATCCTCAATATATGTATATAATCAATGATATATCTAAAAGCAATAGAATATGTTGTATCTTATAACATGCATTTATTAACCAAATACAAAATTACTTTGTAATTAATGTCTAAAATATCAAAACATTATTGCTTTACGAGTCCCCAATTCTAATACGAAGGCCATTTTAGTGTTTGGACCATTTATACCTGAATGATATAAATTTAAAGATCATTTCACTAATATGACACAAAAAATTAATATTAGACTAATATGATATAAAATTAAACTAAAGTTAACTAAAATTTGTATCATGTTTGCTCAAAAATGGGAAAGTTGTGTTATGTTGATCAATAGATGAAAAAAAAAGTGATTATTTAAGGGCCTGTTTGGGGGGGACATCTGGAGCTGATGTTTTTAAAGGTTGAATTAGAAATATGTTTTTTTTTTGGGGGGGGAGGGGGGAAACTTTTGAAAAATTATGTGATATACAAAATAATGCAAAAATTTGAAATGTGTTTAGAAAAAAAATACAAAATAGATCTTTTCTTGTTCGTCTAGTCGATACGAGCACTTTGATATAAAAATCATCTTATTTTGATTGGAAATGAGAAAGTTATAAACTTTTAAAATTTGAATTTTTGAAAATAAAATAGAGAAATTTTGATATAAAGTGGGGATTTTGAATTTCAAATGATAAAATACCATCTGAACATCTGTCCCAAACGGATCATAAGTAATTTTCTCTTCATTGTACTTCAGTCTTTTAGAGTTCAAAATTACTTTTTGATAAAAGTGATACAAAGGTGCACAAAATGAACTTATTGCACAACAAATTTTCAATTCCAAAGTCTAAAATATACTAGTCTTCGCACATAGTTTCGTGGGATATACATATTTAACACAACATATAGATCTCAAACTACAAATTTACACAGTTCACTAAATTTTGAAAATCTCTAAACTTTCCTTCAAAAGTTTAATCTTTTCTCAAATTTTCTTTTCAGCAACAGCATTTCTGAATATTTTATTTCAAATCTAGTACTATATTTTAGTACTTTCATTTCTAGTACTGTCACATTAAATTGTAAGTGTCTCACACCTGCACATTAACAAATATATCTTTAGTAGAAACCCAATATTAACAATAGCACTTTTGAAAATAGCACTTTTGAAAATTTCCTTTATTAACAAAATTTCCTTTCTTTTAATTTCAACAATAGCACTTTTGAAAATTTTTATTTCAATCCTAATACCATTTTTCATTACTTTCTTTTGTAACATTACCACATCAGATTTATGGAGCCCATATAGTTAAATTGTCGAAAAGATTCAAGAGTTTTCAGCTCAAAACTCATTGTTAATAATGATAATAATTACCAGTAGTAATTATCGTTATGATACAAATAAGTTTACTTTTTTGTACCCTGTATTTTACCTTTTACTCAGAGAGTATACCTTGTATTTTGAACTTTTACATTTGTATATCATCAAATTACACTTAATATAAAAATTCATATATTTTCTAGGTCAGGTCAACACTTAAATTTGACCTTAAAATGCTCAAATTACCCTTAAAAGAAAGACTGCAGTTATGTATTATTTACATTTTCATACCATGCATTTTGTTTTTATTCAAAAAGTATACAATGCAATTTAAAATTTTACATTTTTTTATTAATAGGTTACATTTAGCACATAAATCTATTAATTTTCTCCATCAATGCTTAATTTTTACATTTAAAATACCCAAGATACCCTTGAATTTAAAATTAAAAATAATCAAACAAATTCTAATTATAGTTTTGATCAAGAAAATGTATAGATTTATGTTCTAAATGTAATTTATTAATATAAAAATATAAAATTTTAAAATACATGAATACTTTTTAAATTAAAAATGCATGGTATAAAAATGTAAATAATACATAATTATAGTCTTTCTTTTTTAGGGTAATTGAGCATTTTAAGATCAAAATTAAGTGTTAACCAAGAAAGGGTATGAATTTATATACTAAGCATAATCTGATGGTATACAAATATAAAAGTTCAAAACGCGGGGTAAACTTTTTGAATAAAAACAAAATATATGGTATAAAACATAAATAACGTTACAAATAATAATCTTGTTAATTATTATTAATAGTTACGATATGGAAATTTGCAGAGATGTGCTCTTTAAATCCTCAAATTCACCCTTTTAAATATGTGTTTATATTACTTTTTTTATTATTATTTTAATCAGTCCCTATTAAGATTATTCTTTTTTTGTTTTTTTTTTTAAATATGTCCTTACTTAAAACGTTTTTAGTACAATTCTCCCAAATGTTGATTGGTAAAAGTGTTTATTATGAACACATTTTATCAATTGTCCCAATAAAATAATTTACTCTGACTGTTTTATGGGGCAATTTTCAACGATACAAAGTAAATTTTACAACAAGGACAACAACTATAGTCTCAAATTTTAATTTTTAAGTATTTAAATAACTATTATCAATTAAAATAAAAAAATTATATCTGTAAATAACAATGACAACTCACCGACACATACGACAATACTCAAAAATTTAGATTATAATTAGTATCGCTAATGTCATCCATATAATGATAAAAGCTAAAAATGGCTTCAATTGAATTTTATGTGATACATTCAACTTTTTCTAGTCCTATACAATTTTTTTCTTCGCAGATATTAAAATATAAATTATCATCTTCAATAGATAAAATCTACTTTATTATGACCTATTTAGATAGTAGATTGCATTTAAATGTTCATTCCAATTAGATGTTTGCATTCAAATATAGAATTTGTATTGTGTATATTCGAATGAAATGCATGTTTAGATAGTTTTTGTTAAAAGTAACTTTCGAATAGTGTAAAGATAGAGAAATGAGTGCAGTATGGATTTTTAAAAAGTGAAAATTTGGATTTGAATTTAAGTTAAATTGTTGTGAAATAATTAAATATTAAAATAGTTTTCACTCCATTAGTGGTCCAACCAAACGCGTATGCATATGGTATTTGTGTACAATTATAACTATTTGATTTTTTGTACGAATATCCTCTGAACTTTTTGAATTTGACAATATAGTCTCTAAACTTTTTTTCCCCGACAATCAACCCTTAAACTTGTAAGTTTTTGCACTATTAGTCCTTTTTGTTCAAATTCATTAAAATATGGACGGTTGTTTTTGCATATAACCCACAAATTATATCCCATGAAGTGCATTGATGACTATTTTGTTTAATTTCAATATGAATTCCATTGAAAACTTGAACCTAATTAGATTATAACTCAAACTCAAATCTAAACTTTCAAAGGAATTTGAATTGAAATTAAGTAAAAAAATTATCAACAATGCCTTTCTTTGGCTATAATATGTAGGTCACGTGCAAAAACAGTCTAAATTATAAAGGATTTAAGAAAAAAAAGGAATAACAGTGCTAAAAATTATAAGTTTTACAAAAAACAGGGCATTAATGGCTTATGGTGGGGCTTAGTGCACAAGATTAGTGAGCGGTTTGCTATAATGATTAGCTTTTGTCGTACTTGGAGCCAAAGACTTTTGGTCTTTGTCTGTGCACACCTTCCTCTGCTCAAACTCCGTCTCTCCCGATCTGTTCGTCTGCCAACTCGTTCAACGGTATTTCCGTTCCTTACATGTACCTTTTTTTTTTTTTTTTTTTTTTTTTAAATTCCTTATGTTATCTCTTCCTTTATATCTGTTTTATTTTATACCCGTAATAATTTTCAGTTCTCTCCATCTAAAATTCTCTATTGTATAAGCATGACTTAATTAGTTTTCAGCAAAAAAAAAAAAAAAATTATGTAAGTTTGAATATGCTTCATCTTTTGAAGAAATCACAATTCCTCAAGCTAAACACTTTAGACTTGTTGGATAAATTGGTGGGTTAGGCCAGTTTTTTTTTTTTTTTTTTTAAGTCCACGCTGAATAAGCACCATAAACCTTAAACTTTAAAGTCATTGCCGTGTAAGGAAACATTTATTCGAATAGGAGTTAGAAAATATTGGGAATCTTTGCCAGACATGTCCAATTCATGGTTCAAAAGCATCAGAGCAGTTATTTCTAATTTTGGAAATTACTATTTTCTTGCAAACCTGCTTTATGGAGTATTTCAATGTCACTATCTAATCTGATTTTAATTTTTTTCCCCCCTCTAATTTGGCCTCAAGGAGGGGTTTTGTTTTGAAAAAGAAAACGGAAAGATCAAATTGGGATCATCTTTGTTTTTCCTGGTTTTCGCAATGGAAAATCGGATGATTAGTGAACAAAACAAAAGGGTTGCTTCATTTTTTTTTTCCTTGTAGGCAGAATGAGACTATATTCTATGAAAAGCAACTGAAATAATCCAGTTTGAATTGGAATATCAAATAAATTCCTTTTTTTAAACAACAGAACTACACACCTTTTTTTTTTTTTTTTTTTCTCTGGTACACCTGTTTGAACTAACAATTCCAGTTTGAACAAAAAAAAAAAAAAACACACTTCAATCCTAACCTAAGTGAAAACCAACACCTATAGTGCATTATGTATAAAAATTTAAAAGAAAAAATAAACGAAAAGATAACTCAACTATACCAATTGTATTACGAAATCAGACATATGTTCTGCAGTTAGTGAATAATGTGAGATATATATGTGTGTGTGTGTGTGTATATGTTTTAAAAGGAGATATGTCTGTGTTTCTTTGAGTACAGATATTGTTGGTACACGTAGCAAATGGAAAGAAGAAACAATGTTTTTCTAAATCCAGGCCAGCCATCCAATGAGTTAGTAACTTCTTTGACCAGGAAACTACAGAACTTGTCCTCACAACCCTCTGAATGCTGTATTTATAGGGTCCCGGAACGGCTACGTCACGCGAATGAAAAGGCGTATACTCCTCAGTTTATCTCCATTGGACCATTTCACTATGGTAAAGAAGGCTTACAGGCCATGGAGGAAGATAAAATGCTATATCTGCAGAGTTTTCTCCAAAGAACCAAGATAAGCCTGGAGCACTACATTGAATTCGTGAGGAAAAGGGAGCAGAAAGTGCGTAGTCATTACGCCGAAACCTTTGAAGGTATAAGTAGCAATCAATTTGTGGAAATGATCCTTGTGGATGCTGCCTTTGTCGTTGAGCTTTTATGCAGGAACTACTGCAGGAGAGAGATTGATAAAAACGACCGCATATTTCACAAACCGTTGAAGCTTTTGGAGATAAGGAACGACATGATGTTGCTCGAAAATCAGCTTCCGTTCTGCATATTTGAAGACATCTTTCCCCTGACCAAACTAAATGTTCCTCAGAGTAGTGACAAAAGTGCTCTTATTAAAGTTACCTATAAATTCTTCAAAGCTAAAGCTTACTTGGGAGAAGAAAATAAAATCTTGGAAAAGATGGGTAACTCAGAAATCAAGCACTTTGTTGACTTTTTTAGACAATGTCATGTTCCAACACAGCCGCCACGCGAACGCAAAATTCAAACGCTAACTATACCTAATGTGACAAAGTTGTACAATGCTGGAGTTAGGTTTCGGAGATCAACTGGAAGTCTGTTAGACATCAAATTCTCTCAAGGAACCCTGGAGATTCCTCTTCCGCGGATAAGGACCTCAACAGAAAGCTTTATTCTGAATATGCTTGCTTTTGAGCAACGCCATTTTCTCGAATATTACATCAATGATTATGTTTTCATCATCAACCGCCTCATCAACAGCACTGAGGATGCTGAATTGCTTGTTCAAAGTGGAGTATTTGAGAGTAAGCTTACAGATACTCACGAGGTCGTAGCATCCATTAACAACCTTTCCAGAGGAAGTATATTGCGCCATAAACATTTCAACTTCAAAGATCTCAGCGATGGCCTGAGAGATTATTGCAGCAAACCGTGGAACACATGGATGGCAACCTTAAAGCGTAACTATTTCAGCTCTCCATTGACCATTTTCGCCGTAGGTGTGGCTAGTGCAGTCTTTTACTCACTCTCATTCAAACATTGTGTTCGTGTGGAGTTTCGTTTAAGTAGCAGCACACTCTGCTGAGGTCCTGAACAACATCATCAAAATTAACATTCATAGTTGGACACAAAACGGCCTTTATCTACCGCAGAAGTTCGATTGTTTGTTCAAAATCACAACTTGAAAAATTATCATATTAGTCTTCCATGTACTATCTATGCAGCTGATGCACTGGCTTTCTTTAATTGAAACTGCTTATACTCCTTGAGAGCTTATATGGATTTCAGTTTTGCTTAATTTTTGGTGAATTTTCAGTTTGCTTTAACTGTTTATTACCTTATATAGCTCTGAGACGATTTACCTTGATAAGAATACAAAGTGTAGGTGAGGCACATTTTACTTGAGTTTTCATGTGTCGACTGGTTATTTTCTAATTTAGTTCAAAAGAAACACACACGCACCCAAAAGACAAAACATAAGCAATTCATAAATTATTGTCATCAACTTGGTGCTCGGATTTAAGCGTTACAACGGAGAGTAGGGAGCAATAGTGGTCGAGTTTACTTTGACGCCAGATTCAAAACCTGGTATTAGAAAGGATAAAAATGAATGGAATGTATCGTTGATGCAGGAAAATGGAAAGTCATAAGAGGTTTAAATTATTGATTTTCATTCTGTACCCGAAAAGAACCATTACTTGATATTATATTAGTAAGAGATGGAGATAAGAGATAAAGAAGGTAAGACTTATATCTCCGCAGTGTGATAGAAGTTAAAATATATATATATATATATATATCTGCTGTTTGAAAGGTAAATTGATCTAGATGTCGCGTATTGTTTGCAGTTCGTGGTACAGCTTGTTTTCCTATAAATAATTATATGAACAATCCGATTCATCAATCAGTTGCATAATTGTCCGGGGAATAAGCATGTTTTTAAATAAACTGACATTCAGCAGACATAACATCATTGACAAAGAGAGACTTTCCAAGCATTTATTGCAGTTTTATTTGCAGCAAGCACATGAAAAATAGTACTTTAAAGTCGGTGATGAGTTACAAAACAATGACAATAACAATTTAAAGAAGGGTTTAGCTTCACATGTAAAACCAAATACGGAGCATAATCAACTCTTGAGGATTTGGGACTGATTTGAGAAAATGACTCCAGCTTGATCCTTTAGTCCAAATCTTCGAGAAGCTTTTCCTACCGATAAAAAATAAATCAATTAAAAAGAGAGAATGATGTCAGTGGAACAGCATGGATGTTTAATAATGATTAGTGAAAGAAGAGACGGAAATTCTGATCTATAAAATCAAGCCAAAAAAAATAAATCTTATTTACTGCTATAAATAGAAAAGAACGAAAATGAAAACAACTAAGAGTAGTTTCTCTTGAAAAGAAAAATTGAAACTAACCAGAAGATATTGAATTAGTCTACAAAATCATGAGTGCAGAAACTATACTGGCCGCTCCATTCAGCATTTGAGGGCCTGGCCAACTCTTCGTCATCATAGTAAAAGCAACTCAGCTGACGGACGTATAACTCCACATTACTAGTGGTTCTTACTAATCTTTTCAAACGGCCAAACAAGCCAGGTTCACCGAGCTTATACGACACATAATGGTTACCATGAATTTGATAACGGAAAACAACAGTTGGTACATGCGTAACCTTCCAATAATCCAAGCCTCCTTCCGGTTGCAGACAAAGTACAAATTCATCAGACATGTCATAGAATTCGAGAAGTTTGAGATTTTCTAGGTTTTGGATGTCAAATGACAAATCATTCAGGCATGGTCCAACTCTTAGCTCTTCTAGTGAAAGTATTGCCCCTCTCTCTATTTTCATCATCCACAAATCATGTAACTCTGTCAGAACAAGTTGCTTGATTTTCTGAAAGCTAGCCTCCTCAAAATTAAGTTGCTCGCCATCGTATGCTCGATCGTTTGACAAGTTTAAGCTACGAGACTCAAGGTGGTTCATCTTCTCAATGAAGGAGCAGAGAGTGCTTATCATGTCTGCAGTCAACTTTGAAATGCTCAACCATCTCAATTGTCTCAACTTCTCGATCTCACCAAGTGCACTACTCTGAGCATCCACAGTCATCAGAGTTTGTAAGTTCTCCGAACATCCAATCCCTTCTTTTATCTACACTCCGTGGACTGGATCGAAGCTAACTTTACTGTTATGAGTGCTGGCCATAAGGTGTCAAAGTTGCCGAAGCGTCTGGATGTGGATTGGTAGCTCACGCATCAACGTGTTTCCAACATCTAATATTTGTAGATTGATCATCCAACCCACAGACTTCGGAAGCATCTTAATATTTGTATTTCTTAAGCTCAAGTATTTCAAGAGGGACAAGTATCCCACTTCATTTGGAAGGTCATCAAGAGGAGCATTTTCGAAGTCCAACAACTCCAAGAGCTTGAACTTTTTAAATTAATTGACCAGTGATGACTTTCTGATCATTATTTCATTCACATAAAAAAGAAAAACAGAGCAAATATCAGGGCATTTAGAATGAATCTCCAAAGTATTTATCGCATCATCGTGGATTAACAAGCGGCGAGCTTGTTCACTGACTGACAACATTTTACTATCCTCTAACAATCTAGAGGTTGTCCTCTTCAAGACTCGAAAAAAACTTCGCCATTTAGCTCTTGCTGCGATGATATGATGCAAGAATCCGTGGACTTTGCACATTCTTTGTGTGCCGTCATAATTTTATACGAGAGACTTGGACTAAGTTTCTGTTGATGAGATCATTTAGGTATATTTCTGCAGCTCGTTCCAATTTCTTGCCCACCTCTTCTTTTACAAAATCTTCTTCAGTGATCCACAACTTTGCTAACTTTACATCAGGAATTAGACAGTCCTTAGGAAAAATGCCAAAGTACAATAAGCAGAGTCCACTACGGGAAGAAAGCTCATCATAATTATGGTAGAAATTTCTTGCAACTTCTTCGATAAGGAACGGAGTTTTGCCAATCTCATCGTCAAAATTGTCAAGCAATTATGTCCATTCAGACATGAGGTCTTTGAATAGGCCGAGAAGTGGGTTATGGGTAATAATATCACTCATGGCCATAATGTCATGTATGGATTTATTAATTCAGTATTCTTGTTTTGTGACATGATATTGATTATGAGCTTGTTAATTTGTTTTGTTCTCGATTCAGTTACTGCTCTGTTTCAACAATATCTGTCAATATTAATTCCATTTCCGTGCTTAATGGCACAAATTTCAAAAATTGGAAAGAGAACGTTATGATTGTTCTCGGTTGCATGGATCTTGACCTTCGCTTTGAGAAGAACGGCCTGCACCTCTTAGTGACAAAAGTTCCATTGATGACAAGGTGAACATGGAGAGGTGGGACCGTTCAAATCGCATGAGTCTTATGATCATGAAACGTTCCATTCTGGAAACCTTTAGGGGATCAATGTCCAAAGAGAAAGATGCTACAAAGTTCCTTGAAGAAATAGAACAGCTTTTTGCAAAAAACGAAAAGGCTGAAATAAGTACCCTTTTGGCTAACTTTGTTTTAATGAAGTATAAAGGAAAAGGGAACATAAGGGAGTACATCATGGATATGTCTCATATCGCTTCCAAAATAAAGGCACTAAAGTTAGAGCTGTCTGAGGACTTGCTGGTGCATTTAGTTTTGATTTCTCTTCCTACACAATACAGTCAGTTTAAAGTGAGTTACAATACTCAAAAGGACAAATTGACTCTTAATGAGCTCATATCCCATTGTGTGTAAGAAGAGGAAAGGTTGAAGCGAAAAAGAACTTAAAGTGATAACTTAGTATCTGCCTCTAAGGACAAGAAAAGGAAAAGAGGAAAAGAAGCTGCAGTTGGGACATCACAGCATAAGGTGCAAAAGAAACAGGATGAGGAGTTTACCTGTTACTTTTGTGAGAAGTTTACTTTTTTATTTTTTATTTTTATTTTTTAAGGTCTGATGGGAATATCACTGGTTCTCCCAGATTTCTGCAATTGGAAAAAAAAAAAAAAGCTCCATTTGGATTGCGTGTCCATTTTCGAAAAGAAAAAATTTCTTGTTTTAAAGAGAAAATATTTTCATTTTGAGAATAAGATGGTGTTTGGATGTGTAAAAAATTTTCTTTTTGAAAACAAAAATTTGTTTGGAATGAGAAGAAAATGATGTTTGGGAAATAGTGCATTGTGAGAAGATTTCAAAAAAATTCCTTTTCTTTTTTCAAAATGGGTAAGTTTGAAAATGAGATTTTTTTTATTTTTTATTTTTATGGGAGAATGACGGAAAAATTTGAGACAAACTTTTTTGTAAAAATTTTATAGTTTCAGAAAATGGACATGTCATCCAAACAAAGGATTAGATGAAAATTGAACATCCCTAGAATACCTTCCCTATTGAGTTAAAAGAGTGAGATTATTTCCAGAAAGAAGGCTGCTCATGAGTAGAGTACTGCACCAATGCTCTGTTGCAATTCTGCTAGTAAGTCAGACTTTTTGTTCTGCAGATTGATATATTTGTTTGTGTTTGTTTGTTTTTTTTTTCCCCCCTAAAGAAATAAGCATGTATTTCTCTGAGTACAGATATTGTTGGTACAACTAGCAAATGGAAAACAAGAAACAATGTGTTTCTTTTTTTTTTTTTTCTTTTTCTTTTCCCCTAAATCCAGGCCAGCCATCCAATGAGTAAGTAACTACTTTGACGAGGAAATTACAGAACTTGTCCTCACTGCCCTCTGAATCCTGTATCTATAGGGTCATGGAGTGGCTACATCATGCAAACACGAAGGCCTAAACCACATCGGACCATTACATCACGGTAGAAGAAGGTTTTCAGGCCATGGAGTGTGGCTACTGCAGTTTTTACACTCACTATCATTCAAGCAGTATGTTTCATCTGGTGTTCCGTTTACGAAGTAGCACAGTTTGCGAAGGTGTTGATCGGCATCAATATATTCCACACATAAATTTTTGAATGCAAAACAAACATTTATCTACCAAAGATGTTCGATTGCCCGTTCAAAATCGAAACTCCAATAATTATCATAATAGCCTTCCATAGACTATCATTTCCAATTTTCTATCAGTGCAGTTATTGCTCGTATTCAGTAGACATGTCATTTTATTAACTATGATAAACATTTCAAGCATTTGTCTCATGTGTATTTGCTTTCATGCAAGATACAGAAAAGTTTTACAATGATACACAAATGAAAAGAAGTCTTTTAACAATCCATGACCAAATAACATAACGAGCGCAGAAAACATAAACACAAATTGACTAGAAATACAAACAGAGCAATGAGTAACAATCATAAACCATGTTCATGTGGAAACATAAATCAACTCAGGAGGATCTGGGATTGATTTGAGAAAATGACTTGCTTGGGCCTTTTGCCCAAATCTTTGACGAAGTTTTCTTACCAACAACACCTAAGACAGTGAAAAAATAAGTGAAAGATGTTAGTAAAGCGGTAGACATGTCGAAAAATGATTAGTGCAAGCAGGGATGCAAAATCACATTCATAAATCGCGCCAAAAAAAAAAAAAAAAACTTCTTTACAACTATAAAAGGAAAAGAACGAAAATCAAAATAATAGACTGGTTTCTCTTGAAAAGAAAATGGAAACGAACCAGAAAGAGCTTGAATCAGTATTCAACATCATCGGTGAAGTTACTATACTGATCACTCCATTCGGCATTTGAGGCTCTGGCTACTTCTTCGTCATCGTTGTAAAAGAAACTCAATTGACGGTCATATAATTCCACATTGCTTGTTGTTCTTACTAACCTTTTCAAACGATCCAACAAGTCAGGCTCCCCAAGCTTGAAGGACACATAACAGCTCCCAGAAATTCGATATCGGAAAACAACTGATGGTACATGCTCAATCTTCCAATAATCCAAGCCTCCTTCTGGTTGCAGACGTAGTACAAATTCATCGGACAAGTCATAAAATTCAAGAAGTTGGAGATTTTTTAGGTTTTGGATGTCGAATAACAAGTCATTTTGGCATGGTCCAACTCTTAGCACTTCTAACATCGGCAACGCGCCTCTTTCGATTCTCACCATCCTCAAATAATGTAGCTCTGTTAGAACAAGTTGCTTGAGTTTTTGAAAACTAACACCCTCGAAATGAAGTTGCTCCCCCTCATATGCCCGATGAAGCCAAAGAAACTTTAAGTTGGGCAGACACTGAAGAACTTTTAAGGGGTCCACAGCTAGTTTTGAGAAACTTAAACCCAACATGCTCAGATTCTGAAGCCCCAAAATCCAATCTGGCAATTTCTCTAACCGACCTTTCAAGACAAGACGTCTTAGCAGAGGAGGTGGAGATGAAATGGATTCCAAATCAAAAGTTTCGCGATCAGTGGACAAGTATAAGCTTAGAGATTCAAGCAGGTTCATCTTCTCTATGATGGAGCAGAGGGTGCTTACCATGTCTGCAGTCAGTTTTGAAATGCTCAAACATCTTAACTGTCTCAACTTCTCCAGCTCCTCTATGACAACAAGTGCACTACACTGCGCTTCAACAGTCATTAGAGTTTGTAAGTTCTCCAAGCAACCAATCCCTTCTTTTATCCGCACTCCGTGGACTGAATCCAAGTTATCTTGGTTGTTATGAGCGCTGGCCATAAGGTGTCGCAGTTTCCGAAGCTTTTGGATTTGGATTGGTAGCTCTTGCATTAGTGTATTTCTAACATCTAATGTTTGTAGATTGATAAGTCGACCCACAGACTTTGGAAGCTTCTTCACTTTTGTATTTTTTAAGCTCAAGTATTTCAGGAATGATAACTTTCCAATTTCCTTTGGTAGCTCATCAAGAGGAGCATTTTCGAAGTCTAACAACTCCAAGAGCTTGAATCTTTCGTCTACATTTACAACAAAAGACTTTCTCATCATTATTTGATTGACATCAGAAAGAAAAACAGTGGAAGCAATAGGCTGCTCAGAAGTCATCTCCAAAGAACTTTTCGTGTCACCATAGAAGCAGCGAGTTACATCATTCGGAAATATTGTAGTCCTTGTCTCCCTCAAGACTTCAAAAATTCGGTCCCTTTGAGCATTTGATGAGATGATATGATGCATGAAACCATGGACTCTGCACATTCTTTCAGTGCCATCATAGTTTATACAAGAGACCTGGACCAAGTTTCTATTGATGAGGTCATTTAGGTATGTTTCTGCAACTTGTTCTAGTGTCTTGCCCATCTCTTCTTTAACAAAACCCTCAGCAATCCACAACTTAACTAGCTTTACATCAGGAATAAGATAGTCTTTAGGAAAGATGCCAAAGTACATTAAGCAAAGTCTGCTACGGGAAGGAAGCTCATCGTAATTATGATAGAAAACTCTGCAAACTTCTTCAACTTGGAAGGGACTCTTGCCAATCTCATCTTTGAAATTACGAAGCTGCACTTGCCATTTAGACACTCTCACTGCCGATCTCCTCTTTGTCATGAGGTCGCCCAGAACCCAAATAACAAGTGGCAATCCTTTGCAGCTCCTAAGAGCTTCAAGGGACAACATTTTTAGCTCATGCTGATTGCCAGGATCATGACGCCATATGAATTCAGAGAAGTTGAATAATTTTAAAGCCATTTCTTCAGACAAAGGTTGTAGTGTTTGAACATTATCACAAGCCGCAGCAATGACATCGTTACGTGTAGTGATGATTATTCTACTACCTTTGTTGTTATCCGGAAAAACATCGTTCATAGCTTGGAAAAAATCTTTTTGCCAAACACCATCAAAAACAATCACATACCTCTTCTTCATCAAGTATCGGTTCAAGCGACTAATTAGCTCTTCTACCGTGTCTATTTCCCCGTCAAGACAGTCTCCATACGGGCAAATCAGTTCTGTTATATTCCTGAATAGATTATCAAAGTCATAGCATTGAGACACATTGATCCAAGCACGGCAATCAAAGTGTTGTTGAACATCTTCACTTTGGTAGACAACACTAGCAAGAGTGGTCTTACCAACTCCTGCTATCCCCACCAATGATATCACCGATCGTGTGGCTGTGGATGATTCTCCAACCAGCATCCTTACAAGATCTTCCTTTTGGGATTTAATACCCACTAGTTCTTCTTCCAGACAGACACGGGGAAAATTCTCCAACAAACTTGTGCTTCTTCTGGGTCCTTGTGAATATTTTGTCTCCAACTTGGCAAACATTTCGTGAATCTCCTCGACTACGTCTTTTCCGAAAAACACTAGGACTGGACGCTTAGGTAGTTGCTGCTGCAGTTGTTCGAGGTTTTGAAGGTATGTGTCCAACACGAATTTCACACTTTCCCACAACTCCTTCAATTCCTTGAAGCCAGATATGTCAACTGCCAGCCACGGTCTGTAGGAAACAACGATGGTAGCACGGAGAATCCGCAGGTCGAGTTTCAGACTCTCAGCCTCTGCTTCAGCTCCTCTGAACAACTTTGCTTCATCCTTCAGCAACCCAAGTATCTTGTCAACGACACCAACAGTACGCTCCAACAACCGTGCCATTTCTAGGCGGTGCTCGGCGTCTCAAAGCCAACGTGCAATGGGCTATCAAACGTGCTCCGATCAGATCAACGACTTCAGATCTGCGATGTGATCTTAGACGATTTCTGGGAAAATCTTCAACGACTGTTTTTTGTTTCGGAAGGAGCCTTTCCCAAATGTTGTCTTTTGTTTACTCGGTTGAGTCCTCTTCATGTCATATTGTCTATGTTATCCAATGAAATGTTTTATTTATTTATTTTTATGTATTTATTTATCGTTCCTCCTCCTTTCTTCTTTTTCGAAGTTCATTAATGCCTTTCTTTTCCTTTAAGAGGGTGAGAGACTGGTAGATATAGTTATCATTCTGGAGGACCATCCATAGTTCCCATCTACTTTTCTTCTTTTTCGAATGTAATTAATGCCTTTTTTTTTTTTTTTTTTTCTTTCCTTGCTTCCTTGAGAGGGAGAGACTGTGGTAGTTATCATTTGAGGGGATCATCCATAGTTCCCAGTATTAGGTGTGATGATGCTATCCCAGAACGCAGACTTTTGGGTGCAAATTAAGTATTATGAGCCAAGGCCCATGAGATCCTTGCTCTTCTCTAATCTTTGTGGCTCCACTTTCGTTTAGCCCCATTTGGAATATAAGTTGGAAGTGATGTTTTAGGTGTGGATGTATGTGTGTTCAATAAAAATGTGAATCAAAAATAAATTATGATATTTGAATAGTATAAAAATCTGAAATGTGTTCAGAAAAAATAGGTAAAATAATTCTTGATTTGTTCGTTAATCATTGTGAGCGTTTAAAGACAAGAAACATCTTATTTTGACTTTAAGTAAGAAAGTTGTGGATTTTTAAAATTTTGGTTCTATAGAAATTGAATAGCAAGAAAGAGAGATGTGGTATTTTTAAAGTAGTTAATTAAAGCTGGAGTTTTTAAAAATCAATCTAGAAAACATTAGTTGGAACTTCTATTCCAAATGGGTCCTTTACATTCATCCTCATTCTCTTATAAAAAAAAATTCACTCTCTCAACTTAAATTATTGAAGCTTTCAAGTTAGGATGTTCACTGATAGAATTAAGTGGATTTGACTCAATTCGTTTACCAATCCATAGTTAAGGGTAAAAAGAAACTTAAGTTTCACATCGTAAACATACAACAACAATAACAGACAAATAAAGATATAGGATCACTTCACTTGATAAGTTGACATTTTAAGTTCTCTCTTTATCTTCATACGGTATTAGAGCCAAACAAACTCAAGCGAGCATCGTGATCCATCCAATACAATATTGATGACTCCAAAAAGATAGCACCATCTTGTGGGGCCGTCTGAAGGATAAAAAAAAAATCACATGTCTCATATTGTAAACATGTCACAACAATAACAAACATATAAGAATATTAAGTTACTCAACTTAAACAGGTTGACTTTTTAAGATGGAAGCATAATCCCTTAATAGTCTCAAATTCCTATTCTTCTTTCTAATCTTCACATCCATAACCTTTGGAAAGAGATTTTCTCAATCCATTACCTCATATATATATTGCATAAAATAATCATTTAGAATAATTAATTACCTATTAGCAATAATTATCTTTGAGGACTTTGTAAGTTCTTTCATACAACTAAAGTCCTCGTAAGGAGATCGGTATAACCTCAAAAGGCTTCTCTATTTAAGGCCTCTTAACTCACATTTTCAAATATTCACTTATTTTTAATAATATAGAAAAAAAAAATCCAAAATGACGTTAACTCTGATCGGCGTTTCAAACGGGTTCTAAACAAATAAATAAATTTGAGGTGGTCCAGTCAATGCTTGACGAGGACTAGCTAGAGGAGATTTGTCTCTAGAATATTGCCAAGTTCTCATTAATAATATTACTTTACGACTTAATCCCCTCACGCCTCACGCACCTTCTTGGAAGATGTTATGTTACCGACTCTTTTTTTCTTTTTCTTTTTCTTTTTCTTATTCTTTTTTTTTTTTTGGTCAATTGAAAATGTTGTTTCATTGCATTATTGGCTACGCGTCATCCTCCTATTGAGATGGTAACCAACAGAGTCGACCAAGTAAAGACTAGGAAAGTTCGAGGAAGTTTTGCTCCGTTTCATTGTCAAGTAACATACCATGCCATTTTTTCTTTTAAGTATAAATAAAAACATGATAGGGGACAAGAATCTTTTAGTATTTGTTACTCATTTTAAAAAGATTTTATTTTAAAATTTAGGCTTGTATGCAAGAATGTTATAAATTTGACATCTCCTACTGTTTATACTTATTATAATATTAAAGTTGATAATTTTACTATTATATAACACTAAAACTATCAATTTTAATGTTAAAATAGGTAAAATTATAAAGAGGTATTCAAATCATGACTCTCTACCTAATTTTTTCTATAATTTAATATTTTAGGATTGGTGTTTAGGATAAAGGAAAAAAAAAATGTTGGCTGTGGATCTTAAAACGGTAAAATTTTTAAATTAAAATGAAAATTTTTTGGAATTTTTTTTTAAATTAGGTTCAAAATTATATACCAAACCAAGGGCTTACTCATTTAGCAAAGTATTTCAACAAAAAAAAAAAAAAAAAAAAAAAAAAAAAACCTTAATTAAACATTGATAAAATCACAAAAAGATTGAATATCGATTAAAAAGGTTGCTTTTCATATTTTAAATTTGTATAAAATATACATTGTAAACTTGCCAAAAATGTTTTATAAAATTTTTTTCCCATATTATTTTAGAAATTTCGATAGAAATTTGAAAATATCAAAGTAAATTTTGTTCATAAGTGTAATTTTGAGACGCATTAGCAGGCGAAACATAAGAAAATATATAATGAATAGTGTCTGTATCAATGGACTAGAAAACAAGAGATAAAATTCACTAATAAATTACGCTACAAATGAATTGTGTATAAATAAAAGTTGTAATTACAAAATGGGGTAAGTTACTAAAAACTATCAAGTTTGCTTCAATGAAAATATTTCCTAATATGTATGTAAATATAAATAACTACAAAACTCCCGATAGACAAACTATACCAAAAAAAAATATAAAAAATATAACCTTTTTCTAACAGTGTTAATATAATTTTTTAGACTCCAGTGTTAACATAATTTTCACAAATTTACATGTAAAAGTAAAACATGTTGGTGAAAAAAAAAAAAAAAGTCTCCCAAAAAAAAGAAGGAAAGAACAAATTTTATGAATTCACATATGTTTTAAAGATGTGCTTTAGAATTGTTCTAAATTAAATATATATATATATATATATATATATATATATTGTTTAGTATTCACTCTTTCGTATGTTTTGGGCATATTTAATAGTGCTATTTTTTGTAGTTTGTGGGTCAAATATTATTTTAATAAAATTATGTTTCTAGATATTTTGTAATCTTTTATCCTTAATATTTAACACATTTATATATATATTAATACATGTGTGAATAATATTACATATATATAATAGATATACTTTATTATCTTTTATAATATTACATGAATATATATAATATATACAATCTTTAATCTCTAATCTTTAACACATATATATAGTATATAATATTACATATGCATATATAATAAAAGTGCAAATGTGATTGAAGATATAACCTAAGAGTTATATCAAACTTGACTTCCCTGACTTCACCTTAGTCACCTAAAAGGTATAGAGTTCGAATCCTCCTATCTTAAGTTAAAAAAATAAAAAAATAAAAAATAAAAAAGCGAGATGCTGATTTTTTGTCTCTAATCCAATACTTGTGAGTCTTCCGATATAATTTTTTATTTTTTTTTTTTACTTTTGCTTGCTCTTTTAGTGTTCTTATTATTAGTATTTTTGTTTCTTTACCGTTATTAAAATTATTCTTTTCAAATGCATCCACATTTAAACATTTTTTCTTACAACCCTCTCATATAATATTTTAGATAATAAACTATTTACGTACACGCTCCAACTAGTTATTCAAAAAAAGTAAAAAGTCCCCAAAAAAAAACAGGAATGAACAGGGACAAATTTTATGAATTCACATATGTTTTAAAGATGTGTTTTAGAATTGTTCTAAATAAATATATATATATTGTTTAGTATTCTCTCTTTCGTATGTTTTGGGCATATTTAATATTGCTATTTTTGTAGTTTGTGTGTCAAATATTCTTTTAATAAAATTATGTTTCTAGATATTTTGTAATCTTTTATCTTTAATCTTTAACACATTTATATATAATAATACATGTGTGAATAATATTTCATATACATAATATATATACTTTATTTTCTTTTATAATATTACATGTATATATATAATATATATAATCTTTTATCTCTAATCTTTAACACATATAAATAATATATAATATTACATATGCATTTTTTTTCCTTTTGCTTGCTCTTTAATTTTTATTATTATTATTTTGCCCTTATTAAAATAATTCTTTTCAAATATATCCACATTTAAACTGTGACGACCCGACCTTTCAGGCCGTCGCTTAAAATTTGCTTACTTGGTTTTTCATCTTATTTAAATCGTTACTAGTTCATTTCTAGATCTTCAAATTTTCAGGGAAATATTTTTTTGAAAACTTTATTTACGGAAGAAGTGATTCTTTAAAAATCATAATAATTAAAATTAGTTTTAAACAAAACATACTAACATAACAATTCATATTCAATCATACCGGCGTCTAATTAAGTCTTTCATACCTAAGTATTAAAATGTACTAACATCAAAACAATATTTAACAAATCCTCAAAATCATGTGCGGAATATAAGAATGTGGGTGGCATCCATAGAACCCATCACACTTTCACCCATCACGCATCCACACCGTCAGTCCATCAATGCTTAATATGTCATAGGCAACTTGCCTGAATTATCTATAGTGCAAAACGTAAAGGGGTAAGATAAACTCATTAAGCATAGACATACAATCCCACATATGCATACAATTGAAAATGCATGGCAGATTATGTAATTATCCATTTATTTATTCAACATCATATGGGCCCTTGTATTCCTACCGGGGGTGCACGCGATCTTAAATGGGGAAGACGGGGGAGCAACCCAATCCGTCAACACGCAAGATCATAACTTTAACTTCATTGATCCTTATTTTCTCTCATTTGACCAGAGGCAAATATCATAGGCAACTTGACTAAATTATCAATGCTTAATACGTCATAGGTAAATTGCCTAAATTATCTATAGTGGGAAACGTAAAGGAGTGAGATAAACTCAGTAAGCATTAGACATATTAAGCATCAATGCTTAATATGTCATAGGCAACTTGCCAAAATTATCTACAGTGGGAAACGTAAAGGGGTTAGATAAACTCAGTAAGCATAGACATACAATCCCACAAATGCATACAATTGAAAATGCATGGCAGATTATGTAATAATCCATTTATTCATTCAACATCATATAGGCCCTTGTGTAATAACCAAAATTTTTACTGACTCATGATTTCCTTATATGTAAAGGCATTTAAGTCGGTACTATGTGTTTATGTGATATTTCATGAAAATTATGAATATCAATGTGAAATTCATAATTTTATTATTAGAATATGTTTGAGTTCTTATAGTATCATAAGACTCGATTATGATTTGTGTTTTTATTCTGGCTTAAGTATGACCAGAATAACTCATGATCTATATAAAACGGTACTGCAGTATAATAAGCAGTATTGAAATTATACTACAGTCGATCATCATTACGGATGCAGAGTTAAGAATAAGGTATGGGATTGCTTTAGAATAATCAAGAGTAATATTTTGAGCAATGAGGACTAAGTAGTTTCAAGTCTTAAGAAAAATCCATACGCGGTCTAGTTAAGTGCAGATGAATTCTGGACTACAGTTCAGTATGACTGTACTATTTATAGTTAAAACAGTATTGGTACTAGTTGGATTATTAAGAAAATGGACTGTTTATTAGGAGGGAATGCCAAACATGGCATTACTTGGAGGCCAAGTAAGTAAAGATAAATATGTAAATTTTGGGATTTTTGAAAATATGGGGAAATGAATATGAGGATTTGGGACTGATTTGAGAAAATGACTCCAGCTTGATCCTTTAGTCGAAATCTTCGAGAAGCTTTTCCTACCGATAAAAAATAAATCAATTAAAAAGAGAGAATGATGTCAGTGGAACAGCATGGATGTTTAATAATGATTAGTGAAAGAAGAGACGGAAATTCTGATCTATAAAATCAAGCCAAAAAAAATAAATCTTATTTACTGCTATAAATAGAAAAGAACGAAAATGAAAACAAATAAGAGTAGTTTCTCTTGAAAAGAGAAATTGAAACTAACCAGAGGATATTGAATCAGTCTACAAAATCATCAGTGCAGAAACTATACTGGTCGCTCCATTCAGCATTCGAGGGCCTGGCCAACTCTTCGTCATCATGGTAAAAGCAACTTAGCTGACGGACGTATAACTCCACATTACTAGTGGTTCTTACTAACCTTTTCAAACGGCCCAACAAGCCAGGTTCACCGAGCTTATACGACACATAATGGTTACCATGAATTTGATAACGGAAAACAACAGTTGGTACATGCGTAACCTTCCAATAATCCGAGCCTCCTTCCGGTTGCAGACTAAGTACAAATTTTTCAGAGAGTGTTTAACATGTCTGTAGTCAACTTTGAAATGCTCAACCATCTCAATTGTCTCAACTTCTCGATCTCCTCCATGGCACCAAGTGCACTACTATGATCATCCACAGTCATCAGAGTTTGTAAGTTCTCCGAACATCCAATCCCTTCTTTTATCTGCACTCTGTGGACTGTATCGAAGCTAACTTTGCTGTTATGAGCGCTGGCCATAAGGTGTCAAAGTTTCTGAAGCTTCCGGATGTGGATTGGTAGCTCACGCATCGACGTGTTTCTAACATCTAATGTTTGTAGATTGATCATCCAACCCACAGACTTCGGAAGCGTCTTAATATTTGTATTTCTTAAGCTCAAGTATTTCAAGAGGGATAAGTATCCCACTTCATTTGGAAGGTCATCAAGAGGAGCATTCTCAAAGTCCAACAACTCCAAGAGCTTGAACTTTTTAAATTATTTGACCAGTGATGACTTTCTGATCATTATTTCCTTCACATCAAAAAGAAAAACAGAGCAAATATCAGGGCATTTAAAAGGAATCTTCAAAGTATTTATCGTATCATCGTGGATTAACAAGCGGCGAGCTTGTTCACTGACTGATAACATTTTACTATCCTCTTAACAATCTAGAGGTTGTCCTCTTCAAGGCCCGAAAAAAACTTCACCATTTAGCTCTTGCTGCGATGATATGATGCAAGAATCCGTGAACTTTGCACATTCTTTGAGTGCCGTCATAATTTAACAAGAGACTTGGACTAAGTTTCTGTTGATGAGATCATTTAGGTATATTTCTGCAACTCGTTCCAATTTCTTGCCCGCCTCTTCTTTGACAAAATATTCTTCAGCGATCCACAACTTAACTAACTTTACATCATGAATTAGACAGTCCTTAGGAAAAATGCCAAAGCACAATAAGCAGAGTCCACTACGGGAAGAAAGCTCATCATGATTATGGTAGAAATTTATTGCAACTTCTTCGATAAGGAACGGAGTTTTGCCAATCTCATCGTCAAAATTGTCAAGCAATTCTGTCCATTCAGACATGAGATCTTTGAATAGGCCGAGAAGTGGGTTACGGGTAATAATATCACTAATGGCCATAATGTCATGTATGGATTTATTAATTAAGTATTCTTGTTTTGTAACATGATTATTGATTGTGAGCTAGTTTATTTGTTTTGTTCTCGATTTAGTTACTGTTTCTTCTTCAACAATATCTACCAATATTAATTCCATTCTCGTGCTTAATGGTGGCACAAACTTCAAGAATCGGAAAGAGAACGTTATGATTGTTCTCGGTTGCATGGATCTTGACCTTCGCTTCTGGAAGAATAGCTTGCATCTCTCAGTGACAAAAGTTCCACTGATGACAAGGTGAACATGGAGAGGTGGGACCGTTCAAATCGCATGAGTCTTATGATCATCAAACGTTCCATTCCGGAAACCTCTAGGGGATCTATGTCCAATGAGAAGGATGCTACAAAGTTCCTTGAAGAAATAGAACAGCATTTTGCAAAAAACAAAAAGGCTGAAACAAGTACCCTTTTGGCTAACTTTGTTTTAATGAAGTATAAAGGAAAAGAGAATATAAGGGAATATATCATGGAGATGTCTCATATCGCTTCCAAACTAAAGGCACTAAAGTTAGAGTTATCTGAGAACTTGTTTTAAAGAGAAAATATTTTCATTTTGAGAATAAGATTGTGTTTGGATGTGTAAAAATTTTATTTTTTAAAACAAAAATTTGTTTGGAATGACAAGAAAATGATATTGGGAATAGTGCATTGTGAGAAGATTTCAAAAAAATTCCTTTTCTTTTTTCAAAATGGATAAGTTTGAAAATGAGATTTTTTTTTTTTTTTTTCCAAAATGAGAGAATGATGGAAAAATTTGAGACAAAAACTTTTTTGTAAAACTTTTCCAATTTCAGAAAATGGACATGTCATCCAATCAGAGGATTAGATGAAAATTGAACATCCCTAGAATTCGTTCCCTATTGAGTTAAAAGAGTGAGATTATTTCCAGAAAGAAGGCTGCTCATGAGTAGAGTGCTGCACCAATGCTCTGTTGCAATTCAGCTAGTAAATCAGACTTTTTGTTCTGCAGCAATTGATATATTTGTATGTGTTTGTTTGTTTGTTTGTTTTTTTTTTTTCCTAAAGAAATAAGCATGTATTTCTCTGAGTACAGATATTGTTGATACAACTAGCAAATGGAAAAGAAGAAACAAAGTGTTTTTTTTTGCCCCTAAATTCAGGCCAGCCATCCAATGAGTTTGTAACTACTTTGACGAGGAAATTACAGAACTTGTCCTCACTGCCCTCTGAATCCTGTATCTATAGGGTCCTGGAGTGGCTACATCATGCAAACGCGAAGGCCTAAACCACATCGTACCATTACATTACGATGACAAAGATTTTCGGGCCATGGAGTGAGGCTACTGCAGTCTTTATACTCACAATCATTCAAGCAGTTGTGTTTCATATGGTATTCCGTTTACGAAGTAGCACAGTTTGCAAAGGTGTTGATCGGCATCAACATATTCCACACATAAGTTTATGAATGCAAAACAAACATTTATCTACCAAAGATTTTCAATTGCTCGTTCAAAATCGAAACTTCAATAATTATCATAATAGCCTTCCATAGACTATCATTTCTAATTTTCTATCAGTACAGTTATTGCTCGTATTCAGTAGACATGTCATTTTATTAACTAAGATAAACATTTCAAGCATTTGTTTCATGTGTATTTGCTTACATGCAAGATACATAAAAGATACAATGATACACAAATGAAAAGAAGTCTTTTAACTATATCCGTGACCAAATAACATAACGAGCACGGAAAACATAAAACACAAATTGACTAGAAATACATACAGAGCAATGAGCAACAATCATAAACCATGTTCATGTGGAAACATAAATCAACACAGGAGGATCTGGGATTGATTTGAGGAAATGACTTGCTTGGGCATTTAGTCCAAATCTTTGAGGAAGTTTTCTTACCAATAAGACCTAAGACAGTGAAAAAATAAGTGAAAGATGTTAGTAAAACGGTAGAAATGTCGAAAAATGATTAGTGCAAGCAGGGATGCAATATCACATTCATAAAATCGAGCCAAAAAAAAAACTTCTTTACAACTATAAAAGGAAAAGAACGAAAATCAAAATAACAAAGACTAGGTTCTCTTGAAAAGAAAATGGAAACGAACCAGAAAGATCTTGAATCAGTATTCAACATCATCGGTGAAGTTACTATACTGATCACTCCATTCGGCATCTGAGGTTCTGGCTACTTCTTTATCATCGTTGTAAAAGAAACTCAATTGACGGCCGTATAATTCCACATTGCTTGTTGTTCTTACTAACCTTTCCAAACGATCCAACAAGTCAGGCTCCCCAAGCTTGTAGGACACATAACGGCTCCCAGAGATTCGATATCGGAAAACAACTGATGGTACATGCTTAACCTTCCAATAATCCGAGCCTCCTTCTGGTTGCAGACGAAGTACAAACTCATCGTACATGTCATAAAATTCAAGAAGTTGGAGATTTTTTAGGTTTTGGATGTCGAATGACAAGTCATTGTGGCATGGTCCAACTCTTAGCTCTTCTAACATTGGCAACGCTCCTCTCTCGATTCTCACCATCCTCAAATAATGTAGCTCTGTTAGAACAAGTTGTTTGAGTTTTTGAAAACTAACACCCTCAAAATGAAGTTGCTCCCCCTCATATGCCCCATGAAGCCAAAGAAACTTTAAGTTGGGCAGACACTGAAGAGCTTTTAAGGGGTCCAAAGCTAGTTTTGAGAAACTTAAACCCAATATGCTCAGATTCTGAAGCCCCAAAATCCAATCTGGCAATTTCTCTAACCGACCTTTCAAGACAAGACGTCTTAGCAGAGGAGGAGGAGATGAAATGGATTCCAAATCAAAAGTTTCGCGATCAGTGGACAAGTATAAGCTTAGTGATTCAAGCAGGTTCATCTTCTCTATGAGGGAGCAGAGAGTGCTTACCATGTCTGTAGTCGGTTTTGAAATGCTCAAACATCTTAACTGTCTCAACTTCTCCAGCTCCTCTATGACAACAAGTGCACTACGCTGTGCTTCAACAGTCATTAGAGTTTGTAAGTTCTCCAAGCAACCAATCCCTCCCTTTATCTGCACTCCATGGACTGAATCCAAGTTACCTTGGTTGTTACGAGCGCTGGCCATAAGGTGTCGCAGTTTCCGAAGCTTTTGGATTTGGATTGGTAGCTCTTGCATTAGTGTATTTCTAACATCTAATGTTTGTAGATTGATAAGTCGACCCACAGACTTTGGAAGCTTCTTCACTTTTGTATTTCTTAAGCTCAAGTATTTCAGGAATGATAACTTTCCAATTTCCTCTGAGAGATCATCAAGAGGAGCATTTTCGAAGTCTAATAACTCCAGGAGCTTGAATCTTTCGTCTAAATTTACAACAAAATACTTTCTCATTGTTATTTGATTGACATCAGAAAGAAAAACAGTGGAAGCATAAGGCTGCACAGAAGTCATCTCCAAAGATCTTATCGTGTCACCATAGAAGCAGCGAGTTACATCATTCGGAAATATTGTAGTCCTTGTCTCCCTCAAGACTTCAAAAATTCGGTGGTAACTTTCAGCCAGTGATGAGATGATATGACGCATGAAACCATGGACTCTGCACATTCTTTCAGTGCCATCAGAGTTTACACAAGAGACCTGGACCAAGTTTCTATTGATGAGGTCATTTAGGTATGTTTCTGCAACTTGTTCTAGTGTCTTGCCCATCTCTTCTTTAACAAAACCCTCAGCAATCCACAACTTAACTAGTTTTACATCAGGAATAAGATAGTCTTTAGGAAAGATGCCAAAGTACATTAAGCAAAGTTTGCTACGGGAAGGAAGCTCATCGTAATTACGATGGAAAACTCTGCAAACTTCTTCAACTTGGGAGGGACTTCTGCCAAACTCCGCTTCGAAATTGTCAAGCAGTACACGCCATTGAGACTCGACCTCTTCTATTGGCAAAAGACGTCTTTTAGAAGTAAACAGATCCCCCATGGCCCAAATTACAAGTGGCAATCCGTGGCAACTTTTAACAGTTTTTAGGGACAACTCTTCAAAGCGGTAGACATTATCCCCATTACTTGGTGAGTCGGTAGATTTTCTAAATAATTCCAATGCTATTTCTTCAGACAGAGGTTGCAGTGTTTGAACAACATCACAAGAGGTAGCAATCAGATTGTCACGTGTTGTAATGATTATCCTACAACCTCTATTGTTATCCGTAAAAACATCGTTCATAGCTTGGAAAAAATCTTTTTGCCAAACATCATCAAAAACAATCACATACCTCTTCTTCATCAAGTATTGGTTTAAGCGACTAATTAGCTCTTCCACCGTGTCTATTTCCCCGTCAAGACAGTCTCCATACGGGCAAATCAGTTCTGCTATATTCCTGAATAGATCATCAAAGTTATAGCATTGGGACATATTGATCCAAGCACGGCAATCAAAGTGTTGTTGAACATCTTCACTTTGGTAGACAACACTAGCAAGTGTGGTCTTACCAACTCCTGCTATCCCCACCAATGATATCACCGATCGTGTGGCTGTGGATGATTCTCCAACCAGCATCTTTACAAGATCTTCCTTTCGGGATTTAATACCCACAAGTTCTTCTAGAAAGACACGGGGAACATTCGCCAACAAACTTGTGCTTCTTCCGGATCCTTGGGAATGTTCTGTCTCCAACTTGGCAAACTTTCTGTGAATATCCTTGACTGCGTTTTCTCCCGGAAACACTGGGGCTGGACTTGACTGCGTCCACTCCTGTAGCCACTGCCGCTCCTGCCGCTGCCGCTCCTGCCGCAGCCGCTGCAGCTCCTGCCACAGCCGCTGCAGCTCCTGCCGCAGCTCCTGCCGCTGCTCCTGCCGCAGCTCCTGCCGCAGCTCCTGCCGCAGCTCCTGCAGCCACTGCTGCAGCCCCTGCAGCCCCTGCTCCTGCCGCTGCAGCCCCTGCTCCTGCCGCTGCAGCTCCTGCTGCTGCAGCTCCTGCCGCTGCCGCTGCAGCTTCTGCCGCAGCCGCTGCAGCTCCTGCCGCAGCTCCTCCAGCTCCTGCTGCAGCTCCTGCCGCTGCTCCTGCCGCAGCTCCTGCCGCAGCTCCTGCCGCCGCTCCTGCAGCCACTGCTGCAGCCGCTGCAGCTCCTGCTCCAGCCGCTGCAGCTCCTGCTCCTGCTGCTGCCGCAGCTCCTGCTGCCACTGCCGCTCCAGCTGCCGCTGCCCCTCCCGCTCCTGCTGCCGCTGCCGCTCCTGCTGCTGCTGCGGCGGCAGTTGTTCAAGGTTTCGAAGGAATGTGTCCATCACGAATTTCACGCGTTCCCACAACTCCTTCAATTCCTTGAACCCAGATTTCTCAATTGCCAGCCTCGGTTTGTCGGTAACAACGATGGTAGCATGGAAAATCCGCAGGTCGAGTTTCAGACTCTCAGCCTCTGCTTCAGCTCCTTTGAACAACTTTGCTTCACCATTCAGCAACCAAAGTATCTTGTCAACGACATCAAAGTATCTTTCCATTTCTCGGCGGTGCTTGGCGTCTCAAAGCCAACGTGCAATGGGCTATCAAATTGCTCCGATCAGATCAAAGACTTCAGATCTGCGATGTGATCTTAGACGATTTCTGGGAAAATCTTCAACGACTGTTTTTTGTTTCGGAAGGAGCCTTTCCCAAATGTTGTCTTTCATTTACTCGGTTGACTCCTGTTCATGTCTTATTGTCTATGCTATCCAATGAAATGTTTTATTTATTTATTTATATATTTATTTATTGTTCCTCCTCCTTTCTTCTTTTAATTAATGCCGTTCTTTTTCTTTTTCTTTCCTTTAAGAGGGAGAGAGACTGTGGTAGATATCGTTATCATTCGGGAGGACCATCCATTGTCCGCATCTCCTTTCTTCTTTTTCGAATTTAATTAATGCCCTTCTTTTTTTTTCTTTCCATGAGAGGGAGAGACTGTGGTAGTTATCATTTGAGGGGGATCATCCATAGTTCTCATTATTAGGTGTGATGATGCTATCCAGAACACATACTTTAGGGTGCAAATTAAGTATTATGAGCCAAGGCCCATGAAATCCTTGCTCTTTTTTAATCTTGGTGGTTCCACTTTCATATAGGCCCCATTTGGAATATAAGTTGGAAATGAAGTTTTAGGAATTGATGTATGTGTGTTTGATTAAAATGTGAATTAAAAATAAATTATGATATTTGAATAGTGTAAAACTTAAAATGTGTTCAGGAAAAATAGACAAAATGATTCTTGTTTTGTTCGTTAATCGTTATGAGCATTTAGAAACAAGAAACATCTCATTTTGACTTGAAATAAGAAAGTTCTGAATTTTTAAAGTTTGGGTTTTACAAAAATGGAATAGCAAGAAAGAGAGATATGGTATTTTTAAAGTAGCTAATTGAAGTTGGAGTTTTTGAAAATCAATCTAGAAAACATAAGTTGGAACTCCTAAAAAAAAAAAATCACTCTCTCAACTTAAATTATTGAAGCTTTCAAGTAAGGGTGTTCACTGATAGAATTAAGTGGATTTGGCTCAATTCGTGTACCAATCCATAGTTAAGGGTAAAAAGAACTTACGCTCACACCGTAAACATACAATAACAATAACAAATAGATAATGGTATAGGATCACTCTACTTAATAGGTTGACCTTTAAGATAGAAGCTCAATTCTTTAATAGTCATAAAATTCCACTTCTCTCTTATCTTCATATGGTATCAGAGTCAAATAAGCTCAAGCGAGCAACCTAATCCATCAAATATAAGGTTGGTGACTCCCAAAAAAAAAAACACCATCTTGCAGGGGCGTCTTAAGAATTAAAGGAAACCCAAATCCCATATTGTAAACATATAACAATAATAACAGACATATAAGAATATTGTGTCACTCTACTTAAACAATTTGGCTTTTTAAGATGGAAGTTCAATCTATTAGCAATCTCAAATTCCTATTCTTCTTTCTAATCTTCACATCCATGACCTTTGAAATGAGATTTTCTCAATCAATTACCTCATATATTTATTGCATAAAATAATTAATTGCCTATTGACAATAATTATGGGGCTTTGTAAGTTCTTGCATACAACTAAAGTCCTCATACGGAGCCAGGTAAAACCTCAAAGGCTTCTCTATTTAAGGCCTCTTAACCCCCATTTTTAAGCATCCACCCAGTTTTAATAAATAAATAAATAATTAAAAACTTTATCTCCAACCGATGTTCCAAATATGTTCTAAACAAATAAATAAATTTGAGACTGTCTAGTCAATGCTTGATGAGGACTTGCTAGAAGATATTTGTCTCTAGAACATTGCTAAAGTTCTCATTAAATAATATAGTACTTAAAGGACTTAATCCCCTTACGCCTCATGCACCTTCTTGAAAGATGCTCTGTTGCCTAGTCTTCCTTTTTTTTTTGTTTTTTTTTTTTTTTCAATTGAAAATGTTGTTTCGTTGCATTTGGCTACGCGTCATCCTCCTATTGAGATGGTAACCAACAGAGCCGACCAAGTAAACACTAGGAAAGTTCGAGGAAGCAGCTCCGTTTCATGTCTCAAGTAACATACCATGACATTTTTTCTTTTAAGTATAATAATTAAAAACACGATAGGCGACATGAATCTTTTAATCTCCATTTGATTCATTAGTTAGGGATAAAATTTTAAAGTTAGAGTTGATTGACTTCTTAAAAATTAGTTATAATTTTTTATTGATTTTTCAGAAAAAGACAAAAATTAAAATGAAAAATTTGGGTTCCAATTGGAACACCAAAAATTGAAATAAAAAAGTTGTAGATTTTTAATGTTTGGGTTTTCATAGAAATGGGATAGAAAGAAAGAGAGATGTGGTATTTTAAAGTAGCTAATTGAAGTTGGAGTTTTTGAAAATTAATCTAGAAAACATAAGTTGGAACTCCTATTCCAAATGGGTCCTTACATTCATCCTCATTCTCTTTAAATATATATATATATATATATATATCACTTTCTCAACTTAAATTATTGATGCTTTCAAGTAAGGGTGTTCACTGATAGAATTAAGTGGATTTGGCTCAATTCGCATACCAATCCATAGTTAAGGATAAAAGGAAACTTAAGTCTCATATCGTAAACATATAACACCAATAACAGACAAATAAGGGTATATGATCACTCCACTAAGTAGGTTGACATTTTAAGTTCTCTCTTATCTTCATATCAGAGCCAAACAAGCTCAAGCGAGCATCCTGATCCATTAAATACAATATTGATGACTCCAAAAAGAGAGTACCATCTTGTAGGGGCCGTCTTAAGAATAAAAAGAAACTCATATCCCATATCATAAACATATAACAACAATAACAGATATATAAGAATATTGAGTTACTCAACTTAAACAGGTTGACTTTTTAAAATAGAAGCACAATCCCTTAACAGTCTCAAATTCCTATTCTTCTTTCTAATCTTCACATCCATGACCTTTGGAATGAGATTTTCTCAATCTATTACCTCATATATATATATATATATATATATTGCATAAAATAATCATTTAGAATAATTAATTACCTATTAGCAATAATTATCTTCAAGGACTTTGTATGTTCTATCATACAACGAAAGTCCTCTAAGGAGCCAGGTATAACCTTAAAAGGCTTCTCTATTAAGGCCTCTTAACTTATATTTTCAAATATTCACTCATTTTTAATAATATAAAAAAAAATCCAAAACTATGTTAACCCTACTTGATGTTCCAAACGGGTTCTAAACAAATAAATAAATTTGAGGCAGTCTAGTCAATGCTTGACGAGGACTAGCTAGAGGAGATTTGTCTCTAGAATATTGCCAAGTTCTCATTAAATAATATTACTTAACGACTTAATCCCCTCACGCCTCACGCACCTTCTTGGAAGATATTGGGTATGTTTGGAACTCAGGTTTCAACTCAAAATTTTTCACCTCAGTTTTGTCTTTTTCTGAAAAAAGTCAACAAAAATTATAACTAATTTTTAAAAAGTCAACCAACTCCAATTTAAAATTTTCATCTCTAACTAACTTACCAAACGAAGGTGTTATGTTACCTACTCTTTTTTTCTTTTTCTTTTTCTTTTATTTTTCTTATTCGTTTTTTTTTTTTTTTGGTCAATTGAAAATGTTGTTTCATTTCATTCGGCTACGCGTCATCCTCCTATTGAGATGGTAACCAACATAGTCAACCAAGTAAACACTAGGAAAGTTCGAGGAAGTTTAGCTCCGTTTCATTCTCAAGTAACATACCATGCCATTTTTTCTTTTAAGTATAAATAAAAACATGATAGGGGACAATAATTTTTTAGTATTCGTTACTCATTTTAAAAAGATTTTATTTTAAAATTTAGGCTTATATGCAAGAATGTTATAAATTTGATACCTCATAATATTTATACCTATTATAATATTAAAGTTGATAATTTTGTTATTTCATAATGCTAAAATTATCAATTTTAATGTTAAAATAGTCACAAATATAAATAGGTACTCAAATCATGGCTATCTACCTAATTTTTTCAAAAATTTAATATTTTAGGATTGGTGTTTAGGATAAAGAAAAAAAAAATGTTGGCTGTGGATTTAAAAATGGTAAAATTTTTAAATTAAAATGAAAATTTTTTGGAATTTTTTTTTTTGAAAAATTAGGTTCAAAATTATATACCAAACCAAGGGCTTACTCATTTAGCAAAGTATTTCAACAAAAAAAAAAAAAAAAAAAAAAAAAAAAAAAAAAACTTAATAAAACATTGATAAAATCACAAAAAGATTGAATATCGATTATAAAGGTTGCTTTTCATATTTAAAATTTTGTATAAAATATACATTGCAAACTTGCCAAAAATGTTTTATAAAACTTTTTTCCCATATTATTTTAGAAATTTCGACAGAAATTTGAAAATATCAAAGTAAATTTTGTTCATAAGTGTAATTTTGATAAGCATTAGCGGGGCTAAACATAAGAGAAGATATAAAAGGAAGAAGGGAACACATAGATTACCATAATTCGGCAGTCTGTCTATATCAATGGACTAGAAAACAAGAGATAAAATTCAATAATAAATTACGCTACAAATGAATTGTGTATAAATATAAGTTGTAATTACAAAATCGGGTAAGTTACTAAAAACGATCAAGTTTGCTTCAATGAAAATATTTCCTAATATGTATGTAAATATAAGAAACTACAAAACTCCCCATAGACAAACTATACAAAAAAAAAAAAAAAAAAAAAAAAAAAAAAAAAAAAACTGAAAAATGTAACCTTTTTCTAACGGTGTTAATATAATTTTTTAGACTCCAGTTGTTAACATAAGTTTCACAAATTTACATGTAAAAGTAAAACATGTACGGTGGGAAAAAAAAAGCCCCAAAAAAAAAAGAAAAAGGAAAGAACAGGGGACAAATTTTATGAATTCACATATGTTTTAAAGATGTGTTTTAGAATTGTTCTAAATAATATATATATATATATATATATATATATTGTTTAGTATTCACTCTTTCGTATGTTTTGGGCATATTAAATATTGCTATTTTTGTAGTTTGTGTGTCAAATATTCTTTTAATAAAATTATGTTTCTAGATATTTTGTAATCGTTATCTTTAATCTTAAACACATTTATATATAATAATACATGTGTGAATAATATTACATATATATAATATATATACTTTATTATCTTTTATAATATTACATGTATATATATAATATATATAATCTTTTATCTCTAATCTTTAACAAATATATATAATATATAATATTACATATGCATTTTTTTCCCTTTTGCTTGCTCTTTAATATTATTATTATTATTTTGCCCTTATTAAAATAATTCTTTTCAAATACATCCACATTTAAACTGTGATGACCCGACTTCTCAGGCCGTCACTTAAAACTTGCTTACTTGGTTTTTCATCTTATTTAAATCGTTACTAGTTCATTTCTAGGTCTTCAAACTTTATTTACGGAACAAATAATTCTTTAAAATTCATAATAATTAAAATTAGTTTTAAACAAAACATACTAACATAATATTTCAGACTTAGTCATACCGGCATCTAATTAAGTCTTGTAAATCAAGTATTAAAATGTACTAACGTCAAAATAACATTTAACAAATCTTAAAAAACATATGCAGAATATAAGAATGTGGGTGACATCCATAGAACCCATCACACTTTCACCCATCACGCATCCGCACCGCCAGTCCATCAATGCTTAATATGTCATAGGCAACTTGCCTGAATTATCTACAGTGGGAAACATAAAGGGGTGAGATAAACTCAGTAAGCATAGGCATACAATCCCATAAATGCATACAATTGAAAATGCATGGCAGATTATGTAATTATCCATTTATTCATTCAACATCATATAGGCCCTTGTGTTCGTACCGGGGTGTGGACGATCTTAAATGGGGAAGACGGGAGAGTGACCCAATCTGTCAGCACCCAAGATCATATCTTTAACTTCATTAATCATTATTTTCTCTCATTTGGCTGGAGGCGAATATCCTCCCATTCGGTCGGAGATTGGTATGACACATCATTAGTTTCACTTTCTTAATATTAAGTCATATGGTGAGCATATAAGAAATGACATATTCAATAAAACGTGTACGTAAACACATCATCATGGCATACTTTAGTAAAGCATGTAAATAAATACGTCATCATAACATACTTTCGTAACGTGTGTAAATAAACATGTCATCATGGCATCATATCATATTATCAAAAATAAACATCGAGTTCACATTATGCATAAACAACCACACTGTTGGTAGGGTCTATACTTATAGAAAATTGCGTCACTATGTATCCGCGTAGATTGTTTCTGGCTCTACCCTTAAGTCGATCCAGTGTCCTAATTTTAAATTAACATCCAACAGTTAGAGTAAGGTTTTTGAATCATTTTTTATTATAGACATGTGTTTTTTTAATTAATACTTAATTTTAATTTAATTATTAATTTGTCTCTAAGTTTTTTTATCTTCAAAGAATAACATCCTTAATTATTAATTAGATGATAATCATAAATTAATTTCTTAATTAATAATTAATTAATTATTAAGCCATTAGTGAGTTAATTATTTAATACTTAATTCCTTATCTATTATTTCACTTAATTCCACTTTATTTATATTTGGGTCAATTCGGTGACCATGGATAACCATGGTCTTCCAACATCATATTGGGTCATCTTTATGGGTTGTGGGCTTATTCGGTCTATTGCGACCCATTTACTTGTAATTGACTTGAACCCTTTCCAAATAGTGTTTTGGCCTTATTATTGTTTGGACCCGTTAAGGCCCATTACACTTTGTTGTCTCTATCAAGTTTTGGTCAACAATTACATGACATCTCAGCAAGCCTAGTGACGGGTTCATTTCTCGTCACCAAGTCCTCGAGTACTAATTTAACAATTTGCCCCTATTTTTGTGATTCAAGCATTTTTAAGCTTAAACTTGTTAAATCTTTTGACCTTAGCTTTTAGTAATCTCTCTTGCAGTTTAATAGGTACACAAAACCTCTACTTATAGCTCAAAACATTCTCCCCATCAAATTACCATTTTACCCCTTAGTTTGGTAAAATTACAATTTTACCACTAGACAAACCCTTTTTAATCTAGACTTATTGGATGGCCTTTAAAAATTTTTCCTAGAGCCTTAGAATGATGTTTACAGTGCCCCTAAGTTTTCAAAATGGCTTTCGTAACTTATTACATTTTTAAACATAATCAAATAAAAATATTACATTTATGCCCCTTTATGTCTTTTAAGGTTGTACATTTGACTATAACATAAACCATATCATTTCTTTTATTTATTTAGCTTAATATATTGGTTTAAGGGTGAGAAAGATGATGTCTAACTATAGTCTAAGCATATTTTATAATTTGACCCGTTATTTATTTATTTTTGCATTTTAGTCCTTGTTTAGCACCAATTAGTTCCCAATACCCCTTGGGTTCATGTTTTTTTTATATTTAATGTCCTTATAAAGTGTTCTCACAGGATCAGGACTCATTTTTAACAAGTTTTTTTATTTACATTTCTGACCCTAATTTTTTCTATATTTACGTTTTGACCCCAAAATGGTGTTTTGGTCATTTCTTATCTATTTATCACCAAAAATTGACACAAGGTCTATTTTAAGTCTCTAATCAAGACTGAAAAGTTTCGGATTCAAAAACGTCTCTAGGCTGGTGAAATTACGATTTTACCCCTTGAGGGCAAAATTGTCATTTTTGACATTTTTATTTCTGACCAAACTTGAGCTCTTCTTATTGCTTATTTTAATAGTAATATTTTGTCCTTCTACATGAGTATGAAAATTCCACTTAAAATACCAATTTTCAATTTGTTAACATTTATGCCAAAAATGTTATTTTTTGCACTTTATGATCATTAATTCTTATTCTAGCCTATTTGTGATGTCAAAAATATTTTTCTCATCATTCATGCTTCCATTAAACAGAGGACATAACATATCAACATGCCATAATCCCCTATTCTCATACATCAATACTCATTTCATGTCATATAATCATAAAAATCACATAAACATACTTTTCATCATATTCTATACACAAATCATGTTTTATAGTCATTTTAAATCATGGCAAGCATATATATTATCTCACTAGGTAGCAAAACAACATTTTAACCGTAAACCATGCCAAGATTTTTATATTTGTAAGAACACATTTTGAAAGAAAAGTTATCAAGAACTTAGTAAACCACTAGTTTACAAGTCATTTACCTCTTAGAAAAGTAGTGGGTTCTTAGCTCCTCTTGAAGACTTTGAGCCACTTTTGGATCCTTGAGGTAGGGGGCTAGAATGGAGATAAAACACCACTTTAAAAACATTTTAAAACATCATTTTTCTTTCTAGGAAACAAGTGGACAAATATAGGTTTTTATCTTGGAAAGCATTTGGAATGACTCTTCCTCGTTAAAAAATGATCTTGACAGTGGATGGAAGGAGATGAAAGATATTTTTTGGCTTCCCTTAGTTACAAATTTTTTCCACAATGAAGGGAGGAAGAGAGGAAACTTTTCTTTTCTTGTATAGTTTTTATGAAAGAGAAAAGAGTGGTTTTTGGTTTACCTTAAAACCATTTCATGTATGGTTTTTATGAAAGAGAAAAGAGTGGTTTTTGGTTTACCTTAAAACCATTTTATAACCAAGCCTTATTGTGGGTTAAAAATTGAAATTTTTGGATTTTAATTTCTCAAAAAACATGCTCAGCTAAAGAGGATAAATTGGGAGGTTGTTTTGGTGGTTTTTCATGTAGTTCTAAGTCCCTTAAAAAAAAAATTTTCCTGGGTAATTACCCACTGGGTGGGGGGTGCACTGAGCCCTCTTCTCTCTCTCTCTTTTTTTTTTTTTTTTTTTTTTTTTTTGAGATTGTAGTAGGATTGTTAAATTTAATTTAGTAGATAAATATTGGCACGACATAAAATTCACTTCTTTAATTCACAAAATTATAATTATTTATTCATTACATATATATATATAACGAATTTTTACACATAATATTTTCATAAAATCCCAATTAAAATAGAAAATGAGAGTAATATCATATTTATATTTTCTTGTCAACAATAACAAATATTATTAATGGTGAAATTTACAAATTAATTCTCTATTTAGGAGGAGAATTAATATTGTAAATCTTGAAGTTGTTACATAAACATTTTTTCTTATAACCCTCTCATGTAATATTTTAGACAATAACTATTTACACGCACACGCTCCGACTAGTTACTTATAAAAAGTGAAAACATAGAGAAGCAGAGAATGTTGTTGGAAGACAAGTCAGCCGAGGGACAAGTCAACAAACTAAGTGGTGTTTGAAGGAAAGAAACGTAACTCTAGTTTAAATGTTGCAACTATCTTGTTCAAGGGAATCAATCTACGTGCAGTTCAAACGTTGAGGACTGAACAGGAGGACATCAAGTGTCTCCTCGGCGATGCATAATAAAAGTCCGATGACGAGGAATTGCGCGTATCCGTGTGTGCAGATTTGGCTGAAGCAAACAATGGAGGTGGCTGAGGTCATGGAAGATGTTGTTGATGAGTACATTCTCATACCATTAAAACACTAATATCAATGTGAATTCACTAGTTTCTTGAGCAGACTCTGTCGATCAACCGACTAGTTGTTTCTCCGTCGATGCCGTAGGCTCTAAGATTCAAAACACCGAGGCATTGTTACGGGAAATCAAGGAAAGCGGCGAGAAGCGCTACTTAAGTGAACGCTATAAGCATTATAAACAAAACCGCAATTGTTGAGCGCTAGTGCTCTGAGCCCTGTTGGATTACCATTTTTGAGTTTCTATAATCTGAGCTGTTGCACTTGCTTTCGTTCTATCATTGAAACTGGGTATTGGTCGTGCTTTATCCTTTGCTCTTGTTACACGGACTCTTCTAGAAGCTTCAAGAATCGCTGCAACATGAGCTTTGCATTACCAATTTAACAGAAAAGTTAAGCAAATTGAGGCACATTACAACAATTTAAAATGTTCGGAGCAAATTGTCAAAACTAGAAATTTGAAGCGTTAATTTCCAATGGCCGATAAATTTACAAGTGTAGTATAGTTCCACAAACTGAAAAACATCTAGATTTAAATGACAAGCAAGCATAAAACGCCATAAATAATTTATGATGTGAACTCGATTTGCTGTAACACCCGTCTGAAGAACAAAACGGTTAATTTGCAGACAGAACTTTTTTGACCAAGACGAACATTTCTAGCATTAATCTCAGTTTTGCATACAGGCAAGCATATGCAAGACAATATTACCAGGCACTTAAGAGGCAGTGATGAGTTATAGAAAAGTAATTACAATGACAATCACAAATGAAAAGAAGCTGTGAATTTGATCCGTCACCGGATGGGATATTGATGCCAGAAACTACAAACAGAGCAAATGAGCAACAACCATTATCCAAATTCATTTGCGAACTAATTCATATAATCTCATGATGATCTGGGATTGATTTGAGGAAATGACTTCAGATTGATCTCCTATTCCAAGCCTTTCGGGAATTCGTGCTTTCCATGAGAGCCTAAAAAATAAAGAACATAACGTTTTCAGTGAAAATTATATAATAGTTAACTTATGATAAGTAAAAGCAGAGAAATAATGTATATTGCTTTTATCAAAAACAACGAAGAAACGAACTTCTCTACAAGTTCAAATGGAAACAGAAGAAAATGAAAGGAACAAAGGCTAATTTCACTCAAGAGGAAGAATTGAGACGAACCAGAAAATCTTGAATCAGTCTTCAATATCGTCGGTGAAGAAGCTGTACTGCCCACTCCATTCAGCATTTGAGGTCCTGGCAACTTCATCATCGTCGTTGTAAAAGAAACTCAGTTGACGGCCGAATACTTCAACATTACTTGTGGTTCTTACCAACCCTTTAACACGGTCGATCAAGCCAGGCTCACCGAGCCTATATGACACATATTGGTTGCCACGAATATGGTACCGGAAAATGACAGATGGTACATGCTTAACTTTCCAATACTCTGAGCCTCCTTCCGGTTGCAGGCGGAGAACAAACTCGTCAGGCATGTCATAACATTCAAGAAGTTGGAGATTTCTTAGGTGTTGGATGTCGACTGACAAGTCATTTTGCCGGGTTTCAAGTCTTAGCTCTTCAAGCGTAGGCAATGCTCCTCTCTCAATTTTAAGCATCCTCAAATTATGTAGATCTGTCAGAACTAGTTGCCTAAGTTTTCGGAAACTAACACCCTCGAAATGAAGTTCCTCACCATCATATGCTCCATGAAGCCAAAGAACATTTAAGTTGGGCAGCTGCTGAAGAGCTTTTAAAGGGTCCACAACTAATCTTGAGAAACTTAGACCCAATATAGTCAGATTCTGAAGCCCCAAAATCCAATCTGGCAATTTCTCTAACCGACCTTTCAAAATGAGTCGTCTTAGGAAAGATGGCGGAGATGAAATGGCGTCCAAATGAAAAGTCTCACGATCGTTGGACAAGTATAAGCTAAGAGACTCAAGGTGGTTCATCTTCTCAATGAAGGAGCAGAGAGTGTTTACCATGTCTGTAGTCAACTTGGAAATACTCAACCATCTCAATTGTCTCAACTTCTCGATCTCCGCTATGGCACCAAGTGCACTACCATAAGCATCCACAGTCATTAGAGTTTGTAAGTTCTCCAAAAATCCAATCCCTTCATTTATCTGCACTCCATGGACTGTATCCAAGCTAACTTTGCTGTTATGACTGCTGGCCAAAACGTGTCGCAATTTCCGAAGCTTCTGGATGTGGATTGGTAGCTCACGCATCAGTGTGTTTCTAACATCTAATGTTTGTAGATTGATCAGCCGTCCCACGGACTTTGGAAGCTTCTTAATATTTGTATTTCTTAAGCTCAAGTATTTCAATAGGGATAAGTTTCCCACTTCATAAGGGAGGTCATCAAGAGGAGCATTTTCGAGGTCCAACAACTCCAAATGCTTAAGTTTTTCACATAGATTTATCAGAGGTGAGATTCTCATCATTGTTTCATTGACATCAAAAAGAAAAACAGAGCAAATTCGAGGGCATTCGGTATCTATTATCTCCAGAGAATTTATGGCATCACCATAGATCGACAGGCGGTGAACTGTACAGTTGACAAATAATCTAGAGTCTGTCTCCTTCAAGACTCGACAAATTTTGTTCCTTCTAACCCTTGCTGAGATGATAAGGTGTACGAAACTGTGAACTTTGCAGAACCTCTCAGTGCCATCATTGTTTATATGAGAGACTTGGACCAAGTTTCTGTTGATGAGATCATTTAGGTATGCTCCTGCAACTTGTTCCAATGTCTTGCCCGCCTCTTCTTTGACAAAACCCTCGGCGATCCACAACTTAACTAATTTGACATCGGGAATTAGATAGTCCTTCGGAAAGATGCCAAAGTACATTAAGCATAGTCTACTGCGGGAAGGAAGATCATCATAATTATGGTAGAAATTTCTTGAAACCTCTTCAATCTGGGACAGATCTTCGCCAATCTCATCTTCAAACTTGTCAAGTTGTAGTCTCCATTCAGACATGACCTCTTCCATTCGCCCGAAATATAGGTTGCGTGTAAAAAGATCACCCATGGCCCAAATAACAAGTGGCAATCCGTGGCATCTTCTAACAGTTCTAAGGGACAACTCCTTGCAAAGATGAAATCTACTTTCAAATTGATCACGGCATATGGATGCGAATTTCCAGAATAATTCCAAAGCTCTTTGTTCAGACAAAGGTTGTAGTGTTTGAATAACTATCACATGACGCAGCAATCGCATTGTCACTTGTTGTGATGATTATCCTGCTCCCTTTATTGTTATCAGGCAAAAAATCACTCATAAATTGGAAAATATCGGGGTGCCGAACACCATCGAAAACAATCACGTACCTCTTTTCCAACAAAAATCGGAACAACGGATTAATTGGCCCTGGCTTCACGTCCATTTCCCCCTCAACAGAGTCTTCATCTTGGCAGATCATCTTGGTTACACAGCTTAATAGATCCTTCAAGTAATATGGCCGAGACACATTGATCCAAGCATGGCAATCAAAGTAGTGTTGAACCTCGCTACTTTCGTAGACGATCCTAGCAAGAGTGGTCTTACCAACTCCGCTTAAACCGACCAATGAGATCACCGAGCGTTTGGATGGTTTTGGCCCAACCAGCATGCTTACAAGTTCTTCCTTTCGGGATTTAACACCCACAAGTTCCTCTTCTTCAAAGAAACGGGGAACATTGCCCGACGATAAACGGGCACTTGAGCTTCTGGATTCTTGCTTGCTGCTCGTTCAACAACGCATACCCTTGACGAATATCCCTAACCATGTCATGTCCCCAATTCCTAACCATGTCATGTCCCCAATTCCTAGTTGAGTAATTCTTTACCGGGTAGATGAAATAAGTGGCCGCACGCGTAAGTTGCTGCTGTTCTACGTTGTTAAGGTACGTGTTCAAGACGACTTCCACGCGTTCCCACAGCTCCTTCACTTCCTCGAACTGAGATTTCCGAACCGCTAACCTTGGTTCATTGGTGTCGTCTAGGGTGGCCCGGAGAATCTTCAGCTCGAGCTTCAGACTCTGAGCCTCTGCTTCAGCTCCTATGAACAACTTTGCTTTAGAATTTAACAACCAGAGTATCTTGTCAACCAAATAACGAACCATTTCTCTCGCTAGATTCAAATCAATGTGCTAGATTATCACTAATTGTTACCTTCACCAATGTTTTCTATGGGATTTAAACAAGTCATATGAAATCACAGATGATAATTTCCTCTGTTGACTTGATCTAGTCTTGTCCTCTGCTAACTAATACAACATATTTTATTCTCTCTGAAAGCTATCCAATCCAACCCTTTACTTTTTGTTTTTATTTATTATTTATTTATTATTTTTTTTGGCGGAGGAATCAAAATTTGTAGCTTCGTTTTTAGTGAAATTCCGTTTGCAGCCACCTATATTCATGACGTCTATGCAAGACAAGAAATTTACCTTCCTCCCATTGGCCATCAATTTTTCAAAAATCATGTTGGAGTATATAATAAAGTAATAGGGTATGCACAAAATAAATAATATATATATACTTATTTTCTGAATGAAACGTTGTTGTTTGTTAACAAAATTAACTATTTGGAGTTAAAAAGTGTAAAAACTTGGAATGTATTCGGAATAAAAAATAGCAATATAAATCTTATTTCGTTTCTCTTGTAATTCTATAAAATTTATTTTAAAAAACAATTTCATTTCACCTTAAAAGAAGAACATTATGGACTTTTAAAGTTTGAATTTTCAAGAGAAAACTAGATATTTAAATAGTTAAATTGGTTTAGTTCTAAATTAAATTTCAAAAAAATACCAAAAAGTTTTGGAAATTTTCGATTGAAGTGGGAGTGCCAAACACCTCCTTAGCTTAGGATCTCTAATTTAACCCACCACTTCTTTACCGACTTGGCTAATATCGATCGATAAAATTGTTTCATGGGTATTAAATTTAACCATCCATTACAACAAAAGTTGGCTTAGACGACGAAGATTACACGACGGAGATTACTCTAACCTTCCAAAAATCAAAATTCAAATTTTTACTTCATGAAATTCGCGCGTAAACCCTTGACAAAATTTCAAATTTTTAGAGTGATTTTCAGAAGATTACACGACGGTGTCCAGAAACCGACGGTTTCCCTAAACCGTCGTGTAATCTCGAGATTACATGACGGTTTGCCAAAACCATCGTGTAATCTCAGAGATTACACGACGGCTCAAAGATTTCTCCTATCCACTATCTCCTTCGCCCGTCCCGCCGACAACGTCGCTGCCTTACCCTCCCTCTTATTCTCTCGGTGACGCCGCCCAGCCCTCCCCTCTTCCTCATTTGACCGTCGCCCGCAAGGCCACCATCCCCTCCCCTTCATTCTCCCGTCGCCCTCCCCTCTCTCTCTTTTTTTTCGCCGCCACCGTCACCACCTTCACTGCCACCCTGTCTTCCCATCAAGGCTGTGAACTATTTTGCATCAAAGAAAGGCAAGGTGATTTCCATATTGCTCAAAATCTTGTTTTCCAACAAAAATAAGAACACAATTATTTTATAACTTTTTTGGAATGCAATTTGTGTATTTATTGTTGTTCAATTTTTTTTATTGTTGCTCTTTATAGACGAATCTTTTGTGCAATTTTTTGGCATTTTAAGATCTACGAACATACAATATTCTATGCATTTTTTTTTTCCGCCCACCACATGCTCGATGAAATGTCAAAATTGAATTTTATTTGATTTAATCTTAATGGTATGCATCTTAATTATTTTGAATTTTGCAAACTTGCTAGGGCCCTAATGAATTGGAAGCTTATAGCCGGAGAAGGGATTAAAAGGAGACGAGACTATAAAACAAAAATCTCGGATCGTCCTTGTCTTTACCAAGAGGGAAGTGTTGAATGTGGTTATTTTGTTGTAGGTTTTATAAGGGACATAGTGTTGAATGGATTTAACGTACTTGAAAGAAAAGAATATTATACTTGGGATGATATGGATTTGATTATGGGAGAATGGACAAAATTTATAATGTAATTCATTAATTATGATATGTAAATTGGTAATGTAATGGATGATTTTTTTACGTTGATATAATGTAGCTAATATTTTGTCAATCATATCCTGGGCCGTGTATTGATAACACACGGGTTAGGCCACCCGTGGGAAATCACCAAAAAATGTAAAATTATTTTTTAATTCATGTTGGACTTTACACGACGGTTTATGTTAAAAACCGTTGTGTAAAGTCCACTTTACACGACGGTTTTTACTAGAAACCATCGTGTAAAGTTCTCATTTTAGCGAAATTTGCTCTATTGTTTTCTCTACTCGACAACAGTGTGAACCGTCGTGAAATATTGAGATACCACATTGGTTTTTTAAACCGTCGTGGTATCTTAAAACATTCCACGACGGTGGATTACAGGACGGTTATGTAACCGTCGTGTAAACTTTACACGACGGTTAATAACCGTCGTCAATCTATAATTTTACTAGTGGTCAAATCTCATTAAACTCATATTAAATTGAAATATATATATATATATATATATATTACATGAATTTAAAGTAATTAAACAATGATCTAATGCTTTTGGATTGTCCTATATCAATAAGATAATCAATATGTGCAGCCTTCGAGATAATCGTTTACTTTTTAAAAAAGTTAAGGGTCACAATTTGTTTTTAATAGTAGATAATCATTTAGCCTGTAATTTTCCCCATTTTATGAGGCATGAAAATTACCAAGAGTGGGTTTTTTTTTTTTTTTTATTCGTTGTTGATTTTAGTGAAAATGACAACCAATACCCCTGATAGAGAGGTCATGAATAAAGTACATGTCCAAAACCGTTTAGTATTTAACGAATTTTATGAAAAGACCATCAATGTAATAATTTTCAAATTCAAAGGATTGGTAGCAAAGATTTTTTATTCCGAGATTAAATTACAAAATGCAAAAATTTCAAAGGGCATCCGTATCAAAAAACTAAGAGAAAGAGAGAAGGGTTAATAAATGAAAAAAAAAAAAAAAAAAGGGTCAAAACAATAGATCCCAATGTTGGAATCCAACCCTAGGGTCTCACCACTGTCTTTAGGCTCGATGTGGCGCTCCATAAGAATAGAGCTCTGAAGCATTATTACTCTCTTAGTACTTTATTATTATTTTTATTTTTGGTTGAAAACATTACTCTTTTATTTTACTATTGTAATGCCCGTTGTTTCTTTAACGGACGTTACACATATTTAATGCTTATGTTGATGTGAAAATGTTATTTATGATTTATGGTAAAGGTTATTAACATTTTAATTAGTAATGTCTCAGGTGACAATCACGAGGGATTGATGTGCTCAAGAGGTTCATGTCAAAATTATGCATCTTGACTGTGAAACCTCGAAACACTAATACATTTTATGACACATTCAAGTTATAAAATTCCTAATTATGTCATGAATTAGAAATTTCATAAAGAGCATGTATCATCTCAATTATAGTGACTAATAAAAACTCTACCTTCTTTGTTTGATTGACATGAGAAAGAAAAACAGTGGAAATATTAGGCAGCGCAGAAGTCGTCTTCAAAGAACTTATCGTGTCACCATAGAAGCAGCGAGTTACAACATTCGGAAATGTTGTACTCGTCTCCCTCAAGACTTCAAAAATTTGGTACCTATTAGCCATTGATGAGATGATACAATGCATGAAATCATGGACTCTGCACATTCTTTCAGTGCCATCCGAGTTTATACAAGCGACCTGGACCAAGTTTCTATTGATGAGGTCATTTAGGTATGTTTCTGCAACTTGTTCTAGTGTCTTGCCCATCTCTTCTCTAACAAAACCCTCCGCAATCCACAGCTAAACTAGTTTTACATCAGGAAAAAGAGACTCTCTAGGAAAGATGCCAAAGTAAATTAAGCAAAGTCTGCTACGGGAAGGAAGCTCATCGTAATTATGATGGAAAACTCTGCAAACTTCGTCAACTTGGGAGGGACTCTTGCCGATCTCATCTTTGAAATTACGAAGCCACACTTTCCATAGTGAATATTCTGTCTCCAACTTGGCATACATTTCGTGAATCTCCTCGACTGCGTCTCTTCCCAAAAACTTTAGGACTGGACGCTTAGGTCGTTGCTGTTGCTGCTGCTGCTGCTGCAGTTGTTCGAGGTTTTGAAGGTATGTGTTCAACACGAATTTCACGCGTTCCCACAACTCCTTCAATTCCTTGCACCCAGATTTCTCAATTGCCAGCCTCCGTTTGTAGGAAACAGCGATGGTAGCACGGAGAATCCGCAGGTCGATTTTCAGACTCTCAGCCTCTGCTTCAGCTCCCCTGAACAACTTTGCTTCACCCTTCAGCAACCCAAGTATCTTGTCAACGACATCAACACTACGCTCCAACAACGGTGCCATTTCTCGGCGGTGCTCGGCGTCTCAAAGCCAACGTGCAATGGGCTATCAAACGTGCTCCGATCAGATCAACGACTTCAGATCTGCCATGTGATCTTAGACGATTTTTGGGAAAATCTTCAATGACTGTTTTTAGTTTCGGACGCAGCCTTTCCCAAATGTGGTCTTTCGTTTACTCGGTTGACTCCTCTTCTTGTCTTATTGTCTATGTTATCCAATGAAATGTTTTATTTATTTATTTAGCTTAAGTTTTGATATTTAATTTAATTTTGAATTAAATTATATTTTATGATTGATTTTTTTATTTTTTTTTTAAGATTAATTTTTAAAAAATTAATCAAATTTAATTTAAAATTTTCATTCCATTTTAAATTCAATTTGAACACTAAACACATCCTTATTTATTGTTCCTCCTTCTTTCTTCTTTTTTGAATTTAATTAATGCCTTTCTTTTTTCTTTTTTTTTTTCCTTCCATTAAGAGGGAGAGAGACTGTGGTAGATATAGTTATCAATGGAGGACCATCCATAGTTCCAATCTACTTTCTTCTTTTTCGAATTTAAGTAATGCCTTTCTTTTTTTTTTTTTTTTTTTTTCCTTCTCCCCCCCTCCTCTCTAAGAGGGAGGGAGAGACTGTGGTAGTTATCATTAGGTGTGATGATGCTATCCCAGAACACACACTTTTGGGTGCAAATTAAGTATTATGAGTCAAGGCCCATGAGATCCTTGCTCTTCTCTAATCTTTGTGACTCCACTTTCATTTAGGCCTCATTTGGAATATAAATTGGAAATGAAGTTTTAGGGATTGATGTGTGTACATTTGATTGAAATGTGAATTAAAAATAAATTATAATATTTGAATAGTATAAAAGCTTGAAATGTGTTAAAAAAAAAATTGGCAAAATGATTCTTATTTTATTTGTTAATCGTTGTGAGCCTTTAGAGACAAAAAACATCTCATTTTGACTTGAAATAAGAAAGTTGTCGATTTTTTAAAGTTTGGGTTTTATAGAAATGAAATAGCAAGAAAGAGAGATGTGGTATTTTTAAAGTAGCTAATTGAAGTTGGAGTTTTGAACATCAATATACAAAACATAAGTTTGGAACTCCTATTCCAAATGGGCTCTTACATTCATCCTCCTTCTCTTATCCCAAAAAAATAAAAAAATAAAAAAAATCACTCTCTCAACTTAAATTATTGAAGCTTTCAAGTAAGGGTGTTCACTTATAGAATTAAGTGGATTTGGCTCAATTCGTATAACAATCCATAGTTAAGGGTAAAAAGCAACTCAAAATCTCACACTGTAAACATACAATAACAATAACAGACAGATAATGGTATATGTCACTCCACTTAATAGATTGACCTTTAAGTTCTCTCTTATCTTCACATGGTATTAGAGCCAAACAAGCCCAAGCGAGCATCCTAATCCATTAAATACAAGATTAATGGCTCCAAAAAGAGAGCGCTATCTTCTAGGAGCCGTCTTAAGGATAAAAAGAAACCCATCTCTTATATTGTAAACATATAACAACAATAATAGACATATAAGAATATTAAGTTACTCAACTTAAACAGATTGAGTTTTTAAGATAAAAGTACAATCCCTTAACACTTTCAAATTCCTATTCTTCTTTCCAATCTTCACATCCATGACCTTTGGAATGAGATTTTCTCAATCCATTACCTCATATATATATATTGCATAGAATAATCATTTAGAATAATTAATTACCTATTAGCAATAATTATCTTCGAGGACTTTGTAAGTTGTTTCATGCAACTAAAGTCCTCGTAAGGAGCCAGGTATAACCTCAAAAGGCTTCTCTATTTAAGGCCTCATAACTCACATTTTCAAATATTCACTCATTTTTAATAATATAAAAAAAAAAAATCCAAAGTGATGTTAACTCCAATCGGCATTCCAAACGAGTTCTAAATAAATAAATTAATTTGTGGCGGTCTAGACAATGATTGACGAGGACTAGCTAGAGGAGATTTGTCTCTAGAATATTGCCAAGTTCTCATAAAATTAATAATATTTACTTAACGACTTAATCCCCTCACGCCTCACGCACCTTCTTGGAAGACGTAATGTTACCTACTCTTTTTTTTTTTCATTTTCTTTTTCTTATTACCTTTTTTTTGGTCAATTTAAAATGTTGTTTCCTTGCATTTGGCTACGTGTCATCCTCCTATTGAGATGGTAACCAACAGAGTCGACCAAGTAAACACTAGGAAAGTTCGAGGAAGTTTTAGCTCCGTTTCATTCTCAAGTAACATACCATGCCATTTTTTCTTTTAAGTATAAATAAAAACATGATAGGGGACAAGAATCTTTTAGTAGTTGTTACTCATTTTAAGAAGATTTTATTTTAAAATTTAGGATTATATACAAGAATGCTATAAATTTAACACCTCCTAATATTTATATCTATTATAATATTAAAGTTGATAATTTTGTTATTTCATAACACTAAAATTATCAATTTTAATGTTAAAATAGGCAAATTATAAAGAGGAACTCAAATCATGGCTCTCTATCTAATTTTTTCTAAAATTTAACATTTTAGGATTGGTGTTTAGGATAAAGAAAAAAGAAATGTTGGCTGTGAATTTTAAAACGGCAAAATTTTTAAATTAAAATGAAAAGTTTTTGGAAAATAAATTTTTTTTTTTTAAATTAGGTTCAAAATTATATACCAAACCAAGGGCTTACTCATTTAGCAAAGTATTTCAACAAAAAAACTTAATAAAACATTGATAAAATCACAAAAAGATTGAATATCGATTAAAAACGTTGCTTTTCATATTTAAAATTTTGTATAAAATATACATTGTAAACTTGCCAAAAATGTTTTATAAAATTTGTTTCCAATTTATTTTAGAAATTTAGATAGAAATTTTAACATATCAAAGTAAATTTTGTTCATAAGTGTAATTTTGAGAAGCAATAGGGGGCGAAACATAAGAGAAGATATAAAAGGAAGAAGAGAACACATTGATTACCATAATTTGGCAATATGTCTATATCAATGGACTAGAAAACAAGAGATAAAATTCACAAGTAAATTATGCTACAAATGAATTGTGTATAAATATAAGTTGTAATTACAAAATCGGGTAAGTTACTAAAAACTATCAAGTTTGCTTAAATCAAAAGATTTCCTAATATTTATGTAAATATAATAACTACAAAACTCCCAATAGAAAAACTATACCCCAAAAAAAAAAAATGTAACCTTTTTCTAACAGTGTTAATATAAGTTTTTAGACTCCAGTGTTAACATAATTTTCACAATTTACATGTAAAAGTAAAACATGTATGGTGAAAAAAAAAAAGTCTCCCAAAAAAAAAAAAAAGGAAAGAAAAGGGGACAAATTTTTTGAACTCACATATGTTTTAAAGATGTGTTTTAGAATTGTTCTAAATTAAATATATATATATATATATATATATATATATTGTTTAGTATTCACTCTTTCGTATGTTTTGGACATATTGAATATTGCTATTTTTTGTAGTTTGTGGGTCAAATATTCTTTTAATAAAATTATGTTTCTAGATATTTTGAAATCCTTTATCTTTAATATTTAACACATTTATATATTATACATGAGTGAATAATATTACATATATATATATATATGTATATATATAATTACAATGACAATCACAAATGAAAAGAAGCTGTGAATTTGATCCGTCACCGGATGGGATATTGATGCCAGAAACTATAAACAGAGCAAAGTGAGCAACAACCATTATCCAAGTTTATGTGCGAACTAATTCATATAAACTCAATATGATCTGGGATTGATTTGAGGGAATGACTTCAGATTGATCTCCTATTCCAAGCCTTTCACGAATTCGTGCTTTCCATGAGAGCCTTTAAAAAAAAAAAAGAACATAAGAAAATGAAAGGAAAAGCAGAGAAATAATGTATATTCCTTTTATGAAAAACAACAAAGAAACAAACTTCTTTACAACTGCAAATGGAAACAGAAGAAAATGAAAGGAACAAAGGCTAATTTCACTCAAGAAGAAGAATTGAAACGAACCAGAAAATCTTGAATCAGTCTTCAATATCATCGGTGAAGAAGCTGTACCGCCCACTCCATTCAGCATTTGAGGTCCTGGCTACTTCATCATCGTCGTTGTAAAAGAAACTCAATTGACGGCCGAATACTTCAACATTACTTGTGGTTCTTACCAACCCTTTAACACGGTCTATCAAGCCAGGCTCACCGAGCCTATATGATACATATTGGTTGCCACGAATATGGTACCGGAAAATGACAGATGGTACATGCTTAACTTTCCAATACTCTGAGCCTCCTTCCGGTTGCAGGCGGAGAACAAACTCGTCAGGCATGTCATAACATTCAAGAAGTTGGAGATTTCTTAGGTGTTGGATGTCGACTGACAAGTCATTTTGCCGGGTTTCAAGTCTTAGCTCTTCAAGCGTAGGCAATGCTCCTCTCTCAATTTTAAGCATCCTCAAATTATGTAGATCTGTCAGAACTAGTTGCCTAAGTTTTCGGAAACTAACACCCTCGAAATGAAGTTCCTCACCATCATATGCTCCATGAAGCCAAAGAACATTTAAGTTGGGCAGCTGCTGAAGAGCTTTTAAAGGGTCCACAACTAATCTTGAGAAACTTAGACCCAATATAGTCAGATTCTGAAGCCCCAAAATCCAATCTGGCAATTTCTCTAACCGACCTTTCAAAATGAGTCGTCTTAGGAGAGATGGCGGAGATGAAATGGCGTCCAAATGAAAAGTTCACGATCGTTGTACAAGTATAAGCTAAGAGACTCAAGTGGTTCATCTTCTCAATGAAGGAGCAGAGAGTGTTTACCATGTCTGCAGTCAACTTTGAAATACTCAACCATCTCAATTGTCTCAACTTCTCGATCTCCGCTATGACACCAAGTGCACTACTATGAGCATCCACAGTCATTAGAGTTTGTAAGTTCTCCAAACATCCAATCCCTTCTTTTATCTGCCACTCCATGGACTGTGTCCAAGCTAACTTTGTTGTTATGACCGCTGGCCAAAACGTGTCGCAATTTCCGAAGCTTCTGGATGTGGATTGGTAGCTCACGCATCAGTGTATTTCTAACATCTAATGTTTGTAGATTGATCAGCCGTCCCACGGACTTTGGAAGCTTCTTAATATTTGTATTTCTTAAGCTCAAGTATTTCAATAGGGATAAGTTTCCCACTTCATAAGGGAGGTCATCAAGTGGAGCATTTCGAAGTCCAACAACTCCAAATGCTTAAGTTTTTCACATAGATTTATCAGAGGTGAGATTCTCATCATTGTTTCATTGAAATCAAAAAGAAAACAGAGCAAATTCGAAGGGCATTCGGTATCTATTATCTCCAGAGAATTTATGGCATCACCATAGATCGACAGGCGGTGAACTGTACAGTTGACAAATAATCTAGAGTCTGTCTCCTTCAAGACTCGACAAATTTTGTTCCTTCTAACCTTTGCTGAGATGATAAGGTGTACGAAACTGTGAACTTTGCAGAACCTCTCGGTGCCATCATAGTTTATATGAGAGACTTGGACCAAGTTTCTGTTGACGAGATCATTTAGGTATGCTCCTGCAACTTGTTCCAATGTCTTGCCCGCCTCTTCTTTGACAAAACCCTCGGCGATCCACAACTTAACTAATTTGACATCAGGAATTAGATAGTCCTTCGGAAAGATGCCAAAGTACATTAAGCATAGTCTACTGCGGGAAGGAAGATCATCATAATTATGGTAGAAATTTCTTGAAACCTCTTCAATCTGGGACAGATCTTCGCCAATTTCATCTTCAAATTTGTGAAGTTGTAGTTTCCATTCAGACATGGCCTCTTCATTTGCCCGAGACATAGGTTGCGTGTAAAAAGATCACCCATGGCCCAAATAACAAGTGGCATCCGTGGCATCTTCTAACAGTTCTAAGGGACAACTCCTTGTAAAGATAAAATCTACTTTCAAATTGATCACGGCATATGGATGTGAATTTCCAGAATAATTCCAAAGCTCTTTGTTCAGACAAAGGTTGTAGTGTTTGAATAATATCACATGACGCAGCAATCGCATTGTCACTTGTTGTGATGATTATCCTACTCCCTTTATTGTTATCAGGCAAAAAATCACTCATAAATTGGAAAATATCGGGGTGCCGAACACCATCAAAAACAATCACGTACCTCTTTTCCAACAAAAATCGGAACAATGGATTAATTGGCCCTGGCTTCATGTCCATTTCCGCCTCAACAGAGTCTTCATCTTGGCAGATCATCTTGGTTACATAGCTTAATAGATCCTTCAAGTAATATGGCTGAGACACATTGATCCAAGCATGGCAATCAAAGTGGTGTTGAACCTCTCTACTTTCGTAGACGATCCTAGCACAGGTGGTTTTACCAACTCCTCTTAAACCGACCAACGAGATTACCGAGCGTTTGGATGGTTTTGACCCAACCAGCATGCTTACAAGTTCTTCCTTCGGGATTTAACACCCACAAGTTCCTCTTCTTCAAGAAACGGGGAACATTGCCCGACGACAAACGGACACTTGAGCTTCTGGATTCTTGCCTGCTGCTCTTCAACAACGCATACCATTCGCGAATATCCCTAACCGTGCCTTGTCCCCAATTCCTAGTCGAGTAATTCTTTACCGGGTAGATGAAATAAGCGACCGCACGCGTAAGTTGCTGCTGTTCTACGTTGTTAAGGTACGTGTTCAAGACGACTTCCACGCGTTCCCACAGTTCCTTCACTTCCTTGAACTGAGATTTCCGAATCGCTAACCTTGGTTCATTGGTGTCGTCTAGGGTGGCCCGGAGAATCTTCAGCTCGAGCTTCAGACTCTGAGCCTCTGCTTCAGCTCCTATGAACAACTTTGCTTTAGAATTTAACAACCAGAGTATCTTGTCAACCAAATAACGAACCATTTCTCTCGTTAGATTCAAATCAATGTGCTAGATTATCACTAATTCTTACCTTCACCAATGTTTTCTATGGATCTAAACAAGTCATATGAAATCACAGATGATAATTTCCACTGTTGACTTGATCTAATCTTGTCCTCTGCTAACTAATGCAACATATTTTATTCTCTCTGAAAGCTATCCAATCCAACCCTTTACTTTTGTTTTTACTTTTTATTTATTTATTATTTTTTTTGGCGGAGGAATCAAAATTTGTAGCTTCGTTTTTAGTGAAATTCCGTTTGCAGCCACCTCCATTCATGACGTCTATGCAAGACAAGAAATTTACCTTCCTCCCATTGGCCATCAATTTTCAAAAATCATGTTGGAGTATATAATAAGTAATAGGGTATGGAAAAAATATATATTATATATACTTATTTTCTTAATGAAACATTGTTAGTTGTTGACAAAATTAACTGTTTGAAGTAAAAAAATGTAAAAATTTGGAAAAAAGATAGTATTATGAATTTTATTTCGTTTTCTTTTGTCATTTTATGAAATTTTTTTTTTTTTTTTTAATTTCATTTCGTCTTAAAAGAAGAAGTTATGGACTTTTAAAGTTTTAAATTTTCAATTATCTTATATATATAGCTTATAAAGACAAAAGTAAAATCTAAAGCACATAAGTGGCATAGGCACTTCCCAATACTAGTTTATATATATATATATATATATATTCGTATACATACATACTTTAGTACTTGTATACTTATATATATTATATTTACATGTATGTTTATTACATGTAGGTGTTTGAAGTTGAATTTATCTCATATCGTAAAATTATTGAATTGTTCCAATGGACACCATTTTTCTTTAAACTAATTTTTAGGAGGAGTTTAATCCAACTCATTTAACATAGTATTAGAGACATCGCATTCTCTGAGAGACTTTTAATATTAAATTTCGTTTGTGGGATAGTTGAACGTACTTTTATTTGTCTAAGTGATACTTTGATAGAAGACATTACTGAGGAGTCGAGATCTATTATTCCCAAATAATGTTATGTTATCATCTGAATTTAAAGATTTATCTATATAAAAGATGTTAAATATTAAAATTATTATATAGATTGATAAATTATCAGAACCCTATTAAAAGGACAACCATTGAGATAAGAAATGTAACAGTAAATCTGGACTCTGAAAGTAGATAAGATATAGGTTGAACATCAAATTTCAGTTGAACTTTAAGTAGTATTTTTTTTTTTCACTTTTCTGAAATACAAAAAAAGAAAATATAAATAATAAAAACACACGCACACACACAAGAAACATAGCTTTGTCATCCAGGATAATATGGTAAGCAAATTACTATGTTATCAAGGATATTAATCCCTTCTCAAAACCTGGTATTAGGAAATAATTAAATTAAAGAGCTCAAAAAGTATAGCATTGTTGCTATAAACACCTGTGTGAGTAACAGAGGCCTGTAAACACAAAGGTACAAAACAGACACAACTTTTATGACCAAGGCTATGTTTGGTCTGCAAGCACACAGGTACAAAACATACACAACTTTTATTGACTAAGGCTATGTTTGGTAGGAGGGAGAGGAAAGTAGAAGGAGAGGGTGGTAGATCATCTAGGTGAGGGAGATGGAAAAGGAGAGGAGAGGCGATTATAATTATGTTTCTGCAACTTGTTCCAATGTCTTGCCCATCTCTTATTTGACAAAACCCTCGGCGATCCACAACTTAACTAATTTTACATCAGGAATTAGATAATCCTTAGGAAAGACTCCAAAGTACATTAAGCAGAGTCTACCACAGGAAGAAAATTTTAATAATTATGGTAGAAATTTCTTGAAACCTCTTTAATGTGGGACTGATATTCGCCAATCTCATATTCCAAATTTTCAAGCAGTACTTCCACTCAGACACGATCTTTTCCAATTCCCAAGATATTGCTTGCGTGTTAAAATACCATCCATGGCCTAAATGACAAGGGGCAATCGTGGCGTCTTGTAACAATCCTAAGGAATAACTCCTTTAAGACATAGAGAACATAATTGGATATGGATGCGGATTTCCCAAATAATTCCATAGCCCTTTTTTCTGGCAAAGGTTGTAGTGTTAGAACAACATCACAATAGGGAGCAATCGCATTGTCATTTATCGTGATGATTATCCTACTACCATTGTGTTATGCGGCATTAAATCATTCATAAATTGGAAAACATAAGGGTGCCGGGCACCATCGAAAACAATCACGTACCTCCTCGTTGACAAATTTGGTACAATGTCTCTGGCTTCATGTCGATTTCCTCCTCATCAGAGTCTTCATGTGGGCAGATCATCTTGGCTACACAGCTTAATAGATCTTTCAAGCAATATGGATGTGACACATGATCCAAGCATGGCAGTCAAAGTGCTGCTGAACCGCTTTACTTTTGGTAGACAACACTAGCAAGAGTTGCCTTACTAACTCCACTGAACCCGACCAACGTAATCACCAAACGTTTGGATGGTTTTGATCCAACCAGCATCCTTACAAGTTCTTCTTTTTGGGGTTTAATACCCACAAGTTGATCTTCTCCAAAGAAACAACGAACAATATTATCGAACAAGCAGACACTTGTACTTCTAATTCGTAGTGAATATACCGCCTTCAAACTGGCATGTCTTTCATGAATCACCGTTACAGTTTGTTTTCGTCGCTTTCTATCATCTTCTGTTTGCCAATTTGCTGGTCGGTAGACGTAGTTAACGACGGCATGCGTAGGTCGTCGGTGTTCCAAGTGTGATGGTATGCGTCCAACACGAATTTGACTCGTTCCCTCAACTCCGCTACTTCCTTCAACCGAGCATTCGGAGTAGCTAACCTCGGTTTGTCGGGGTAGTGTAGGGTTAGCCCGGATAATCTCCAGGTCGAGTTTTAGACTCTCAGTCTCTGCTTCAGCTCCTCTCAACAACTATGGGTTAGCAACTCAAGTACCATATCAACAAGAAAACAGTATCTGCCCAAGCCATTTCTCTCGGCTTCTCGCAACCAACATGCAACAGACTCTCTAATTGCTACCTAATGAGTCATATGGAATGACGATCATTCCTCTGTTGACTACCTAACCTTGTCATATGCCATCGACTATGCAACGTATTTTATTTCATTAGTATTTTTTATCTTTACTTTTTAATTATTTTTTTTGGCGGATGAATCTAAGAATAGCACCACTGTTTTTTTTTTTTTTTTTTTTTCAGCGCAGTAGTAACAATAACATAAATGCGAGTCATTGTGACCTTCCTCCCAATGGCACCTCGTGAGGTGTCCCACTCAATTTTTCTAAAATTTTGGTAGGCAGGAACGGAGCCAGAAAACTATTTTAATGGGGACGTAGATCAGATTTTTTTTTTTAAAGATAAAATAAATTTTGAAGGGAGCTATGTGAGAATTTTTAATTTTAGTGGAACAAAGTAATAAAAGTATAAACTTTTTTTTTTAAATTAATTCAGTGGGGATTATGTGAGAATATTTTATATTTAGTTATGATAAAATAAGGACTATATAAGAATTTTTTTTAATTTCAGTAGAGGTAAATTGTAAAGATAATAGAACTTTTTGGGTAAAAATAAAATAATACAAAATTTCATAACTGACACCCCTGTATCCGTTACTGTTGGTAGGGTATATTATGCAATAATAAAAGATAGGTTTTATAACATTTATGCATTTCTAGGAATACTTTCTTGTTCAGAAGTTATAACTTTCGAATAAGCACCTTATATTTATAATTATGTAATGTAATATATTTGTAACATGATATCATTTAATAAATGTTGATGCAAAAGAAGTGTCACTAAAATCTATTACAATGAAATCAGTGGTTGCTACAGTAACTTACAAAAATAAAATTATAAGTCTGGAATAGAGAGTATACCTCTCTATATATATGCTACTAGTTGTTTTTGTGATTAAAGTTTAGAATCTCTCACTTAATCATCGACATCCTTACTAACTGGGCTAATATTAGTTGGCAAAAAACACTTCATTTGTAGAATGTAATTTTAATTATCGAATCACACCAAATTCACATGAATTAAAAAAAAATAAACAATTGTAAGAAAATTTAAAGAAATTAAAAAAAAACTATATAATACTTTTGGACTGATAAAGGTTTTTTTTTTTTTTTTTCATGCCTTATCCTATAAAATTCTCTTATTCTATAATAGCACCTTCGCGCGTTAATATTTATCTTTCTTCTTATATTTTTTGTCCTCTCATTCTCAACTCACAATGTAGAATTTTCCTTCTCTAGGCTCAATTTTTTTTCTAATAATTTTCTGTCCATTTGCCTTTTTTTTAAATTATTATTTTTTCAGTTAGAAAAGAGCCAGAACAAGTACTATTGTATTGAAATTTATCCTTTATCAAATCCATACCCTTGCATTGTTGAGAGTCACAAAAAAAACCCCTCAGATCAATCTCTCTAAAATCCCCTCCCCACTTAACACCTTTTAATTGACCTGACATAATAAAGACAGACAAGATATCCTAGAACGCAAGTTGAACAACAAATTTCAATCGAACAGGATTTTGTGATTTTCTCCAAAAAAAAATAATAATAATTAAAAAAAAAAAAAACATAGCATTATCAATCCAAGCTATCCGTACCATATATAAACTTCTCAAGGATATGTTCAAAACCTGGTTCAATTAAAATAGAAGAGCTGAAAAACAGACAACTTTTATTGACTAAGAGAAACATTTCAAGCATTTATCACAGCTTTATTCACAGCAAGACGGTATCAACAATACTTAAAAGGCGGGGATGAGTTACAGAAAAGTAGTTACAATGATAATCACATGCAAATGACAAGAAGGTTTAACTTGAACTATAGGACATTGATACCGAAATCCATTAAGATAATGTTGTTAAGAAACACAAACACAGCAATAAGAAACAAGCGAGAGTTCATGTGATAGCAAATATCAACTAAGGATGATCTGGGATTGATGTGAGAAAACATCTGAAACTTTGTTCCAAGCCTTTCAGGAATTTCCAGCTTTGCCATTAAAACCTAAAACAATGGAAAAAAGAAGATTGTTAGTTAAAAATATCCAAACCTTGGTACATGATTAGTCAAAAGGTTGGTTTAATTTTTTCTTTTTCCTTGGTAGGCCGAATGAAACTATATCCTGAGAAATGCAATTGAAGAAAGAGTGCATTATGTATCGAAAAAATAAGGAGAAAAATAAAAAGAAAAAGGAAAGTTAACTATGCCAATGCTCTGTTACAATTCAAGAAGGTTGAATTTTTTATTTTTTATTTTTTAAGGAATCTCCCTGGTTATCCCGGGTTTCCGCAACTGAAAAAAAAAAAAAAAGGAGCTCTGTTTCAATCGCGTGTCTATTTTTGAAAAAGAAAATTTTCTTGTTTTAAATAGAAAATATTTTCATTTTGAGAATAAGCTGGTGTTTGGATGTGTAAAAATTTTTCTTTTTGAAAACAAATATTTGTTTGGAATGAGAAGAAAATGGTATTGGAAATAGTGTATTGTGAAAAGATTTTAAAAAAATTCATTTTCTTTTTTCAAAATAGTACTGTACAAAGTAAGTTTGAAAATGAGATAATTTTGTTTTTTTTTTTTTTTTTTCAAAATGAGATAATGATGAAAAAAATTGAGAAAAACATTTTTTTGTAAAAAAATTTGAATTTCAAAAATTGGACATGTCATCCAAACATAGGATTAGTTGAAAATTGAACATCCCTAGAATTCCATCCCTATTGAGTTAAAAGAGTGATGTTATTTGCTGATAGAAGGCTGGTGATGAGTAGAGTACTGCACTAATGCTCTGTTGCAACTCTACTAGTAAATCAGACTTTTTGTTCTGCAGCTAGTGATACATTTGTGTGTAAGTGTTTTATTTTATTTATTATTTATTTTATTTTTTTAAGAAATCATGTATGCATTTCTTTGAGTATGGATATTCTTGGTACCACTAGCAAATGCAAAAGAAGAATATATATATATATATATATATATTTTTTTTTCTGAGGCCAGCCATCCAATGAGTTAGTAACTTCTTCGACGAGGAAATTACAGAACTTGTCCTCACTGCCCTCTGAATCCTGTATCTGTAGGGTCATGGCGTGGCTACATCACGATGAAGAAGGATTTCGGGCCATGGAGTGAGGCTACCGCAGTCTTTATACTCACAATCATTCAAGCAGTGTGCTTCATGTGGTGTTCCGTTTACGAAGTAGCACAGTTTGCAAAGGTGTTGATCGGCATCAACATATTCCACACATAAATTTTTGAATGCAAAACAAACATTTATCTACCAAAGATTTTCAATTGCTCGTTCAGAATCGAAACTTCAATAATTATCATAATAGCCTTCCATAGACTATCATTTCTAATTTTCTATCAGTACAGTTATTGCTCGTATTCAGTAGACATGTCATTTTATTAACTAAGATAAACATTTCAAGCATTTGTTTCATGTGTATTTGCTTACATGCAAGATACCGAAAAGATACAATGATACACAAATGAAAAGAAGTCTTTTAACTATATCCGTGACCAAATAACATAACGAGCACGGAAAACATAAAACACAAATTGACTAGAAATACATACAGAGCAATGAGCAACAATCATAAACCATGTTCCTGTGGAAACATAAATCAACTCAGGAGGATCTGGGATTGATTTGAGGAAATGACTTGCTTGGGCCTTTAGTCCAAATCTTTGAGGAAGTTTTCTTACCAATAAGACCTAAGACAGTGAAAAAAATAAGTGACAGATGTTAGTAAAACGGTAGAAATGTCAAAAAATGATTAGTGCAAGCAGGGATGCAAAATCAAATTCATAAAATCGAGCCAAAAAAAAAAAAACTTATTTACAACTATAAAAGGAAAAGAACAAAAATCAAAACGACAAAGACTAGTTTCTCTTGAAAAGAAAATGGAAACGAACCAGAAAGATCTTGAATCAGTATTCAACATCATCGGTGAAGTTACTATACTGATCACTCCATTCGGCATTTGAGGTTCTGGCTACTTCTTCATCGTCGTTGTAAAAGAAACTCAATTGACGGCCGTATAATTCCACATTGCTTGTTGTTCTTACTAACCTTTTCAAACGATCCAACAAGTCAGGCTCCCCAAGCTTGTAGGACACATAACGGCTCCCAGAGATTTGATATCGGAAAACAACTGATGGTACATGCTTAACCTTCCAATAATCCGAGCCTCCTTCTGGTTGCAGACGAAGTACAAATTCCTCGAACATGTCATAAAATTCGAGAAGTTGGAGATTTTTTAGGTTTTGGATGTCGAATGACAAGTCATTTTGGCATGGTCCAACTCTTAGCTCTTCTAACATTGGCAACGCTCCTCTCTCGATTCTCACCATCCTCAAATAATGTAGCTCTGTTAGAACAAGTTGCTTGAGTTTTTGAAAACTAACACCCTCAAAATGAAGTTGCTCCCCCTCATATGCCCGATGAAGCCAAAGAAACTTTAAGTTGGGCAGACACTGAAGAGCTTTTAAGGGGTCCACAGCTAGTTTTGAGAAACTTAAACCCAACATGCTCAGATTCTGAAGCCCCAAAATCCAGTCTGGCAATTTCTCTAACCGACCTTTCAAGACAAGATGTCTTAGCAGAGGAGGTGGAGATGAAATGGATTCCAAATCAAAAGTTTCGCGATCAGTGGACAAGTATAAGCTTAGAGATTCAAGCAGGGTCATCTTCTCTACGAAGGAGCAGAGAGTGCTTACCATGTCTGCAGTCAGTTTTGAAATGCTCAAACATCTTAACTGTCTCAACTTCTCCAGCTCCTTCATGACAACAAGTGCACTACGATGCGCTTCAACAGTCATTAGAGTTTGTAAGTTCTCCAAGCAACCAATCCCTTCTTTTATCTGCACTCCATGGACTGAATCCAAGTTACCTTGGTTGTTACGAGCACTGGCCATAAGGTGTCGCAGTTTCCGAAGCTTTTGGATTTGGATTGGTAGATCTTGCATTAGTGTATTTCTAACATCTAATGTTTGTAGATTGATAAGTCGACCCACAGACTTTGGAAGCTTCTTCACTTTTGTATTTCTTAAGCTCAAGTATTTCAGGAATGATAACTTTCCAATTTCCTTTGGGAGATCATCAAGAGGAGCATTTTCGAAGTCTAACAACTCCAAGAGCTTGAATCTTTCGTCTACATTTACAACAAAAGACTTTCTCATCATTATTTGATTGACATCAGAAAGAAAAACAGCGGAAAAATTAGGCTGCCCAGAAGTCCTCTCTAAAGAACTTATCGTGCCACCATAGAAGCAGCGAGTTACATAAGACCAAAGTTTTGGAGTCCATGTTTTCCCCCCGTCTTCAACTTCTCCGTACTTTTTAGCGAGTGATGAGATGATATGATGCATGAAACCATGGACTCTGCACATTCTTTCAGTGCCGTCATAGTTCATGCAAGAGATCTGGACCAAGTTTCTATTGATGAGGTCATTTAGGTATGTTTCTGCAACTTGTTCTAGTGTCTTGCCCGTCTCTTCTTTAACAAAACCCTCAGCAATCCACAACTTAACTAGTTTTGCATCAGGAATAAGATAGTCTTTAGGAAAGATGGCAAAGTACATTAAGCAAAGTCTGCTACGGGAAGGGAGCTCATCGTAATTACGATAGAAAACTCTGCAAACTTCTTCAACTTGGGAGGGACTCTTGCTGATCTCATCTTTGAAATTACTAAGCCACACTTCGCATCCTCTTCTGGAAAATATGAAGGTGCTTTCGTTTCCCATGAGGTGGCACACAGTCCAAATAACAAGCGGCAATCCGTTGCAGCTCCTAAGAACTTCACAGGATAACATATCTAGCTTATGCTGATTACCAAATTCAGGCCAGTAGTTGAATGGAGTGGCCGCCGAATAATTTTAAACCCATTTCATCAGACAAAGGTTGTAGTGTTTGAACAAAATCACAGCCGCAGCAATGACATCGTTACGTGTAGTGATGATTATTCTACTACCTTTGTAGTTATCCGGAAAAACATCGTTCATAGCTTGGGAAAAATCTTTTTGCCAAACATCATAAAAAATAATCACATACCTCTTCTTCATCAAGTATCGGTTCAAGCGACTAATTAGCTTTTCTGCCGTGTCTGTTTCCCCGTCAAGACAGTCTCCATACGGGCAAATCAGTTTGTTATATTCCTGAAGAGATCATCAAAGTTATGGCATTGAGACACATTGATCCAAGCACGGCAATCAAATTGTTGTTGAACATCATCACTTTGGTAGACAACACTGGCAAGAGTGGTCTCACCAACTCCTGCTATCCCCACCAATGATATCACCAATCGTGTGGCTGTGGATGATTCTCCAACCAGCATCCTTACAATATCTTCCTTTGGGGATATAATACCCACAAGTTCTTCTTCTAGAAAGACGGGGTGGAAATTCTCCGACAAACTTGTGCTTCTTCTGGATCCTTGTGAATAATCTGACTCCAACCTGGCATACATTTCGTGAATCTCCTTGACTGCGTCTTTTTCCGAAAACACTTGGACTGGACTTGACGGCGTCCACTCCTGTAGCCCCTGCTGCCACCGCAGCCGCTGCAGCCACTGCCGCAGCCGCTGCCGCTGCAGCCACTGCTGCTGCCGCTGCTGTGCCGCTGCTGCTTCTGCTGCGGCTGCAGTTGTTCAAGGTTTTGAAGGAATCTGTCCAGCATGAATTTCACGCGTTCCCACAACTCCTTCAATTCCTTGCACCCAGATTTCTCAACTGCCAGCGTCGGTTTGTAGGAAACAACGATGGTAGCACGGAGAATCCGCAGGTCGAGTTTCAGACTCTCAGCCACTGCTTCAGCTCCTCTAAACAACTTTGGTTCACCCTTCAGCAACCAAAGTATCTCGTCAACGACATCAACAGTAGGCCCCGAGAACCGTGCCATTTCTCGGCGGTGCTTGGCGTCTCAAAGCCAACGTGCAATGGGCTATCAAATTGTTCCGATCAGATCAACGACTTCAGATCTGCGATGTGATCTTAGACGATTTCTAGGAAAATCTTCAACGACTGTTTTTAGTTTCGGACGGAGCCTTTCCAAATGTTGTCTTTCGTTTAGTCGGTTGACTCCTCTTCATGTCTTATTGTCTATGTTCTCCAATGAAATGTTTTATTTATTTATTTATTTATTTATTGTTCCCCTTCCTTTTTCTTTTTCGAATTTCATTAATGCCTTTCTTTTCTTTTTTCTTTTTTCTTTTTTCCCCCTTGAGAGGGAGAGACTGCGGTAGTTGTCATTTGAGGGGGATCATCCATAGTTCCCATTATTATGTGTGATGATGCCATCGCAGGACACGTACTTTAGGGTGCAAATTAAGTATTATGAGACAAGGCCCATGAGATCCTTGCTCCCCAAATCTTGGTGGCTCCACTTTCATTTAGGCCCCATTTGGAATATAAGTTGGATGTGAAGTTTTAGGGATGGATGCATGTGTGTTTCATAAAAATGTTAATTAAAAATAGATTATGATATTTGAATAGTATAAAAACTTGAAATGTATTCAGAAAAAAAAAAGGCAAAATAATTATTGTTTGGTTCGTTAATCATTGCGAGTGTTTAGAGACAAGTAACGTCTCATTTTGATATGAAATAAAAAAGTTGTGATTTTTAAAGTTTTGGTTTTATAGAAATTGAATAGCAAGACAGAGAGATGTGGTATTTTTAAAGTAGCTAATTGAAGTTGGAGTTTTTGAAAATCAATCTAGAAAACATAAGTTGGAACTCCTATTCCAAATGGGCCCTTACATCCATCCTCATTCTCTTAAAAAATGAAAAAAATAAAAAAATAAAATAATCACTCTCTCAACTTAAATTATTGAGGCTTTCAGTATGGGTGTTCACTGATAGAATTAAGTGGATTTGGCTTAATTCGAATACCAATCCATAGTTAAGGATTAAAAGAAACTTAAGTCTCACACCGTAAACATACAACAACAATAACAGACCAATAAGGGTATATGATCACTCCACTTATAGGTTGACTTTTAAGTTCTCTCTTATCTTCATACAATATCAGAGCCAAACAAGCTCAAGCGAGCATCTTGATCTATCAAATACAAGATTGATGACTCCAAAAAGAGAGCGCCATCTTGTGAGAGCCGTTGTGAGGATAAAAAGAAACCCATGTCCCATATTGTCAACATATAACAATAATAACAGACATATAAGAATATTGAGTTACTTAACTTAAACATGTTGACTTTTTAAGATGAAAGTACAATCCCTTAATAGTCTCAAATTCCTATTCTTCTTTCTAATCTTCACATCCATGACCTTTGAAATGTGATTTTATCAATCCATTACCTCATATATATATATATATTGCATAATATTTAGAATAATTAATTACCTATTAGCAATAATTATCTTCAAGGACTTTGTGAGTTGTTTCATACAACTAAAGTCCTCATAAGGAGCCAGTTATAACCTCAAAAGTCTTCTCTATTTAAGGCCTCATAACTCACATTTTTAAATATTCACTCATTTTTAATAATATAAAAAAAAATCTAAAACGATATTAACTCCAATCAGCATTCCAAACGAGTTCTAAACAAATAAATTAATTTGTGGCGGTCTAGCCAATGCTTGACGAGGATGCTAGAGGAGAATTGTCTCTAGAATATTGCCAAAGTCTCATTAAATAATATTACTTAATGACTTAATCCCCTCACGCCTCATGCACCTTCTTGGAAGATGTTATGTTACCTACTCTTTTTTTCTTTTTCCTTTTCTTATTCTTTTTTTTTTTTTTTTGGTCAATTGAAAATGTTGTTTCATTGCATTTGGCTACACGTCATCTCCTATTGAGATGGTAACCAACTGAGTCGACCAAGTAAACACTAGGAAAGTTCGAGGAAGTTTAGCTCCGTTTCATTCTCAAGTTACATACTATGCCATTTTTTTTAAGTATAAATAAAAACATGATAGGGGACAAGAATCTTTTAATATTTGTTACTCATTTTAAAAATATTTTATTTTAAAATTTAGGCTTACATGTAAGAATGCTATAAATTTAACACTTCTTAATATTTATACCTATTATAACATTAAAGTTGATAATTTTACTATTTCATAACACTAAAATTATTAATTTTAATTTTAGAATAGGCAAAATTATAAAGAGGTACTCAAATTATGGCTCTCTACCTTTTTTTTTTTTTTTTTTTTTTCTAAAATTTAATATTCTAAGATTGGTGTTTAGGATAAAGAAAAAAAAATGTTGGCTTTGGATTTTAAAGCGGTAAAATTTTTAAATTAAAGAAAAGTTTTTGGAATTTTTGTTGAAAATTTAGGTTCAAAATTATATAACACAAAAAGGCTTTCCCTTTTAGCAAAGTATATCACAAAAAAAAAAAAAAAAAAAAAAAAAAACGTTAATAAAACTTAATAAAACGTTGTTAAAATCACAAAAAGATTGAATATCGATTAAAAAGGTTGCTTTTCATATTTAAAAATTTGTATTAAATACACATTGGAATCATGCCCAAAATGTTTTATAAAATTTTTTTCCTTTATTATTTTAGAAATTTCGATAGAAATTTGAAAATATTAAAGTAAATTTTGTTCATAAGTGTAGTTTTTGAGAAGCATTAGTAGGCGACACATAAGAGAAGATATAAAAGGAAGAAGAGAACACATAGATTACCATAATTTGGCAATATGTCTGTATCAATGGACTAGAAAACAAGAGATAAAATTCACTAGTAAATTACGCTACAAATGAATTGTGTATAAATATAAGTTGTAATTACAAAATCGTGTAAGTTACTAAAAACTATCAAGTTTGCATAATTCAAAAGATTTCCTAATATGTATGTAAATATAAATAACTACAAAACTCCCAATAGAAAAACTATAAAAAAAAAAAAAAAATGTAACCTTTTCTAACAGTGTTAATATAATTTTTTAGACTCCAGTGTTAACATAATTTTCACAAATTTTCATGTAAAAGTAAAACATGTATGGTGAAAAAAAAAAGTATACTAAAAAAAAAAAAAAGGAAAGAACAGGGGACAAATTTTATGAATTCACATATGTTTTAAAGATGTTTTATAATTGTTCTAAATTATATATATATATATATATTGCTTAGTATTCACTCATTCGTATGTTTTGGGCATATTGAATATTGCTATTTTTTGTAGTTTGTGTGTCAAATATTCTTTAATAAAATTATGTTTCTAGATATTTTGTAATCTTTTATCTTTAATCTTTAACACATTTATAATAATAATACATGTGTGTATAATATTACATATATATATATATATAATATATAAACTTTATTATCTTTTAAATATTACAATATAAAATATATATAATCTTTTATCTATAATCTTTAACACACCACACACACACACACATATATATATATTATTATGTAATATTACATTTGCATTTTTTTTCCTTTTGCTTGCTCTTTTATTATTATTAATTATTATTTTGTTTCTTTACCCTTATTAAAATTATTCTTTTCAAATACATCCACATTTAAACATTTTTTTTACGTGTGCGCAGATTTGGTTGAAGCAAACAATGGAGGTGGCTGAGGTCATGGAAGATGTTGTTGATGAGTACATTCTCATACCATCAAAACACTTGTATCAATGTGAATTCACTACTCGGTCAATCGACCGACTAGTTGTTTCTCTGTGGATGCCGCAGGCTCTATTATTCAAAACACCGAGGCATTGTTACGGGAAATCAAGGAAAGCGTCGAGAAGTGCTACTTAAGTGAACGCTAGAAGCGTTATAAACAAAACCGCAATTGTTGAGCGCTAATGCTTCTAGCCCTGTTTGGATTACCATTTTTCAGTTTCTATAATCTGAGCTTTCGCACTTGCTTTCTTTCTTTCATTGAAACTGGGAATTGGTCGTGCTCTATCCTTTGCACTTGTTACGATGACTCTCTAGATTAATCTAGAGCCTTCTAGAAGCTTCAAGAATCACTGCAACATGAGCTTTCCATTACCAATTTAACAGAAAAGTTAAGCTAGCTGGGCACATTACAACAATTTAACAAGTTCGGAGTAAATTGTCAAAACTAGAAATTTGAAGCGTTAATTTCCAATCACCGATAAATTTACAAGTGTAGTATAGTTCCACAAACTGAAAAACATCTAGATTTAAATGACAAGCAAGCATTAAACGCCATAAATAATTTATGATGTGAACTCGATTTGCTGTAACACCTGTCTGAAAAACAAAACGGTTAATTTGCAGACAACTTTTTGACCAAGACGAACATTTCTAGCATTAATCTCAGTTTTGCATACAGGCAAGCATATGCAAGACAATATTACCAGCATTTAAGAGGCAGTGATGAGTTATAGAAAAGTAATTACAATGACAATCACAAATGAAAAGAAGCTGTGAATTTGATCCGTCACCGAATGGGATATTGATGCCAGAAACTATAAACAGAGCAAATGAGCAACAACCATTATCAAGTTCATTTGCGAACTAATTCATATAAACTCAAGATGATCTGGGATTGATTTGAGGAAATGACTTCAGATTGATCTCCTATTCCAAGCCTTTCGGGAATTCGTGCTTTCCATGAGAGCCTAAAAAATAAAGAACATAACGTTTTCAGTGAAAATTATATAATAGTTTACTTATGATAAGTAAAAGCAGAGAAATAATGTATCCTTTTATCAAAAACAACGAAGAAACAAACTTCTCTACAACTATAATGGAAACAGAAGAAAATGAAAGGAACAAAGGCTAATTTCACTCAAGAAGAAGAATTGAAACAAACCAGAAAATCTTGAATCAGTCTTCAATATCATCGGTGAAGAAGCTGTACTGCCCACTCCATTCAGCATTTGAGGTCCTGGCTACTTCATCATCGTCGTTGTAAAAGAAACTCAATTGACGGCCGAATACTTCAACATTACTTGTGGTTCTTACCAACCCTTTAACACGGTCTATCAAGCCAGGCTCACCGAGCCTATATGACACATATTGGTTGCCACGAATATGGTACCGGAAAATGACAGATGGTACATGCTTAACTTTCCAATACTCTGAGCCTCCTTCCGGTTGCAGGCGGAGAACAAACTCGTCAGGCATGTCATAACATTCAAGAAGTTGGAGATTTCTTAGGTGTTGGATGTCGACTGACAAGTCATTTTGCCGGGTTTCAAGTCTTAGCTCTTCAAGCGTAGGCAATGCTCCTCTCTCAATTTTAAGCATCCTCAAATTATGTAGATCTGTCAGAACTAGTTGCTTAAGTTTTCGGAAACTAACACCCTCGAAATGAAGTTCCTCACCATCATATGCTCCATGAAGCCAAAGAACATTTAAGTTGGGCAGCTGCTGAAGAGCTTTTAAAGGGTCCACAACTAATCTTGAGAAACTTAGACCCAATATAGTCAGATTCTGAAGCCCCAAAATCCAATCTGGCAATTTCTCTAACCGACCTTTCAAAATGAGTTGTCTTAGGAAAGATGGCGGAGATGAAATGGCGTCCAAATGAAAAGTCTCACGATCGTTGGACAAGTATAAGCTAAGAGACTCAAGGTGGTTCATCTTCTCAATGAAGGAGCAGAGAGTGTTTACCATGTCTGTAGTCAACTTGGAAATACTCAACCATCTCAATTGTCTCAACTTCTCGATCTCCGCTATGGCACCAAGTGCACTACCATAAGCATCCACAGTCATTAGAGTTTGTAAGTTCTCCAAACATCCAATCCCTTCTTTTATCACTCCATGGACTGTATCCAAGCTAACTTTGTTGTTATGACCGCTGGCCAAAACGTGTCGCAATTTCCGAAGCTTCTGGATGTGGATTGGTAGCTCACGCATCAGTGTATTTCTAACATCTAATGTTTGTAGATTGATCAGCCGTCCCACAGACTTTGGAAGCTTCTTAATATTTGTATTTCTTAAGCTCAAGTATTTCAATAGGGATAAGTTTCCCACTTCATAAGGGAGGTCATCAAGAGGAGCATTTTCGAGGTCCAACAACTCCAAATGCTTAAGTTTTTCACATAGATTTATCAGAGGTGAGATTCTCATCATTGTTTCATTGACATCAAAAAGAAAAACAGAGCAAATTCGAGGGCATTCGGTATCTATTATCTCCAGAGAATTTATGGCATCACCATAGATCGACAGGCGGTGAACTGTACAGTTGACAAATAATCTAGAGTCTGTCTCCTTCAAGACTCGACAAATTTTGCTCCTTCTAACCCTTGCTGAGATGATAAGGTGTACGAAACTGTGAACTTTGCAGAACCTCTCGGTGCCATCATAGTTCATATGAGAGACTTGGACCAAGTTTCTGTTGATGAGATCATTTAGGTATGCTCCTGCAACTTGTTCCAATGTCTTGCCTGCCTCTTCTTTGACAAAACCCTCGGCGATCCACAACTTAACTAATTTGACATCGGGAATTAGATAGTCCTTCGGAAAGATGCCAAAGTACATTAAACATAGTCTACTGCGGGAATGAAGATCATCATAATTATGGTAGAAATTTCTTGAAACCTCTTCAATCTGGGACAGATCTTCGCCAATCTCATCTTCAAACTTGTCAAGTTGTAGTCTCCATTCAGACATGAACTCTTCCAATTGCCCGAAATATAGGTTGCGTCTAAAAAGATCACCCATGGCCCAAATAACAAGTGGCAATCCGTGGCATCTTCTAACAGTTCTAAGGGACAACTCCTTGCAAAGATAAAATCTACTTTCAAATTGATCACGGCATATGGATGTGAATTTCCAGAATAATTCCAAAGCTCTTTGTTCCGACAAAGGTTGTAGTGTTTGAATAATATCACATGACGCAGCAATCGCATTGTCACTTGTTGTGATGATTATCCTACTCCCTTTATTGTTATCAGGCAAAAAATCACTCATAAATTGGAAAATATCGGGGTGCCGAACACCATCGAAAACAATCACGTACCTCTTTTCCAACAAAAATCGGAACAACGGATTAATTGGCCCTGGCTTCACGTCCATTTCCCCCTCAACAGAGTCTTCATCTTGGCAGATCATCTTGGTTACACAGCTTAATAGATCCTTCAAGTAATATGGCCGAGACACATTGATCCAAGCATGGCAATCAAAGTGGTGTTGAACCTCGCTACTTTCGTAGACGATCCTAGCAAGAGTGGTCTTACCAACTCCGCTTAAACCGACCAATGAGATCACCGAGCGTTTGGATGGTTTTGGCCCAACCAGCATGCTTACAAGTTCTTCCTTTCGGGATTTAACACCCACAAGTTCCTCTTCTTCAAAGAAACGGGGAACATTGCCCGACGATAAACGGGCACTTGAGCTTCTGGATTCTTGCTTGCTGCTCTTCAACAACGCATACCCTTGACGAATATCCCTAACCATGTCATGTCCCCAATTCCTAGTTGAGTAATTCTTTACCGGGTAGATGAAATAAGTGACCGCACGCGTAAGTTGCTGCTGTTCTACGTTGTTAAGGTACGTGTTCAAGACGACTTCCACGCGTTCCCACAGCTCCTTCACTTCCTCGAACTGAGATTTCCGAACCGCTAACCTTGGTTCATTGGTGTCGTCTAGGGTGGCCCGGAGAATCTTCAGCTCGAGCTTCAGACTCTGAGCCTCTGCTTCAGCTCCTATGAACAACTTTGCTTTAGAATTTAACAACCAGAGTATCTTGTCAACCAAATAACGAACCATTTCTCTCGCTAGATTCAAATCAATGTGCTAGATTATCACTAATTGTTACCTTCACCAATGTTTTCTATGGGATTTAAACAAGTCATATGAAATCACAGATGATAATTTCCTCTGTTGACTTGATCTAGTCTTGTCCTCTGCTAACTAATACAACATATTTTATTCTCTCTGAAAGCTATCCAATCCAACCCTTTACTTTTTGTTTTTATTTATTATTTATTATTTTTTTTTTTGGCGGAGGAATCAAAATTTGTAGCTTCGTTTTTAGTGAAATTCCGTTTGCAGCCACCTCCATTCATGACGTCTATGCAAGACAAGAAATTTACCTTCCTCCCATTGGCCATCAATTTTTCAAAAATCATGTTGGAGTATATAATAAAGTAAAAGGGTATGGACAAAAAAATAATATATATACTTATTTTCTGTATGAAACATTGTTATTTGTTAACAAAATTAACTATTTGGAGTTAAAAAGTGTAAAAACTTGGAATGTATTCGGAATAAAAAATAGCAATATAAATCTTATTTCGTTTCTCTTGTCATTCTATAAAATTTATTTTAAAAAACAATTTCATTTCACCTTAAAAGAAGAACATTATGGACTTTTAAAGTTTGAATTTTCAAGAGAAAACTAGATATTTAAATAGTTAAATTGGTTTAGTTCTAAATTAAATTTCAAAAAAATACCAAAAAGTTTTGGAAATTTTCGATTGAAGTGGGAGTGCCAAACACCTCCTTAGCTTAGGATCTCTAATTTAACCCACCACTTCTTTACCGAATTGGCTAATATCGATCGATAAAATTGTTTCATGGGTATGAAATTTAACCATCCATTACTACAAAAGTTGGCTTAGACGACGAAGATTACACGACGGAGATTACTCTAACCTTCCAAAAATCAAAATTCAAATTTTTACTTCATGAAATTCGCGCGTAAACCCTTGACAAAATTTCAAATTTTTAGAGTGATTTTCAGAAGATTACACGACGGTTTCCCTAAACCGTCGTGTAATCTCGAGATTACATGACGGTTTGCCAAAACCATCGTGTAATTTCAGAGATTACACGACGGCTCAAAGATTTCTTCTATCCACTATCTTCTTCGCACGCCCACCGACAACGCCGCTGCCTTACCCCCTCCCTCTTATTCTCCCGGTGACGCCGCCCGCCCTCCCCTCTTCCTCATTTGACCGTCGCCCGCAAGGCCACCATCCCCTCCCCTTCATTCTCCCGTCCCCTCTTTCTCTTTTTTTCGCCGCCACCGTCACCACCTTCACTGCCACCCTGTTTTCCCATCAAGGCTGTGAACTATTTTGCATCAAAGAAAGGCAAGGTGATTTCCATATTGCTCAAAATCTTGTTTTCCAACAAAAATATGAACACAATTATTTTATAACTTTTTTGGAATGCAATTTGTGTATTTATTGTTGTTCAATTTTTTTTATTGTTGCTCTTTATAGAAGAATCTTTTGTGCAATTTTTTGGCATTTTAAGATCTACGAACATACAATATTCTATGCATTTTTTTTCCGCCCACTACATGCTCGATGAAATGTCAAAATGGAATTTTATTTGATTTAATCTTAATGGTATGCATCTTAATTATTTTGAATTTTGCAAACTTGCTAGGGCCCTAATGAATTGGAAGCTTATAGCCGGAGAAGGGATTAAAAGGAGACGAGACTATAAAACAAAAATCTCGGATCGTCCTTGTCTTTACCAAGAGGGAAGTGTTGAATGTGGTTATTTTGTTGTAGGTTTTATAAGGGACATAGTGTTGAATGGATTTAACGTACTTGAAAGAAAATAATATTATACTTGGGATGATATGGATTTGATTATGGGAGAATGGACAAAATTTATAATGTAATTCATTAATTATGATATGTAAATTGGTAATGTAATGGATGATTTTTTTACGTTGATATAATGTAGCTAATATTTTGTCAATCATATCCTGGGCCGTGTATTGATAACACACGGGTTAGGCCACCCGTGGGAAATCGCCAAAAAATGTAAAATTATTTTTTAATTCATGTTGGACTTTACACGACGGTTTCTGTTAAAAACCGTTGTGTAAAGTCCACTTTACACGACGGTTTTTAACAGAAACCATCGTGTAAAGTTCTCATTTTAGCGAAATTTGCTCTATTTTTTCTCTACTCGACAACAGTGTGAACCGTCGTGAAATATTGAGATACCACATTGATTTTTTAACCGTCGTGGTATCTTAAAACATTCCACGACGGTGGATTATAGGACGGTTATGTAACCGTTGTGTAAACTTTACACGACGGTTAATAACCGTTGTCAATTTATAATTTTTACTAGTGGTCAAATCTCATTAAACTCATATTAAATTGAAATATATATATATATATATATATATATATATATTACATGAATTTAAAGTAATTAAACAATGATCTAATGCTTTTGGATTGTCCTATATCAATAAGATAATCAATATGTGCAGCCTTCGAGATAATCGTTTACTTTTTAAAAAAGTTAAGGGTCACAATTTATTTTTAATAGTAGATAATCATTTAGCCTGTAATTTTCCCCATTTTATGAGGCATGAAAATTACCAAGAGTGGGTTTTTTTTTTTTTTATTCGTTGTTGATTTTAGTGAAAATGACAACCAATACCCCTGATAGAGAGGTCATGAATAAAGTACATGTCCAAAACCGTTTAGTATTTAACGAATTTTATGAAAAGACCATCAATGTAATAATTTTCAAATTCAAAGGATTGGTAGCAAAGATTTTTTATTCCGAGATTAAATTACAAAATGCAAAAATTTCAAAGGGCATCCGTATCAAAAAACTAAGAGAAAGAGAGAAGGGTTAATAAATGAAAAAAAAAAAGGGTCAAAACAATAGATCCCAATGTTGGAATCCAACCCTAGGGTCTCACCACTGTCTTTAGGCTCGATGTGGCGCTCCATAAGAATAGAGCTCTGAAGCATTATTACTCTTTTAGTAGTTTATTATTATTTTTATTTTGGTTGAAAACATTACTCTTTTATTTTACTATTGTAATGCCCGTTGTTTTCTTTAACGGACGTTACACATATTTAATGCTTATGTTGATGTGAAAATGTTATTTATGATTTATGGTAAAGGTTATTAACATTTTAATTAGTAATGTCTCAGGTGACAATCACGAGGGATTGATGTGCTCAAGAGGTTCATGTCAAAATTATGCATCTTGACTGTGAAACCTCGAAACACTAATACATTTTATGACATATTCAAGTTATAAAATTCCTAATTATGTCATGAATTAGAAATTTCATAAAGAGCATGTATCATCTCAATTATAGTGACTAATAAAAACTCTATCTTCTTTGTTTGATTGACATGAGAAAGAAAAACAGTGGAAATATTAGGCAGCGCAGAAGTCGTCTTCAAAGAACTTATCGTGTCACCATAGAAGCAGCGAGTTACAACATTCGGAAATGTTATACTCGTCTCCCTCAAGACTTCAAAAATTTGGTACCTATTAGCCATTGATGAGATGATACGATGCATGAAATCATGGACTCTGCACATTCTTTCAGTGCCATCAGAGTTTATACAAGCGACCTGGACCAAGTTTCTATTGATGAGGTCATTTAGGTATGTTTCTGCAACTTGTTCTAGTGTAGTGTCTTGCCCATCTCTTCTTTAACAAAACCCTCCGCAATCCACAGCTTAACTAGTTTTACATCAGGAAAAAGAGACTCTCTAGGAAAGATGCCAAAGTAAATTAAGCAAAGTCTGCTACGGGAAGGAAGCTCATCGTAATTATGATGGAAAACTCTGCAAACTTCGTCAACTTGGGAGGGACTCTTGCCGATCTCATCTTTGAAATTACGAAGCCTCACTTTCCATAGTGAATATTCTGTCTCCAACTTGGCATACGTTTCGTGAATCTCCTCGACTGCGTCTCTTCCCAAAAACTTTAGGACTGCCAGCCTCCGTTTGTAGGAAACTGCGATGGTAGCACGGAGAATCCGCAGGTCGATTTTCAGACTCTCAGCCTCTGCTTCAGCTCCCCTGAACAACTTTGCTTCACCCTTCAGCAACCCAAGTATCTTGTCAACGACATCAACACTACGCTCCAACAACGGTGCCATTTCTCGGCGGTGCTCGGCGTCTCAAAGCCAACGTGCAATGGGCTATCAAACGTGCTCCGATCAGATCAACGACTTCAGATCTGCCATGTGATCTTAGACGATTTTTGGGAAAATCTTCAATGACTGTTTTTAGTTTCGGACGCAGCCTTTCCCAAATGTGGTCTTTCGTTTACTCGGTTGACTCCTCTTCTTGTCTTATTGTCTATGTTATCCAATGAAATGTTTTATTTATTTATTTAGCTTACGTTTTGATATTTAATTTAATTTTGAATTAAATTATATTTTATGATTGATTTTTTATCATTTTTTAAGATTAATTTTTAGAAAATTAATCAAATTTAATTTAAAATTTTCATTCCATTTTAAATTCAATTCGAACACTAAACACATCCTTATTTATTGTTCCTCCTTCTTTCTTCTTTTTGAATTTAATTAATGCCTTTCTTTTTTTTTTTTTTCCTTCCATTAAGAGGGAGAGAGACTGTGGTAGATATAGTTATCAATGGAGGACCATCCATAGTTCCAATCTACTTTCTTCTTTTTCGAATTTAAGTAATGCCTTTCTTTTTTCTTTTTTTTTCCTTCTCCCCCCCTCCTCTCTAAGAGGGAGGGAGAGACTGTGGTAGTTATCATTAGGTGTGATGATGCTATCCCAGAACACACACTTTTGGGTGCAAATTAAGTATTATGAGTCAAGGCCCATGAGATCCTTGCTCGTCTCTAATCTTTGTGACTCCACTTTCATTTAGGCCTCATTTGGAATATAAATTGGAAATGAAGTTTTAGGGATTGATGTGTGTACATTTGATTGAAATGTTAATTAAAAATAAATTATAATATTTGAATAGTATAAAAGCTTGAAATGTGTTAAAAAAAAATGGCAAATGATTCTTATTTTATTTGTTAATCGTTGTGAGCCTTTAGAGACAAGAAACATTTCATTTTGACTTGAAATAAGAAAGTTGTCGATTTTTAAAGTTTGGGTTTTATAGAAATGAAATAGCAAGAAAGAGAGATGTGGTATTTTTAAAGTAGCTAATTGAAGTTGGAGTTTTTGAACATCAATATACAAAACATAAGTTGGAACTCCTATTTCAAATGGGCTCTTACATTCATCCTCCTTCTCTTATCCCAAAAAAATAAAAAAAATAAAAAAAAATCACTCTCTCTCAACTTAAATTATTGAAGCTTTCAAGTAAGGGTGTTCACTTATAGAATTAAGTGGATTTGGCTCAATTCGTATAACAATCCATAGTTAAGGGTAAAAGCAACTCAAAATCTCACACTGTAAACATACAATAACAATAACAGACAGATAATGGTATATGTCACTCCACTTAATAGATTGACCTTTAAGTTCTCTCTTATCTTCACATGGTATTAGAGCCAAACAAGCCCAAGCGAGCATCCTAATCCATTAAATACAAGATTAATGACTCCAAAAAGATAGCGCCATCTTCTAGGAGCCGTCTTAAGGATAAAAAGAAAACCATCTCTTATATTGTAAACATATAACAACAATAATAGACATATAAGAATATTAAGTTACTCAACTTAAACAGATTGACTTTTTAGGATGGAAGTACAATCCCTTAACACTCTCAAATTCCTATTCTTCTTTCCAATCTTCACATCCATGACCTTTGGAATGAGATTTTCTCAATCCATTACCTCATATATATATTGCATAAAATAATCATTTAGAATAATTAATTACCTATTAGCAATAATTATCTTCGAGGACTTTGTAAGTTGTTTCATGCAACTAAAGTCCTCGTAAGGAGCCAGGTATAACCTCAAAAGGCTTCTCTATTTAAGGCCTCATAACTCATATTTTCAAATATTCACTCATTTTTAATAATATAAAAAAAAATCCAAAGTGATGTTAACTCCAATCGGCATTCCAAACGAGTTCTAAATAAATAAATTAATTTGTGGCGGTCTAGACAATGATTGACGAAGACTAGCTAGAGGAGATTTGTCTCTAGAATATTGCCAAGTTCTCATTAAATAATATTTACTTAACGACTTAATCCCCTCACGCCTCACGCGCCTTCTTGGAAGACGTAATGTTACCTACTCTTTTTTTTCATGTTCTTTTTCTTATTACCTTTTTTGGTCAATTTAAAATGTTGTTTCCTGCATTTGGCTACGTGTCATCCTCCTATTGAGATGGTAACCAACAGAGTCGACCAAGTAAACACTAGGAAAGTTCGAGGAAGTTTAGCTCCGTTTCATTCTCAAGTAACATACCATGCCATTTTTTCTTTTAAGTATAAATAAAAACATGATAGGGGACAAGAATCTTTTAGTAGTTGTTACTCATTTTAAGAAGATTTTATTTTAAAATTTAGGCTTATATACAAGAATGCTATAAATTTAACACCTCCTAATATTTATATCTATTATAATATTAAAGTTGATAATTTTGTTATTTCATAATATTAAAATTATCAATTTTAATGTTAAAATAGGTAAATTATAAAGAGGAACTCAAATCATGGCTCTTTATCTAATTTTTTCTAAAATTTAACATTTTAGGATTGGTGTTTAGGATAAAGAAAAAGAAATGTTGGCTGTGAATTTTAAAACGGTAAAATTTTTAAATTAAAATGAAAAGTTTTTGGAAAATAAAGTTTTTTTTTTTTAAATTAGGTTCAAAATTATATACCAAACCAAGGGCTTACTCATTTAGCAAAGTATTTCAACAAAAAAACTTAATAAAACATTGATAAAATCACAAAAAGATTGAATATCGATTAAAAACGTTGCTTTTCATATTTAAAATTTTGTATAAAATATAAATTGTAAACTTGCCAAAAATGTTTTATAAAATTTGTTTCCCATTTTATTTTAGAAATTTAGATAGAAATTTTAAAATATCAAAGTAAATTTTGTTCATAAGTGTAATTTTGAGAAGCATTAGCGGGCGAAACATAAGAGAAGATATAAAAGGAAGAAGAGAACACATTGATTACCATAATTGGCAATATGTCTATATCAATGGACCAGAAAACAAGAGATAAAATTCACAAGTAAATTATGCTACAAATGAATTGTGTATAAATATAAGTTGTAATTACAAAATCGGGTAAGTTACTAAAAACTATCAAGTTTGCTTAAATCAAAAGATTTCCTAATATTTATGTAAATATAAATAACTACAAAACTCCCAATAGAAAAACTATACCCCAAAAAAAAAATGTAACCTTTTTCTAACAGTGTTAACATAAGTTTTTAGACTCCAGTGTAAACATAATTTTCACAAATTTACATGTAAAAGTAAAACATGTATGGTGAAAAAAAAAAAAAAAAGTCTCCCAAAAAAAAAAAAAGGAATGAAAAGGGGACAAATTTTTTGAACTCACATATGTTTTAAAGATGTGTTTTAGAATTGTTCTAAATTAAATATATATATATATATATATTGTTTAGTATTCACTCTTTCGTATGTTTTGGACATATTGAATATTGCTATTTTCTGTAGTTTGTGGGTCAAATATTCTTTTAATAAAATTATGTTTCTAGATATTTTGAAATCTTTTATCTTTAATATTTAACACATTTATATATAATAATACATGAGTGAATAATATATTATATATATATATATGTATATGTTGAAAAAAGTGGGTGGTGGAAAACTGTTTTGGTGTAAAGAAACGGAAGAGAATAGAGAAAATCGAAGGGTTTGAGGCGTATGAATTACTTTCCTTAAGGTTTGAGTTTTGTGACTAGAACTTGCAACTCATGGATTTGATCCAAAACAGACTTGGTATCAACCATAGTAAATTCGAGATACTTTAATATGAGAAATTTATCCGTACCTTCCTTCTCTGTTTTATACTTGTATTCGAGTGCATTCCAAATTTCCTTCGGACTCTCCATTGAATTGTAGAGGTCGTACAACCTGTCCGACAGAGTATTCATAATATGTCCTCGACACATCACTCCGTCTTCTTGCCTCTTCTTCCTTTCGGCCTTCAATGCTTCAGAATCGTCATCTTTCGGTTCAGGAATTGGAGGAAGATTAGGTTCCAAGGAACCGTCGTGTAATCTCCGTCGTGTAATGTACTTTTTGTAGTAGTGTTGACTCCTTGCGATGATGCGTACGTGCAAAGTGCGCCCTAATAAGCGCCCTAAACGCCCAATCGCCCTCGCGCGCGTGCGTGTGGTGGTGCATAGAAGTAGCATAGTCCCCACTATACACTAGTAATCTTTACACTTCACTTGTTTCATTTTATACCACTATGCTTGCTTGTGCTTTTCCAATGTGGGACTTTTGTTTCCACTACCCAATGGTAGTACAAGAGATATTACAATCTCTCTAACAATCCCCCACTAGATTGTAATATTTCTCCAATATCTTATTGATATACTCATACTTACAAAAGGTATCTTTCGATTTAAACCTTCAATTAGTGACTGTACTTCAAAATACTCACAAGACAAAGGTGTGCAAAGCATTAAACCTCATCTTTTATGTCAGTATCGGAAATACATCACATATGAGCTATCTTAGTTTCAAATTATGTTCCATTTATAATAGCACTATTACGGGCATGTGCTCTATCTTGGCTTCATGAGCATTTACATGAGTAAACCAAACTCTTGTTAGAAACGGCACCATTTCTTATGCTCACTTAGGTGAAGTTCATTGCATGTCTTAGCTACTCAAGACTTGAACTTCATTAAGAGTTTATACTCATCCTCCACACGTATCTATTTGCACTGAACATCCTGAAAGGGACATAAACTTAAATTTCAGTGCTCGACCGATCACTTAACAGTAACTTGTTTTTACCCATTAAACTTTGGAGTAGTGGTAATACTACTACAAAGTTGGGTTACTATCACCGGTGATTCTTTCAAATATAGGTTTCAGTCCCATTCCACTAGATGTATCCTTGACTAGGTCCCTCGCTAGGCCTTTTGTCAAAGGATCTTCTAGGTTCTTATTTGTCCTAACATATATAACATTAATAACACCATCTGTTATTAATTGCCTCACATACTCGTGTCTCAAGCTAATATGTCTAGACTTTCCATTATACACCTTATTATAAGCTCTAGACAAAGTAGCTTCACTATCACAGTACAAAGAAATTGACGGCATCGGTTGTGGCCACAATTGTATATCAAACAATAAGTTTCTCAGCCATTCTGCTTCCTTGCCTGCAGCTGCTAGTGCTATAAACTCAGACTCCATTGTTGAATGAGTTATGCAAGTCTGTTTCTTGGATGCCCAAGATATAGCTCCTCCACCAATAGTGAATATCCATCCTGAAGTGGATTTGTTATCACTTGTACTAGTTATCCAACTTGCATCAGAGTACCCTTCAAGTACTGCTGGATAGTCATTATAAAACAAACCCAAATTAATGGTTCTTTTGAGGTAACCAAGTATCCTCCCAATTGCTTTCCAATGCTCAATGCTAGGGTTACTCGTGTACCTAGACATTTTGCACACAGCAAATGCTATATCTGGTCTTGTGCAATGCATTGCATACATCAAACTTCCAATTGCACTTGCATATTCTAGTTGAGCAACTGCTCTACCAGAATTTTCTAGTAACTTAATACTAGAATCAAATGGGGTATTCGCTTCTTTAAATTTCAAATGCTTGAATTTAAGAAGCACTTTCTCAATGTAATGAGATTGGCATAACGAGTAACCCCGACTATTTTTCGTAACTTTGATACCCAAGATAGTATCTACTTCACCAAGATCTTTCATCTTAAATTGTGAAGTTAAATACTTCTTAGTATCATTTACTCCATGCATGTTTGTTCCAAAGATAAGCAAGTCATCAATATAGACAAATGATCACACCAAAATCATTTACTCCTTGCGACGATGCGTACGTGCGAAGTGCGCCTTAATAAGGGCCCAAAAGCGCCCTAAACGCCCAATCGCCCTGGCCCTCGCGCGCGTGTGGTGGTGCATAGTAGTAGCATAGTCCCCACTATACACTAGTAATCTTTACACTTCACTTGTTTCATTTTATACCACTATGCTTGCTTGTGCTTTTCCAATGTGGGACGTTTGTTTCCACTACCCAATGGTAGTACAAGAGATATTACAATCTCTCTAACAGTATATATATAATTACAATGACAATCACAAATGAAAAGAAGCTGTGAATTTGATCCGTCACCGGATGGGATATTGATGCCAGAAACTATAAATAGAGCAAATGAGCAACAACCATTATCCAAGTTTATGTGCGAACTAATTCATATAAACTCAATATGATCTGGGATTGATTTGAGGAAATGACTTCAGATTGATCTCCTATTCCAAGCCTTTCAGGAATTCGTGCTTTCCATGAGAGCCTAAAAAAAAAAAAGAACATAACGTTGTCAGTGAAAATTATATTAGTTTACTTATGATAAGTAAAAGCAGAGAAATAATGTATATTCCTTCTATGGAAAACAACGAAGAACAAACTTCTCTACAACTACAAATGGAAACGGAAGAAAATGAAAGGAACAAAGGCTAATTTCACTCAAGAAGAAGATTGAAACTAACCAGAAAATCTTGAATCAGTCTTCAATATCATCGGTGAAGAAGCTGTACCGCCCACTCCATTCAGCATTTGAGGTCCTGGCTACTTCATCATCGTCGTTGTAAAAGAAACTCAATTGACGGCCGAATACTTCAACATTACTTGTGGTTCTTACCAACCCTTTAACACGGTCTATCAAGCCAGGCTCACCGAGCCTATATGACACATATTGGTTGCCACGAATATGGTACCGGAAAATGACAGATGGTACATGCTTAACTTTCCAATACTCTGAGCCTCCTTCCGGTTGCAGGCGGAGAACAAACTCGTCAGGCATGTCATAACATTCAAGAAGTTGGAGATTTCTTAGGTGTTGGATGTCGACTGACAAGTCATTTTGCCGGGTTTCAAGTCTAGCTCTTCAAGCGTAGGCAATGCTCCTCTCTCAATTTTAAGCATCCTCAAATTATGTAGATCTGTCAGAACTAGTTGCTTAAGTTTTCGGAAACTAACACCCTCGAAATGAAGTTCCTCACCATCATATGCTCCATGAAGCCAAAGAACATTTAAGTTGGGCAGCTGCTGAAGAGCTTTTAAAGGGTCCACAACTAATCTTGAGAAACTTAGACCCAATATAGTCAGATTTTGAAGCCCCAAAATCCAATCTGGCAATTTCTCTAACCGACCTTTCAAAATGAGTCGTCTTAGGAAAGATGGCGGAGATGAAATGGCGTCCAAATGAAAAGTCTCACGATCGTTGGACAAGTATAAGCTAAGAGACTCAAGGTGGTTCATCTTCTCAATGAAGGAGCAGAGAGTGTTTACCATGTCTGTAGTCAACTTGGAAATACTAACCATCTCAATTGTCTCAACTTCTCGATCTCCGCTATGGCACCAAGTGCGCTACCATAAGCATCCACAGTCATTAGAGTTTGTAAGTTCTCCAAACATCCAATCCCTTCTTTTATCTGCACTCCATGGACTGTATCCAAGCTAACTTTGTTGTTATGACCGCTGGCCAAAACGTGTCGCAATTTCCGAAGCTTCTGGATGTGGATTGGTAGCTCACGCATCAGTGTATTTCTAACATCTAATGTTTGTAGATTGATCAGCCGTCCCACGGACTTTGGAAGCTTCTTAGTATTTGTATTTCTTAAGCTCAAGTATTTCAATAGGGATAAGTTTCCCACTTCATAAGGGAGGTCATCAAGAGGAGCATTTTCGAGGTCCAACAACTCCAAATGCTTAAGTTTTTCACATAGATTTATCAGAGGTGAGATTCTCATCATTGTTTCATTGACATCAAAAGAAAAACAGAGAAAATTCGAGGGCATTCGGTATCTATTATCTCTCCAGAGAATTTATGGCATCACCATAGATCGACAGGCGGTGAACTGTACAGTTGATAAATAATCTAGAGTCTGTCTCCTTCAAGACTCGACAAATTTTGTTCCTTCTAACCCTTGCTGAGATGATAAGGTGTACGAAACTGTGAACTTTGCAGAACCTCTCGGTGCCATCATAGTTTATATGAGAGACTTGGACCAAGTTTCTGTTGACGAGATCATTTAGGTATGCTCCTGCAACTTGTTCCAATGTCTTGCCCGCCTCTTCTTTGACAAAACCCTCGGCGATCCACAACTTAACTAATTTGACATCGGGAATTAGATAATCCTTCGGAAAGATGCCAAAGTACATTAAGCATAGTCTACTGCGGGAAGGAAGATCATCATAATTATGGTAGAAATTTCTTGAAACCTCTTCAATCTGGGACAGATCTTCGCCAATTTCATCTTCAAATTTGTGAAGTTGTAGTTTCCATTCAGACATGGCCTCTTCCATTTGCCCGAGACATAGGTTGCGTGTAAAAAGATCACCCATGGCCCAAATAACAAGTGGCAATCCGTGGCATCTTCTAACAGTTCTAAGGGACAACTCCTTGTAAAGATAAAATCTACTTTCAAATTGATCACGGCATATGGATGTGAATTTCCTGAATAATTCCAAAGCTCTTTGTTCAGACAAAGGTTGTAGTGTTTGAATAATATCACATGAGGCAGCAATCACATTGTCACTTGTTGTGATGATTATCCTACTCCCTTTATTGTTATCAGGCAAAAAATCACTCATAAATTGGAAAATATCGGGGTGCCGAACACCATCGAAAGCAATCACGTACCTCTTTTCCAACAAACGGACATTTGAGCTTCTGGATTCTAGCCTGCTGCCTTCAACAACGCATACCATTTACGAATATCCCTAACCGTATCATATCCCCAATTCCTAGTCGAGTAATTCTTTACCGGGTAGATGAAATAAGTGACCGCACGCGTAAGTTGCTGCTGTTCTACGTTGTTAAGGTACGTGTTCAAGACAACTTCCACGCGTTCCCACAGCTCCTTCACTTCCTTGAACTGAGATTTCCGAACCGCTAACCTTGGTTCGTTGGTGTCGTCTAGGGTGGCCCGGAGAATCTTCAGCTCGAGCTTCAGACTCTGAGCCTCTGCTTCAGCTCCTTTGAACAATTTTGCTTTAGAATTTAGCAACCAGAGTATCTTGTCAACCAAACAATCAACCATTTCTGTCGCTAGATTCTAATCAATGTGCTAGATTATCACTAATTGTTACCTTCGCCAATGTTTTCTATGGGATTTAAACGAGTCATATGAAATTACAGATGATTAATTTCCTCTGTTGACTTGATCTAATCTTGTCCTCTACTAACTAATGCAACATATTTTATTCTCTCTGAAAGCTATCCAATCCAACCCTTTACTTTTTGTTTTTATTTTTTATTTTTATTTTTATTTTTATTGCGGAGGAATCAAAATTTGTAGCTTCGTTTTAGTGAAATTCCGTTTGCAGCCACCTCCATTCATGACGTCTATGCAAGACAAGAAAATTGCCTTCCTCCCATTGACCATCAATTTTCTAAAATCATGTTGCAGTATATAATAAAGTAATTGGGTATGGTAAAAAAAAAAAAATTATGTGTATACTTATTTTCTTAATGAAACATTGTTATTTGTTGTCAAAATTAACTGTTTGGAGTTAAAAAGTATAAAATGGAATGTATTCGGGAAAAAAAAATAGCAATATGAATCTTATTTCGTTTCTCTTCATTCTCTGAAATGTATTTTTTTTTAATTCATTTCGCCTA